>SJYA01000719.1:621595-703692 GCA_006410615.1 Neotragus moschatus | reverse complement strand
GGGAGGAGGGTGGGGGGGGGGTTCAGAATGGGGAACACGTGTACACTTATGGCAGATTCATGTTGACGTATGGCAAAACCGATACAATACTGTAAAGTAATTTGCCTCCAATTAAAATAAATAAATTTATATTTAAAAAAAAGCAAATTCACAAACTAAAGAGAATTCTTAGCTTCAGGAGCTGTGGGGGTATGAGGAAGATGTCAAAAGTGCAGGGTCTATGCTGGAATCAACCTAAGGGGAAGTGTGGCCTGATCTTCGTCAGCAGGGCCTGCTTGACTGTCCTTTGCTCCAGTGCCCAAGACCCTTGGTAGCACAGCCTGTTTCCTCCTTGGATAGTAAAAGCCTTGCAGACAACAGACAGGGGGAGGGGTTTGGCTGGTGGCTCAGCTCCAGGAGCACGTGGCTGAAGAAACTTGTGTAAAAGGTCAGAGTGTGAAGGCAGAGACCGCCACAAGGTCATGGAAACGGGTGACACAAGGCATCACAGACAGGTTTTCTTCTGTAGGCACTGAGGCAACTACCTTTGCTGAAGGTAGCCTCGGTCACATGCACAAGGAGACTGGCCCAGCATGTTTCCAGCAAGGGAGGCGACAGCATTCCCCTTCAAAATGAAGACACGGAAGGCTTCATGTCTTGGCCCATTCCTTTGCAGAGTGACGTGGAAGCCTTATTGAACGCATATTGAACTCTGGTCTAATCCCAAACGCTCAGGTATTTAGAGAAAAGTGAAGTCAAATTAAGATGCAAAGGGAATTCCCTGGTGGTCCAGTGGTTAGAACCTGGTGCTCTCACTGCCGAGCAGTGGGCGTGGGTTCGATCCCTGGTGGGGGAACTAAGATCCCACAAGGCGGGAGGCGCAGCCACAGAGACTCACGGAGGCAGGGCGGTGCTCGTCACGCTCCTTTTCATGACATCTTTCGCTCTGAACAGCAGCTATGAAGCTCAGTCCACAGTGAACCGGCCTGGGCTCTGGTCTTCCATGGACGGCACTTTGTGAAGGGCTCCTGGCTTCCTGCCCCGGTCTGCCCACTGAACCCCACCGAGCAGGGACAGAATTCTGATCTCACCCCATCTCTCCACTGCCTCCACTGCGCCCTGTGAAGCACAACCTGAGAAGTGTGTTTGCCACTGACACCAGCTCCTGACCCGGCAGATGGCCGACCTTCCACGCTTTCATTAAGGAGCTGAGCCGGCGGCCCGAGGTGACCCGGCCCTGCGTGGCTAAAGAGGCACCATTTCAAAAGCGACTTCTTTTTGGATTCTCCACCAGAGTAGGAGATGAACTCACAAAGGCCATGGAGTCTGAGAGTCTGGGCTACCTGGATTTTTACTGTTCCTAATTTGTAGCCTCAACACAACAGAGCTATACTGTGGGTTTCTTATTTTGCCAAGTGTATCAACGTGAAACTGGAAACAATAAAGCAACTCAGGGGAAAAAGAGTATGTTCTCCTAGATTAATTAATCTCCCACAGATTAGGTGAAATCTAAGGCCCTCTGGGGCACCACCTGCACCCCTGGACATTTTTACAGGGCACCATTTTTAGGAGAATTCAGAGAAGGTTTAAATTGTTAAGACTTTCTTCTCATGTGGCTAATTAAGTCTACCCTAAAATATTGAGAGATAGATACTAGGTGTGTTAGGCAGGATAAAGGTTCCCCGAAGATGCCCCCGTTCTAACTCCTGGAACCTGTGGGTATCTGACGCAGTGTGGCTGGGGCATTATTAGACTGTGGTAGAACTGAGGCTGCTGACCGCCTGATGGTAACATCAGACCAGCCTGGAGTGTCCGGGTGGGCCCAGCAGTCACAGGGGCCCAGAGACGAGGCAAAGAGTCAGAGGGAGACGGAAGACTGAGCTGCAGGCTTTGAAGACACAGGGAGAGGCCATCAGCTAGGGATCGTGGGCGCCTCGGGAAGCTGGGAAAGATCAGGAAACCAACCCTCCCCTGGAACCTCCAGCAGGCACGCAGCCCTGCGGACACCCTGGTTTCAGGCCAGAGAGACCCATTTTGGACTGCAAGGGGACGGCTGTGTCACGCTGAGCTTCCAGGTCTGCGGTGCTTTGTTAGGGCAGCACGGAAGCGGATTCGCGCGTCTTTAATAACGAGGCGGCCGCGCCTCCCTCCCGAGAGCACGCCCTCCCTCCCGGCCTCCCTGACGTCAGGCTGCTTCGTCCCTGCGGGCGCCCACACTGGCTGACACAGCCCTGCAGCCCCGCACAGCTCCTTCTCAGCCGGCATCGAGTCGGAGCGCGCACGCCCCCCAGCGGCGGGCTCTGCGGATCGCTTCACGGAGGATGCCCGTCGCAGTCACGAGGATTTGAGGCGGGGGCTCACAGAAGCTTTGAGAAACAGCCCAGACGGACTATTCCAGTCAACCCACCAAAAAATATAATAGTAACGATGATAATGAGAGCTGCCAGTCACTCAGTCCTGACTCTGAGACCCTATGGACTGTAGCCCGCCAGGCTCCTCTGTCCATGGGACTCTCCAGGCAAGAATACTGGAGTNAGACGGACTATTCCAGTCAACCCACCAAAAAATATAATAGTAACGATGATAATGAGAGCTGCCAGTCACTCAGTCCTGACTCTGAGACCCTATGGACTGTAGCCCGCCAGGCTCCTCTGTCCATGGGACTCTCCAGGCAAGAATACTGGAGTGGATTGCCAGGCCCTCCTCCAGGGGATCTTCCCGACCCAGGGGTCGAACCGGCCTCTCCTGCACTGGACGCAGATCCTTCACCACGGAGCCAGTCACCAGGGAGGCCCGGGGATGAGGATACTAACAGCGCTTTCCAATGCTGTTTTACAGTTTGCAGACAGCCATCCCGTTGCTGACTCCACCTAATCTGTGGGAACTGAGCACTGAGACCTGAAGAGTCCGGGATGAAAGGGGAATCGGGAGATGCCTGACCGGTCCCCAACCTGGCAGCACGCACAAAGGAGTGCGCACAAGGCCCCCTGACCTCAGAGAAAGCGGCGTGCGCAGCCTCGGAGAGGAAATCCCATCCACGACACGGCCGAGGGTCTGTATTGGAAAATTTATTGACATGGTTTCCCACAAGGACTGCAGTCGAAGGGTCCGTGAAGTGTGTCTGTCTGGAGAGCGAGTGGCCCCGAGAACCTCAGTGCTGTCCGGGTCCTGGAGCCACTGCCGGGGGGCCGGGGAGCCAGGGGACACACTGCATCCACTACAGGAACCTGATCCCAGCTCCAAACTGGACGCCATCACAGATCCTGGAAAACAAAGAGCTTTCTCTTAAGGCAGGAAGTCAACGCTCGGGTCTGCCCTGCTCGCCCTGCCGCTGTCGGCTTCAGAGACGAGCACGGCTCAGACACAAGGCCCACGGCCCTGCCGCTCGGGAGGCCCGGGCCCTCCTGGCCACCGGCCTCGCCCACTGGCCCTGGCTGCTCCCTCCTCTGCCTCTGGAGCATGGACGAGGGAACGAAACGGCAGACACAAATCCCCCCCTGCTTCCTCCTCTTCTCCTGTTTCCCCAACTGCAGACAACAAGAGGCTCTCGGAGCAAAACAGTCACCAACAACAAAACTCTGGTGGGCGCAGTGGAGGTGGTGGGGCGGAAGCTTTGTTTGTTTCTAAGGCTACCAGGATGTCCCTGGGAGGTCGGGGAGGGAGCCGGGAGGAGGGCAAAACCAGAGGAGTCCCAGGGTCTGGCAACAGCAGAACCCACAGCCCCGTAGGGTTTGCCCCAACCACCTCTCTGCTCCTCTCGCAGGAAAGGACACAGGAGGTCACGTGGGTTGCAGCATCTGCCACCCGCCGAAAACTTTGCAGGTTCCCTTCTGTGTGCTGTTGATCACCGGCTGACAGGCCCCTGGGCCTGAGTTCAGATGGGCAAGGGGGCTGAGCAGCGAGGAGGCAGCTGTGCTCAAGGCAGGGTCTGGGAGCCGAGCTCTGCACCCAGACGCAAGCGTGCCCGAGGGCCCAGCCGTGCCCATGACGGCCTGCCCCCTGCCCCGGGCACACGCAGGCTGAGAATCACCGGCCGAGGTGCGATCCTGGGACCCCCCAGCAATGCCGGTGCCCACCAGGCCAAGAACCGCCCCCGGCACAGAAGGTGGTCTCCCGCACTGCCCACCTGCTGGCCGGGCTCAGAGGCAGGACCAGGGCTGTACGGTTCTGGGGTCACAACACCAGGAAGCAGAAGCTTCCAGCGAAAGCAGAGTTCCAAATCCAAACCGGCAGTTGACAACAATATGTTTGTGGAACACGGCGTGTTCTTGCAAGTTCTGACAGTTTCCAGAAAAACTGGACAAGAGCAGCCCCCTCATTCAGAGGAAAGCTGACGTTACACTGCCACAACACCCGCCCCTAGAACCTAAGACGCAGGAGGGCTGACAGACAGTGGTTTTCAGCCTGAGTGTGAGCAGGGGACAAAATAACCTGATCAATTAAGAGACTCGACACAGAGAATCACTGCTGTTGCCACTGACCGCCTGCAGGGTCAAGGGTGCTCACTGACCGAAGGCATCAGCAGAAGGCACCTGACCAGAAGGGGTGGCCACAGTCCAGCCCCAACGTGACCCTGAGTAAACCTCACTGCTGTCCTTAAATGGCAAAGACCCACAATCAGGACCGCAACTGTTGTGTGCACAGCTTAATTCCGCTGAGATTCAAACGTGTCTTTACCTTTTATATATTTTCGGGTCCATAAAAGGGGGTCCAATGCCTACATTCGTTATTTAGGAAAATGTCTGAAAACAGGCCACAAGATAAAAATAAGTCAAGTCCTAGGTTTACACGGTTCAGAAATAAGCAGGCATTCCAATAAAGGCTCGTTTACTTGAACTATATAAACAGACTAAACAACTTTACAAGCACATGTTTATGTTCAGAGACCGTATAAACGTGTCACAGGAAAGATACCCGCTACACATACCCAGAACGGTGTCGCTGATGCCAGGAGCATGGAGACGACCTCACCAAACGCCCATCATCCTGTTCGGTGTCCCCTGTAACTTGTAAACTTGTAACTCAGGAGGCGCCTCAGAAATCCCCAGTGTCTTCATCTGTCCCCTCCCGGTGGCACGGCCTCCGGCCCTGCAGGGTCCCCCAGCATCAGGCTCCCATCCTTCCCGTGCAGGCCCCAGGCCTGAATCTGGCACGGGCAACTCCGCAGGAGGCAGGCTGACGAGGGCCAGAACTCAGAGACCCTGGTGCATGCCCGAGGGGACAAGGCCAGAGGAGACGGGGGACAAGGGTGCCCGGAACTCAGTCCCCGCCCGACATCAAGGGCCGCCCCACGCCTCGCTTCGGCCCATGCAGAAGGGGTGCAAGCTGGCGCCCGCAGGCATCTCCTGCATCCGCCCCTTGGCTCCAGCTGTCTTTCCAGAAGTTTCCGATCAGGTATCGCCCCCTCCAGGAGGCCCTCTCACACCTTCAGCAGCCACCATGACCCCCTTCCTGTCCTCCTCCGTCACTGACCACATGCTGCCCTCCCAGGCAGAGCCGCCCTAATCCATGCAGGTTTCCAGGGACCTCTGTCAGCAGGGCACGGAGCGGTCGCATCAGAGCTCAGAGGCAATGGTGTCCTACGTCACCTCTGGTACAAAACGCACCAAGCGTTTCACAACGGATTCCGTTTCTGTAAAGGTCTGAGACCCTAATTACAGAGTGACTGCATTAACTCGGGGGCTTGGGGGGCGGTTTCTACGGATGACCTGCATGCACACAATTCTCCATCCTGCCAGCTGCCTGATTTCAGAAATAAAGATCAAATAACTTCCAGTTCTGCTGAGAAGACTTCAGATGGAGCCACGCGCTGAGTGAAGAGAGCCCCCGGAACAGGGACGCCGTGCATAACAGCAAGCGCTGCAACCCCCACGACCCCAAAACGGACCCGCCACGGCTCGGGGGGCGGCGCAGCCTCCTGTCCTGGTCTTTACATGCCCCGTGCACGGCCTGCTCCCTCCTTCAGAACTCACACCTGACATTAATATCTGAACTACATTTTTCAAACTTAACCTGAAGAGAGGGAACAGAGGGGAGAGGGGAACACGCCCGCTCCTTGCAGAGTCTGCGAGGAGAGAGGACCCAGCCAGGCTTCCCCAGAGCCTCGATTCTGGGAGCACAGCGACACCCAGTGGCCTCCGAGGATGCTGCAACCACACCTCCAATCGGAAGGACAGGAGGCCTCCCCAGAGCCAGCGGGGCGGGCCCAGGTCACACAGCCAGGGACAGGCAGGGGCTGGCCCTGCAGCCCACCCACAGCGCAGCCAGTCGAGGGCCCGTGGCCACTCCTCCGCGGCTGACAGTCACGGTGAAACAGCAGAGCTACAGCGAAAACCCCACCCGCGCGTCCAGACTCCCGTGTAACAAGGAACATCTGTGACCTATTTACTTGTATGATGGGGACCAACATTAAACACGGTTAGTCCCCATCAAACAGTCATCATGGAGACAGCCTGGGCACTCTCTGCGACAGAGAAGCTGGTGGCAAGTCGAACTGTGAACGAGGAGACAGAGACAGTTCTCATCTCTGCCCGCTTTTGCCCGCAGGGTGGGGGGTGGCACAGCCTCACCGCAGGGGTCTCTGAGCGGGCGGCGGGTGCTGGGCTCCTCTGCTGGCATCAGGGGCGTAGGGCGGAGGGTACGGCGTGCACTCGGACTCAGCGGGATGGTGCTCCCTGGCACTCCTAACAGACACACACACCATCGTCCTGCCCACCCAGGCCCATTACAGTTTGAGAAGCGCCAGCTCGGATGGCTCTCTGTGACTCCATCCCAAGGCAGGTGCAGGGTCAGCCCAGCACCTTGGCTGCTCCCTGCAAGGGATCAGTGAGCTCCTGGGTATTACAACAGGGAGCCCGGGGCCACACCTGTGGCGGGCAGCTAAGATGTCACCTAGCACACAGGCCCAGCCCTGGGCAAAGTGCCCGATCACCCACGCTGCACTCTCCCTGAAATCAGGACATGTCACCCACCGCTATTACATGTCTCCATCACAGTGAGCCAGGCGGCAGCCCCAGGCACCCTGCAGATGGGGAGGGAGCGGGGGGACCTGCTGCACTTCCCAAGGGAGCAGCTGGCCGGGGGACTGCACTGGTCACAGCAGCAACGTGAGGAGCAACCAGCCCTGCTGACACCACATTGGACACGACTGCTCACGCAAGGGTGCTCACTCAATCAGCCCCTAAACCACAAAGCGGCCACTACCACCAGCGCCACTGTCTAGATGTGAAAACAGGCCTGGAAAGGTTACGCCACTCACACGGCGGCCGAGCTGTGCTCCAGAGCACCCCCAGCCTGAACACCCAGACCCTCCGTGGCTCTGCTCCGTGCCGAGAACAGGTGAGGTGTGGAGGGGCGTTAACCAAGGTCAGAGCGCGCAGGGAGGAAGGGCTCCAACGTCACGGGCAGCTTGGTGGCCCCGGCCCAAGCCAGCCTTCCAGCGAGACAAGCAGGGCAGACTGCACTGGACCAACGGCCACAAGGGACTCGGGTGATGGACGCTGACCCGCGTCTAAGAGCACAGCCTTGTCAGAAGGCCCCTGACACGGCTCCTCCCAGAACACCGCCACCCCCCGCGCTGGGCGAAAAGAGGAGGGAGTGGAGGCGGCACGGGACCCCCTCCAGCATCGCAGACCACAGCTCGGCGCCGGACGCCTGGGCGACGATGGCTGAGCATCACGGTGGACCACAGACAGAACGCCGCGGAGAAAAACGCACAGCCATCGAGACTCTGAAGTGCGTGCGTGTGAAGATACTCAGAGGTTAACAGAAACACGTAGCCTCTCCACCCGCACAAGCTGAGGCCCGAACCCTAAGCCCACGTGACGGGACCTGGGGAGGTGGCCCAGTCGCCACAGCCGAGGGAGCTCAGCCAGGACGGGGTCCTTGGTGGGCTCAGTGTCCCTCTGAGGAGAGACACCAGACACCTTGCTCTGTCCCCAGGTGAGGACGCAGAGAGAAGGTGCCACCCGCCAACCAGGAAGGGCGCCCTGGGCCACGAACCGAACCTGCCAGCATCCTGACCCCAGCCTTCCCAGCCCCCAGAAAGTGAGGAATCCACGTCTGTTCTCTAAGCCGCCAGTCCGTGGTATTACATATGAACATGATGATATCTCTGGGCTTCTCGAACTTTCCAAAACACATACCAAACACTTTAAGAAACAGAATTAATTTCTTCCTCAGCACAAATCCATGACAGCTGGAGAAACGCCAGACAGCCGGTTCCTTTGCTGCCCAAAGGCGGCTCTGGAGGGCGCAGAGTTGCGTCCATCCAAGCTTTCAGGCTCCCAGCCTGCAAAGGCCCCACGGCAACACCTCATCCCCCTCAGCACAGACCAGCAGCGCCAGCCATGCCTCCAGCCAGGCCGCCCAGGGGGCTCCCGCTGCTCGGCAACAAGTGCAAATAGCATGCGGTGGGGGAACGAGGACACCCCACAGCCTGTCCTTCAAACCGAATGGAAAGAAAAACCCCGCAGCGAAAAATCACTGTATTTTCACTCCTTTGCCAACTATTCAATTTCTCCTAAAGTCCTGAATCTTAAAGGCTGTTGGTGAAGCAACTGCTGCTGCTGAGTTGCTAAGTTGTGTCTGACTCTTTGTGACCCCATGGACTGTAGCACGCCAGGCTTCCCTGTCCTTCACTACCTTCTGGAGTTTGCTCAAACTCCTGTCCATTGAGTCCGTGATGCCAGTGATGAAGCAGGTTCAAACAAAGTCGGTGATGGGAGAGTGCCATGTGCCTCTCGAGAGGACCCCCACACCTACCTGTCCCCACGCTGCACGCCCATGGGGACGCAGTAGTTGAGCTCCAGCCGCGCGATGTTGCCCAGCCTGAGGACGATGCCTGCCCCATAGGACCAGCGGATGCACTCGGCCAGCTTCCGGATGTGGGCTTTGGGGCCCTCCCCTGAAAAGAGAGGGGAGGGGGGCGTGACCAACCGCACGTGGCCCCCCACGCGCTGTCTGCGGACAGCCCTGGCTGTCTCTCTCTCTCTCCGCGTGGCCTCCGATCATCAAGAGAGCCAGGTCGAGCTCTTCCAGGGGAATGCACAAAGATGACACTAGGTCCAAACTCAAGACAGGGCTGGGGGCTGCAGCGCCTCGCCGCCCCAGGAGAACGCAGGCCTCTCCATTCTCTGGGCCCGGTGCGTTCTGGCCCCTCTGCCCAGGATGGCATTCTCCCCATCCCCTGAGCACCCAGGAGGCTTGACTCCAAGCCTTGGTTTCTAGACACCTCCCATGCCCCTGCTGCTGGGTGCGTCTGTGCTCCTCGCCCAGCCCTGAGCTCCGAGAGGAAGAGACTGGCTCTGCAGCCTTAACGACTGGCAGAGCTGCTGCTCGAGAAACGTTTGCTAAATACTTTTTTTTTTTTTCCTGGCAAGAGAGCACCAGATGATTTTCCATGCATGTTTCAGCCATTTGACCAACCGCTTTACTCTGGGCACTGTATCAGATGACGTGGGCATCGAAGGCGAGCACGTGCATGCACGCTCAGTCGTGCCCAGCTCTTCGTGACCCTACAGACGGCAGCCCACAAGGCTCCTCAGTCTATGGGATCTTTCCAGCAAGAATACTGGAATGGGTTACCTTTTCTCCTCCAGGGCATAGCTGGTACATTTAAAGATGACATAATCTAAACCAGGGGCTTCCCAGGTGGCTTAGGGGTAAAAAACCCACCTGCCAAAGCAGGAGACACAAGGGATGAAGGTTCAACCCCTGGGTCGGGAAGATCCCCTGGAGAAGGAAGCGGCAACCCACTCCAGTGTTCTTGCCTGGAAAATCCCCTGGACAGAGGAGTCTGGCGGGCCGCAGTCCCTGGGGTCCGACACGGCTGAGCGACTGAGCACAGCAATCTCAAGGAGACAGACACCTACTCGTGTCCTGCACTTTGAAGCGTAAGGTCAGGTGTGCTGACTGGCCGCTAAGGAGTCACGTCTTACCGTAGTTGAGGTTGCAGAGGTTCCCCGCGTTGAGGAAGAAGTGTGTCCTGAAGAGCTCGCCAAAGCCACCCTGGCCGGGCCGGAAGGGTAACGGTGTGTAGAGGTGCAGCCCGCCGGCCCAGTAGGCTTCCCCGCCGAGGTAGTCACCTGGGCGAGGAAGGAGCGCGGATCAAAACGAGGTCACAGGTTCAAGACCACCCCGACGGCCCACCAAGCACAAGAGCGAGGGGTGTGCTGTGATCAGGACACACTCCATGCCCGGCCCACCAGCAGCTGCTCTTCTAACCACTGAGGCTGTGGGCCTCCTTTTAAACAATGTTTCTTATTCTCTTGATTTGTTTTACAATTTGCTTTAACTGGAAAAAAAAAAAAAAGCTAATACATCATTTAGGAAAGAATGAAACCAGTAACTGATCGTATCTGTGAAATGCTTAGAATAAAACAAGCGAACTAATGGAAATTGCTTTCTCTGCAATTGCTGATGACTAGATCATTGTTGCCTGGCAAATGAAATGCATTATTCTGCAGAAATTTCAAGACCGCACTACAGAGAGACAAAATGCAGAAAATGTCTCCACGGTTTCTGGAAATGGTCAGACTAGCTATTGACCCAAAGGTACAGAGGGCCTGCTCCCCGCGGCACAAGGACACCGTCCCAGCTCAGCGTCTTCACAGAAGAGGCTCGTTCTCAAAGGTTCATGACCACTTGGGTTTTTTTGTTTAGATAATTCATAATAATACAAATTAGTTCTACAAATGTCCCTACTATTTCAACTACAAATAGCCACAACATTAAAACAACAACAAAACCCTCTGAATTGTTTATACTTTGTTACTAAATACCATTTGTAAAGTACCTCAGTCTCCTTTAACACAAAATGACCCGACCGTGACAAAGAAAAATACAGGTTGTCTCCAAGATTAACCTCAAGGGATGAACTGCTTATTCACTTAGAGACTCCAGCGTCTCCTCACCCGTCAACACTGAAGCTCTAGAGGAAACAACGGACCGAGAGCAGGAGGTCAACCGGGCCTGCTTTTCATTTCCCAGCAGGTATTCCTCTCCTTCCTTAAATAATCTCTTTTATTCTCATCATGGGAGTATAAAAAAGCGAATTCTCCTTTAATTTCTACCATTAAGAGAAAACCAGCTAACATCCTGGTGTCCTTCCTTTCAATGACTCACAATGAAACATTAAACAAGAAAATAAAATGTAAGTATATATACACGTATCTTTCAGTCCTGATTTATTTTTTCATTTACTGTACTATAAGCACTTCCTTCTAAGACTTCTTATTCTTTGAAAATGTGATTTTGATGCCTGAATAATCACATATATGGACCATAATGCAATGACCTGTGGTCCGGTCGCTAAGTCACGTCTGAGTCTTTGACCCCATAGTCTGTAGCCCACCAGGCTCCTTTGCCCATGAGATTTCCCAAGCAAGAATACTGCACTGGATTGCCATTTCCTGCTCCAGGGTATCTTCTGGGCCACAGATGGAACCTGCCTGGCCTCCTGCAGGCAGTCTCCTGTATTGGAGGCTGATTCTTTGCCGACTGAGCCACCAGGGAAGCCCAAAGTAACGACCTACCCCTTGACTACTGTCCTGTTGGTGTTGAACTTTTTGAGAGTGGACGTTAACCTGTGATGGGCTTTCCTGCACACAGACACGTTTTTAAACCATCTTGAAGTATAATATACACACAAAAAGCACACACATCCTAAGTGTACAATGCAGTGAATTTCCAGGCCCAGAACACACGATACAGTGAGCGCCCAGACCAAGAGACAGACACACGCAGCGCCATGGGGAGGCCCTGTGCTCCCTTCAAATCACCACCCACGCCAGGGGCAGCCATCGCCTGTTGCCCGACAGCACAGAGCTCTTTACCCGGCCGCCACACTTTGCACAGATGGAGTCACAGAGCACGCACCTGCTGGGGCTGACTCTTTTGGGGGGAAGCGTATGTTTCTTAAGTTTGTTCAGGCCACCCCATCAGTGGCTCTAACTTGCTCATCCTCACTGCTATATCATAAACCATGGTGTGAAGACACGCCATCTAGCCGCCTGTCCTGTGGCTGGCGGGCATCTGGGTCTCCCGGTCTCAGTGCTGTTGTCCGTGTGTGTTAGTCACTCAGTCGAGTCCGACTCTGCGACCCCTACAGACTGTAGCCAACCTGCATCCTCTGTCCATGGGATTTTCCAGGCAAGAATACTGGAGCAGGCTGCCATTCCCTTCTGGTTCTTGTGTGTATACACACACACACACACACACACACACACACGTTTTAGGCTCTTGATAAATATTGTCAAACTGCTTTCATGAAAAGTTACGGCGATTTACACCCTTGCTCACAGAATCTTACCAATGGCCTTTTAATAGGTAATTGAATAAAAAATCACTGTGTTTTAATTTTCAGGCAAATGGAAGACTCCAAAACTTTTATCTAGTCACTAAATAATACTTGCTACCATGAAAAAAGAAATTGTTACTTTTCCAAGAGAAAAGGACAGACTAATAAAAGCATCCTAAAAGCAAATGAAAAGAAATAATTTACATTTTGTATGAAAATGTATGCTACGGATGATCGTTATTTTTAATAATATAAAATAGGAACAACAAAGATGTTTTAAAGTTAAGAAAAGCAGGATAGACTATTTTATAATGTAATAACGTGTGTCCTATCTAAATGATGTTTTTCATAACACATGGCCATTTCCTAATAAAATTTCAAGGACTGGAGAGAGTTCCAGAAACAGGAATGTTCACACTCTGCTAGACAGACTATGATTGAGCACAATGTAAACCCTTGAGGATACTCAAAATCCGTTGATCTAGCAATTCCAACCTAGAACTTTATATTATATAGTAAAACTTACACATAAGCACAGAGATTGAGCTACGTTATTCACTGACACATAGTTATTTAAAATAAGGAAAAAAGAAAACAGTCTAAATGTCTAACACTTGGGATTTGGTTTAGAAAGGTCACAGTATGGCAAGAACGTGAAATATGCAGCCATTAAAAATGATAAGGCTTTTATCTTTCTGAGTCATTGCTAGTGGGAAAGCAAAATGGTATCGCTATTTTGGAGGACAGTCTGGCATTTTCTTACAAAGCTAAACATAATTTTACCATACAATCCAGCAGTTGCACTCCTTGGTTTTTACCCAAACGAGCTGAAAAATCTTACGTCCAGATAAAAAAAAACTGCACACAGACATCTCTATCAGCTTTACTCGTAATTGCGAAAAGTTGGATGACCTTACAGCAAGATGTCTTCAACAGGTGAATGGATAAAACACCCTGTGGAACAGCCATGCAGTGGGGGGAGTACTATTTGGTGATAAAAAGATATGAGCGATCACGCTCTAAAAAGACACAGAGTACTGAATCACTATAGTGGACCTCCGAAACTAACACAATACTGTAAATCAACTGTACTCCAATTAAGATATATACACACACACACACACATACGTAAACACAGATGTGATAAATACATTGACCAAAAGAAGAAAAAAAAGACACAGAGGAACCTGAAATGGGTACTGCTCTGTCAAAAGAGCCAGTCTGAAAGCATATATACTCTGCGACTCCAACCATATGACATTCCGGAAAAGGCAGAAGCAGGGAGGTTCTGAAGGTCAATGGCCTTCGGAATGGAGGAGGGGGCAGGGAGGGAGGGACGAACAGGAGGAGCACAGCGAACACTTGGGGTGAACGCTGGCTGGATGCATGCCGTCACCCATCTGTCAAAACCCAGACACGTCACAGCACAGGCAGGGTGCTCACAGGAACCACACAGCTCAGTTGGCAGTCACGTCAGTACCTAGAGAAGGGAATGGCACCCCGCTCCAGTATGCTTGCCTGGAGAATCCCGCAGACAGAGGAGCCTGGTGGGCTACAGTCCACGGGGTCACACAGAGTGGGACACGACTGAGCGAATTAGCAGCCGCAGCAGCACACCACTGCTGGCTCACCGGTTGTGACAACCGTCCCACACTAGAACAGGACTAGTGATCAAGGATCCTAGGGGCATGTACGGTGAGCTCTGCACTTGGTGCACAATTTTTCTGTTAAACCTAAAACTACTCTCAAAAATAAAGCCCATTACACAGGGTATAGAGTCGGCATTTTATGAATCACTATGCTGCACAACTGAAATTTATGTAATATTAAACAAGATTAATGTAAGCGTGTGAAAAATTTGCGAAGTGCAGAAACACACTTTAGAAACCTTACTAAAATATCATTCCCAGTCCCATCACCCAGGTGAAACCACGACTACTGTTTAGCTGCAGTTCCTCTAAGTCTTTCTATAAAAATGCGTGCTTATTGTCTACTTTTACTATATGCATTTTTAAAACTTTAAATAAATTACACAACTTAAAAAAATTGTAGTTCTTCAATGAGATAAAATAAGCAGCCATAAAAAAATGACAAAGTACTTATCCCTATAAGCATCGTTTCATATACTGTTATTGAGGGGGTGGTGGGAGAAACAGGTGAGGACACGAGCGTGTAACAAAACAACACGTGTATGTGGACACGTGTGTTTAAAGCCACACAACGCTCACAGCTTGAGGCGACGGGGTCACAGGGCACTCTGTGTGCTCTGCTTAGCTATACTTTCTCACCATCTACCATTTCCTCAACAAATAAGTACCTTTCCAGCTCTGCTGGGTGACAGATGTTAAGAGTCAGTTCCGCTGGTGAAACATGAGTATCTAATATTTTGGTAATTTAAACAAACAAATACATGGTTCAGAAAGGAGATGGAAATGTAGCTTCGCTTCTTTTCAGCGTGGTGTATTTTGGGGAAGGACAGACCTTCGCTCTGTGGCCCGACGCTGTGCATGCTGAAGCCCCGCACGCTTGTGGGTCCGCCGAGGTAGAACCTGGAAGAGGGAAGAGCTGTCAGAGGAAGTCGCCGTCACACACCGCAAGTGCAGAGGGCGCACACTCGCTTCTGGGTGGCCCACGGCGCCACGCGCTGCACGTCTCGGGCCTAGAGAGATGCGCGCGAGAGCGGAGAACGCCACTAAAGTCCAAGCTTTGGGGTCGGGGAGGTACTTCATTATATTAAAGATGTGTTTCCTGTTTGAGTACGAAAGAAAAAGTTCCTACGGGTTGTCATTTAGCTGCTCAGTCCTGGCCAGCTCTTTGCGGCCCCATGGACTGCACCCCACCAGGCTCCTCTGTCCACGGGCTTTCCCAGGCAAGAATACCGGAGCAGGTTGCCATTTCCTTCTCAAGTGGATCGTCCCGATCCAGGGATCGAACCTGCATCTCCTGCATTGGCAGGCAGATTCTTTACCACAGAGCCACCAGGGAAGCTCCGAATACGTTATAGAAACAGAGAGACGCATTTAAGAAAGTAATAAAAACAATCCTGTCACTGGCAAGCAGGGTTAACATTTGGGATTACAGTGAATCCTTGAACAGCCCATGGACTCCCCTGGTGGCTCTGACGGTAAAGGATCTGCCTGCTATGCAGGAGACCCAGGTTCAGTCCCTGGGTCGGGAGGATCCCCTGGAGAAGGGAACTGCAACCCACTCCAGCATTCTTGCCTGGGAAATCCCATGGACAGAGGAAACTGGGAGGCTGCAGTCCACGGGGTTGCAAAGAGTCAGATGACACTGAGCGACTTTCACTTTCTTTCGCTTGAACAACTCAGAGGCGGATCCGAATATACCCTGCGGTCAGTCCTCTGTGCCTGAGCCTCCTCCAGAGCCACAGATCGACCACCTCCTGGCCATGCAGTGCTGCGGTGTTGGCTGCTGAAGGCACCCCCCTGTGGCTGGGCCCCCGGGATCAAACTCACGTCTGTTCAGGGTCACAGGTACTTCCTGTCAGTCGACTTTTTCTGAATGTGTGTTTGTGTGAGACTGTATACATACAAATTTATGTACACATCTGTGGTAAACTGGTGACATACTATATTTTGCATACATTTTTGCATCCTTCTTGTTTTTTAAAAATTAGCATAAAGCTACACAGGGTATTTTGAAATTAGCTTAAACTTAAAAACTAAATTAAAATGTGAAATAAGTGCTCTCCTAAATAGTTAAACTTCTTTTGTAAGAAACCAAACAGAAAGACGCAAAGGAAGCCACTTGCAAACCACCCATTCGTTTATTATTACTCACCTATCAGCAATGCTCGATGGCTTATCACCCATGGGTACCAACATTCCACCCCAGAGAGAGGCTGAAAAAACCTATTGAAATAGAAACAAACAACCGTTTTCTTCTAGCGTTTCTTTCCTTCCAACGAGTATCAGTAGACAGAAAACGCACTGAGGTCTGGTCGCAGCCCCGCGTGTCTGGTGCAGAGCTCTGGGCTGGGGCGTGAAGGCTGCAGAGGGGAACTCCTGGCTCGGGCAGGGGAGGAGCAACAGCTTGAAGCATTCTGAGGATATCTGCATAACTCGCAACTTCAAGTTTCAAGACGTACGAGACATAACCAAGAAAAACAAGCCCAAACCCTCAGCAGGGCCTGGCTCTGACACTGGGCAGCCCCCTCCCTTCAGAGAAGCCAAGCGCAGTTGGCCATGCCACGGCCAGATCGGGGAGGGGGACCAGGCCTCGACAAGACAGTCTGCATCCAAAGGCCTCTGTGGCTTGGCCTCACGTCCTGAGATGCCTGGCATCTCAGGAGAGGGAGGTAGCAGGTAAGAAAATGCTACAAGCAAGAAATTCAGGGCTTTGCTGGTGGCTCCGTGGTAACGAATCCTCCTGCCGATGCTGGAGACACAGGTTTGCTCTGGGAAGACCGCAGGTGCTGCAGAGCAACTAAGCCCGTGCACCCCAACTACTGAGTCTGCACTCCAGGGCCCAGGAGCCCGCGCTCTGCAACGAGGGAAGCTGCCACAATGAGAAAACCTCACACCCCGACCAAAGAAAAGCCTCCAGAGCAATGGAGGCCCAGCACAGCCAAAAATAAATAATAAAATAAACAAATGAAAAAAGAAATGCAGACACACACATCCAGCCCAGCCCTTGGGACAGCGCCTCTGTCTGACAGGTCATGGTCGGGGCGGTGATCGATCCCATGTGGGGATCCGGTCTTCACGCCACGTCACCCCCACCCAGAACTGTCCCAGTGATGCCTGAGACCACAGCAGGCCCTCTGGGCTCCTGATCCCCGGCCATCATCACGCGTTCCCGCACCTCCTGAGTGCTCCCCACAGGCTTCTGCCCAACTTGTCCTCTTGGACGTGCAAAGTCCACGTCCTTCAAAGCTGCCCAGAGGGCTCTTTTTTAGAAGCTTCTGTAGGAAGAATCACAGACGAAAACTGGGGCAGAGTGGGCAGAGAGGGCCAAGCGTACATTCTATTCTGAGAAATGCATCTTTGCTCAACAACGGGAGAGACTGCCACAGAACAGGGCTAGGGGCTGGAGCCTGGTACTCAGTGGGGCGGCTGCCCCTTGGACAAGACATTCCTAGCAGACTGTTCTCCCCGCCCCTGCCCCACAATGGTCACGACCTAAGGGAGGGGGGCGACAAGGAGCACTGATGCTCCCCCACTGAGACAGGTCCACCGTGCTGCATGTCCCGCTGAGCTCAGTGACCACAGGAGCCTCAGGTGCCCCCACACCTAGGCCTCTCCACCCACTCCCTCCAGCACCGGGCACCCCAATTCTTCAATGCCAGCAAGACGACGAGCCCACCCCCTGGTTCTCTCTCATCCTCACTCCCTGCTCACCCCACTGAAATCCCACGGCCTGTTACTAAAAACGAGCTGCTTTATGCACCTCACATGGCTGTCCCCGGGTGATTTGGGGGAGGAAGACACCACTGAGGGTGGAGGGGCTCATCAAAGACACCCTCCCACCCCCAACAACCAACGACGATGAGGCAGCACCTCCGTGGCCACCTTCTCCCCCGCAGTCTGCGGTCCTGTTCTTCACGCCTCTCATCACCACCTGCCGGATTATAAACCCATCTCATTGCTTGTGGGACTCCCCCTCCACTAGCGTGTGAGAGCACGGACTGCTTCGTTTACTGGGGTGTTCCTGGTGCCCAGACAGTGCCTGGCAGCCAGCCAGTGTGTGAGAAGGGAGGGGTGGATGTGCACACGGATGGACAGGTGGGAGGAGGGATGAGCGGGCAGACGGATGGGCAGATGGAGAGCCGGGGGCTGGACGGAGGGAAGGGGGTCGAGGAAGAGACACCGAGGCCCGGAAGGAGAAGACATGATACAGCCAAGGAGGGCTGATGGAGTGCCAGGGAGCAGGCACAGGCGGGGACCAGAGAGAGCGCGCTAAACTCAACAAGAAATTGGCCCCGGAGGCCGCTGAACTCAACAAGAAATCGGCCCCGGCGGCCTCCGGAGAAGCACGGGAAAAGAAAGGCAGGGACCGCGTTCCAAGCACGCTGAGCCCAGGACGGACCGGAAGCAGTGATAAGCGATTTCACAGTCGGACAGAACAGCGTGCACCGTTTTGTCAGAACTCGCGCCTCGCCGCGGGCTCTGAGGCAGCAGTGGGGTGTGGAGAGCTGCCCCAGCCGCCAGGGCGCTAGGCCGAGTGGACAAAAGGCAGTGTCTCGCCTGGGGCTCCGCTGCCTCGGGCAGAATCTGGTCACTCACTCCTCAGGTCCTGAGGGAATCGGGAGGAACTGAACCAAACCGGTTAAAAACACTTAACACAGAGATTCTGGAGACACCCAGAGCCTAAAGATCTAGCGAAGACCTAGCGAAGTCAGAATTTCTAGGGACGGAAATCAGGAGGCAAGGACGGCGGCACACATGTCCTGCAGACATGTCTCTTGACGGCTCTGAGATGATGATGAGTGGGGAAGGGGCTCTTCCGTGTGAAATGACAGGTGAGTTTTAAAGGAGCTAGTTATCGCTTCTCCCCAGAGCAGCCTCAATTCTGGCCACACTTAAGAGATGACGCGCTTGAGCTTCAAACTCAACCGTTCCCATCTCCTCTTCCGAGCTTTAGATATTCGGGAATTGGGGTCTAGTCGGACTCCAAAAACACGGGTCACAAGCTGCTGGCGAGATACTCACTGTGTCAAGGATGAGTTGTTTATTCAACTGAAGCTCAAAATCTTCTTTTAAGAAGCTCACGTCCCCTCCGGTGTAGCCGGCCAGCTCCTGTCGGGGAGGGTCTCAGGTGGGACGGAGCCCACGGCCCGACCGCAGAGTCACTGCGGTCAGCACTACAGCCTGCTGCTCTGTGCTTTCAGAAAGGCAGCAGACCACGTCTGTGTCCCAGAGGCTGCCTCCTGGTCGCTCGGGACGGCAACAGGGGCCTGGCAGAGACACCGGCACCAAACACAGAGCAACCGCCGAGAAGCTCGCTCCTCACGCGTGCCAGAACACTGGCAACATCAGCGTTCACTACAGAGCCTGCTAAGGACAGTATGGTGGCTCAGCCGTAGAGAACCCGCCTGCCGATGCAGGAGATGTGGGTTCGATCCCCGGGTTGGGAAAATCCCTTGGAGTAGGAAATGGTAACCTATTCCAGTATTCTTGCCTAGGAAATCCCATGGACAGAGGAGCCTGGAGGGCTACAGTCCATGGGGTCGCAAGAGTCAGGCATGACCTAGCGACTGAATAGAAACAGGATGTTATGACTTGTTTGGCCCGATCAATGTTCGGAAAAAGAATATTAGCCCACCTTTCATAATTCGCACATTTTTATATGAAAATGGGAGAAGAAAATGGCAACCCACTCCAGTACTCTTGCCTCGAGAATCCCGTGGACAGAGGAGCCTGGCAGGCTGCTGTCCATAGGGCTGCACAGAGTCAGACACGACTGGAGCGACTTAGCACGCATGCATGCATTGCAGAAGGAAATGGTGATCCACTCTAGTACTCTTCCCTGGAGAATCCCAGGGACAGAGGAGCCTGGTGGGCTGCCATTTATGGGGCCACACAGAGTCGGACACGACTGAAGTGACTTAGCAGCAGCAGCAGCACATGAAAACTGGATTCCCAGTTGCTCCTCTGACACTGAGTTCAGGCAGACAGAGGCTCGGAGCCCCCTTCCCAGCTGGCTTCTCTCTGAGGTCACCGGCTGGGCCCTGCCAGTGTCAGGGTTACAACCCAGGCTCATGTGCTCATCAAGGACCACCAGGGAAACCAGTCCCACCAAGTCGCGACTTGGCTCCTGGTCTGTGAAGGGACACGTCAGAGGCCGGCACCTCATCCTGACTCTGAGCTTCCTGAAGGCAGAGTCTGAGCTGCAGGGAGCAAATCCAGGGCTAGGAACCCTGAGAGGGACGGACACCCTCGCAAGCCATTCCAGAAGGGCCTTTATAGCTAAAGGCAGCTGCAAGTATTAACAGCGTGACCGCCCCCGAGGGACGCCCCAGTCCCCCAGGAGCCTGCAGGGGCCACAGGGCAGGGAACGCTCACCTGGTTCACCTTCAGCAAAGCACCTCTTTTCGGCAGGATGGAGGAGTTCCGAGAGTCGATGACCATCGTGTGCTAGAAGAGGCAAGGACGGGGGTGTCTGCACTTCAGTATGGAATGACAGCAGACACTCCCTGGGCGCTGGCTGCTCGCCAGGCTCTGTGCCGAGTGTTCCCTTAGGTGGCTTCACCTCCATGAAAACCTCCCATTCTGGGTGAGGACCCAATAGAGTCAGTGAGACAGGTCACGTCTGCTGGCTGGGCAACTCCGACCCTGTCCCCAGCCCTGTTTTCTCAGGAAGCATGATGCCCTGACGGACATCGGCTCAGCCCGCTTCCAGCTAAGACACCACGGTGGGCCCCTATTCCCTCCATTTCCATCACCTCCGATGTTACTTAACAAGAAAGGACGTGAGGCTGTGTCCAGATATTCACAATGACTGGTCCTAGCCACCGTTCTAGCCGCCCCAACAATGAGGTCGCTCAGTCCCTCCTAATGGAGGGAAACACCATTCTCCCAACACATACGGCCTGGCTGCACCAGGGCAGGCACATGCCGAGCAAAGCCCTCACCGAGAGAGACGACTTCAGCGAGTGCCCGCTCTCCTTCCGGACGGCGAAGGACGCGGCCCTGGAGAGGCAGCCCAGCTCCCGCCAGACGCCCTCCCACTTGACCGTGTGGTTCGTCTTCCAGGTGGGAAACTGCAAGCAAACACAGAGAACCGTCAGCCTTCGTGCTGTGCGGACGTGGCGTCATCCCAGCCCAGGCCGTGGGTAGATCGTTAACCGATTAAAAACTACGACACGCTGTGGAACGATGGGATGGGAAGAGAGAAGACAGGCAAGCGGGGAAGGAGGGACGGAGGCAGGCGGGGCAGGGCTGCGGGAGAAAGCCAGGCTCGCCATCAGAGGGAGAAACTGCTTGAGCAGCGGGGCTGTGCTCCGAGCCAGGAGACGGGCGTCGCTGGTCTGACGCTGCAGGGAACTTTATAACCACCTGGTTTCTTTTCCATCCGAAAGACCATGGGACACACACCCCACCTGGTTTTCTGGAGCCAGGCAGGGTGACCCAGGGGAGCCACCTCAGCCCCCAGAGAAGAGCAGGGAGACGGGGTCACAAGCCTGTGACGAGTGTAGGCACTGGGTGGGGGGCATGCCACAGTAGCCCCTCCCTGGAGACGCTCCCCCAGCAGGGCACGCAGGGCCACAAGCGTGCAGGAGAGGCAGCAGCGGCGGGTGGGAAGACCGCATGCGGGGAGCTACTTTTACAAAGCGCGTGCCTCCAGTCTTTCCTCATCAAACTAGAGCCCACACCAGGAGGGGAGGAAGGGGGCCAGCTAGAAAGGAAGGCAGAGAAGGGCATCGTTCATCGTAAAACTGAAAAGCACCCCAACGACAGCAACGCCACGTGATGCATCCCGCCGGAAGTGAACGTGCTGTGAGCCAGCGAGGAGAGTGCCTGCTGACCTGACGTGCCCCTAGCTGGCTGTCAGGAGCGATCGATCTGAGCGTGCACGAGGAAGCACAAACAGATGGTGTCCCAGGAAGTCAGGGGCAGGGAAGAGATGTGACCGGGTCAAGGTATCTGCCGCCGTAGGGGGTGGCCACCCTCTCTGGCCCTGGCAACGGGCACTTGGTGACGGGCAGGGGCCGCCCCAGGGGGCAGCTGGCAGCGGGACAGGGAGCAGAGGGTAACCGGAACGACGAGCCCCGCGGCTTCAAGCTTCAGCCCACGTGGGGCTATGCGCCTGGCCCCGCGCCCTGCCCGAGGCCGGGGACCAGGCGACAGGCGCTCAAGCCTCACGCAGGCACGCGAAGGGAAGGGCGGGAAAGCCACTCACGCTGTACTCCGCCGACACGCCTCGGTCTGTCTCCCGGAGCGAGCTCCAAGGGAACTGTCCCGTGACTTTGTATAAGTTTACGGAGAAACTAGAAGACAAGGGGACAGAGCTTTACATGCTGGGACGGCGATTATACCTGGTGTACCACCTAAATCAACAGACTCACAGCGACGCCTCGGGGCTCATCTGCACGGGGAAATCTGTGTGCGGCGACACGACAGAAGCGTCGGCCAACTCCGCAAAGTTTCTTTCCAGAAACTTCCACTACAGCTATCTTAACCCCTAAACCAGGCCACTGAGCACAACGACCCGCTGGGCTTCCTACTTTCTATCGAAGTTTCCGGGCTGTGGTTTGAAGAAGGACAGGCCATACGAAGTTTCTTTTGTTCCATAGGAAAACTGGAAAGTCACCTTTTCTGCCCGGCCTAGAATATTAGGGAGCTTGAGGCCAAGGACCTGGGAGCAAAAGAAAAACAGCAGAGGTTTTGTAAGTGAGTTCATCCGTGTCACTTCCTTTTAGAGTCCACTTACAAGAGGTGCCGTATGATATTTCCCCTCCTCTGACTCACTTCACTCGGCACGACACTCTCTGGGTCCAACCATGTTGCTGCAATGGCACTGTTTCACTCTTCTCAATGGCTGAGTAATACTCTATTACATATACGTACCTCTCATGGACTTAGAGGACGAACGTGCGGTTACTGGCAGGGAAGGGAGGCGGGGAGGGATAGTGAGCGAGTGTGGGACGGACACGTACACACGGCTGTGTTTAAAATGGATAACCAGCAAGGACCTGCACAGGGAACTCTGCTCAATGTTTTTGTGGCAGCCTGGATGGGAGGAGAGTTTGGGGGAGAATGGATACATGTATACGTATGGCTGAGTCCCTTTGCTGTCCACCTGAAACCAGCACAACACTGTTTATCAGCTACACCTCAATGCAAAATAAAAAGTTTAAGAAAAAAAATGGAATCATACAAAAAAATAGCAGGGGTTTAGATGGAAGGAATGGAGAAGGCAATGGCACCCCACTCCAGCACTCTTGCCTGGAAAATCCCATGGACGGAGGAGCCTGGTGGGCCGCAGTCCACGGGGTTGCTAAGAGTCAGACATGACTGAGTGACTTCACTTTCACTTTTCACTTTCATGCACTGGAGAAGGAAATGGCAACCCACTCCAGTGCTCTTGCCTGGAGAATCCCAGGGATGAGGGAGCCTGGTGGGCTGCCGTCTATGGGGTCGCAGAGTCGGATATGACTGAAGTGACTTAGCAGCAGCAGCAGCAGCAGATGGAAGGAATAACTCTTAGGAAAGACTATAGAGCTGAGGGGCTCTCACAGAAATGGAATAAAGGTGTGCACTAGGGTCCGCCTTTCATCTGTGATTGCTTTTCTTTTTTAAAGCCTGCCTCTGCCGAGGGCACACGCCTGATAAATTTTAGGGTGAGGCTAATCCTGCTGACTGTGAAGCTCAGAGAAACTAACTCTGTGTGCTTGGAGTTCAGGACAATTTGAACAAGAAACTATTAATAAGAACATGGATTATCGACACCTCGTTCTCAAACAATCCATCTTCATAACAAAGCATGTTATAATCAACTCTAGGAAGATTAATGAGAACCACAGGACAGCTTACAAATAAAGACTAAAGGTCATGGAAAAGTTCTGGAATTACCATTAGTTTTTAGAGCATAGTTCACAACTGGGGACTTCCCTGGTGACTGAGACTTCACACTTGCCATGTAGGAGGCCTGCTCAGGGAAGCAGATCCCACACACTGCAACTAAGGATCCCTCACGCCACAGCCAAGACCCAGAACAGGCAAATAAATATATTTTTAAAAATAAAAAGTTCACTATTGCAAGTCCCACCCTCAGGAAGGGAAAGCCCGTGTCTTACCATACTGCCTTCGTTGTTCCCGACCATGGTGTTGTAACTGCCCGTTAACCTCCTTAACTCAGTCACTTCAAAGGTAACGTCTAACCCATTGGGAAGAGCATCATCGCCTAGTGAGAAAGATGGAGCAATGAAGACAGCCTGAGCGTGCAGCTTTCTGTCCCGCTGCGATAAATGACAGAATGCAAACTGAAGCCTCCACTGATTTTACAACCTCCTTTGGGACACATACGCTCTGGTTTAAAACCCAAGAACGTGCGTGAAAACCCCATGACATCCCGACACGCAGGTCTGGTTTCTGCGGTGGAAGGCGGCGAGGTCAGGCTTTGCTGAAAGGAGTCATAAGCAGCGGCAGCAGCCTTACACAAACACACGTCCTTTGCACCACTTCCTTGCAGCGCCTGCTCCCCACAAGTGAGCTCCCGGAAAATGCCAGGGGGGCCTGAGTTCAGTGGACGTTAAAACGTGGAATTCGAGTGAGAGGGCTCGAGTAACCCTGACGGAGGAGCAACAGCTCGACCCGGATGTACGATGTGGATGGTTCTGTCCTTCCCAAGGTGGTGGCGTGGGGCCTGAGTTCAGTGCAGCTGCCCCTCACCCACCAAGGGTCCCGGGGGGCAGGGCCCTGAGGGCCAGAAAGGCCGAGGTTGATCCTGCAACCCTGGCTGGAAACCCACAGACACCCAGGCAGGGGCTCCCGAACTCTCAGATTCAGCCAGTCCAGGCTGGAGCCTTGGCACCACTTTTTTTAATTAGCAGACTTTATCGTTTAGGGGAGCGGTTTTAGGTTTATAGAAAAACTGGGCAGAAAGTACAGAGAGTTCCCATAAGCCCCCTCCACACACACCGCCTCCCCCCATTCACACACTGCACTGGTGGGCCATGTTTGTTACAACCAATGAACCGACAGAGAGATGTTCCTGCTAACTCAAGTGTGGCCTGCACTAAGGCTGTTTTGGCACTGCACATTCCAGACATCGGACAAATGGATGATGCCCACATTCTTTGTTAAAAGCTCCTGGGTAGTCCTAAAGGCCGCCAGGGTGGAGAACCACGGACAGAAGTGAACCAGCTGACCACACACACATCACATTCACAAACGAGAGGAGAGCGCTAAACCTACACGCCACCCACAGGACTCGCCACCAACAAGCACTCTGGAGCACTGGCAAGGGCCACTGCCATACCCGTCCCGCCGGGGGCGAGACCAGGGGCTCTCTGTTAGTCACAGATGAACCTGTATTCCAGGTAAGAGAAACGTCTTTCAATTTCATAGCATTTTATATTATTGCAAGCACTTTCATATACTGTTTCGTTTTCCTCTTCTCAAAATTATCTTTCACTCAGTCCTGAAGAGTTCACTTGTTCTCTGATTCATTCCAAATACCTAATTTTCGGGGGACGTCGGAACGGAGTGAACCACCACACACAGAGTCCTTCATGATCCGTCTCCTGCCTCGTCTTGCATCACTCATTCCCCACGACTGCATTCTGGCCCTGGAGCCCTGGCGTCCACCCAATGACCCTTTCTCTCTGGCCACTGGGCCTATTCTCTCTCCCCAGAACATTCCTCATCAGCCCTGCTCCCCAAACGCACTCACGTGCATATTTTAGGTCTCAGCATCTGCGTCACCTCGTCCAGGAAGTCTTCTCTGATCCACTTTGCCTCTGTGGACCGAGAGGCTAAGTCTCCTCCCCCAGGGCCCCGCCCCCATACAGCACAACCTATCAGCTGAACTGGCCTCACTTCTCTGTCTGTCCCCAGCCTCTTCCACTTGACCAGAAGCTTCTTTGGAAAGACACCATGTCTCATCTGCTACGGTCTTTTCCCACGGCAGGGACTCATTAACCAAAGAATAAACACCAAGGTAAGACAGCTGCCCAATATCACAGCAACTGAGCAAGTGAACAGACATTCAAAAGTGAAATCTGACTCCCACTTGCCTCCTCTTCTTAACACATATTTAGGTGGAATCTGCCAAGAGCTCATTCGGACACCCGCTGGGGTGGGCTATCCCAAAAAGCCCGGCTCTCTCCTCAGAACCCTGGTCCCATGCAGGGGCTCAGCAAGCAGCATCTTCAAAGTCACCTGACCTCCCTCGGCCTGACATGAAGACCCAGTGAATTCCTTGAGAATGCACGCGCTCTCTGCCTGGACACATAGATAGTGTCCGTGATCCTAGGGGAACAGACGAAAAGGTGAAATCAGAGAGAAGCTGCAAGCAGGATGCCTACCCTGACACGTATCGATCAAAACATCCACTTGTCTAAATATTCCTAGACGCAGTAACTTTTCACGGGCTTCGTGAGATTTCCTCATAACCTGTAAGAGAGAAAAACAGAGACGGTATTCCTCTAAGATACAGACACATGCATGGTGGCTGTGAGACCAGGCTGGCGGCTTAGCATTCATGCAAAGTTGATGATTCCCTGAGAAGAATATTAATCTTTAAAAAAAAATACTGTATTTTTAAAAGTGGGAATGGCTGAACACTGCTTAAGAGATCACATGCAGTGGGGACTAGAGCCAGCCAGACGTGGTCACCAAGAAGCTGCTGGCGACTCTGCCAGGCACCTAAGTGTGGTTCCGAGAGCAGACACAAGAAAGCCACAGAGGAGAGGACGGTGCAAGCTGGGAAAGACGCAGCTGCATAAACGAGTAAGGGCCTGAGGAGTTGGCGGGGGTGGATGGCAGGGAAGAGCCCACCCCCATGGTCATGGAGGGCCCTGAAGGGGAAGTGCGCTGAGCACCTGGGGGGTGCGGGAAGGGTCAAGACCCCCCACCAGCAGCTCCACGGCAAAGCCGGGACGGCTGCAAGGGAAGCCTATCCCTCGGCAGGACGGGGGAACACCTCTTCTCTGGGGTCAGGGTGGCCGCAAGAGCATGTCAGTTTGTGGGGGGGCTTCTGGGAACGGAGGGGGTTCAGCTGCCTTCCCGGTAGGAGGTGAGCTCATCAGGGGGCGGGGTACCTGGTGATGCAGACAGAGGTCCCCGGGGCTCAGAAGGGGCTGGGAAGAAGGCCACACAGAGGGGAACACTTGCCTCGATAAGGTTTTTAGCCTTAAAAACATCTCTAATTTCACACATGATGATGTCATCCTTAGTCCTTCCAAGTCCATCGAAATGAACGTGCTGAACCACCACCTGAACGTGATAAGGGGACACAAGATCGTTGAGAACAAGACGGGGCAAAAGCTCAGACTTCAAGGGTAAAGACAAACACCTAAAATTAGTTTCAAAAACTTTCCTTTTTAAATTTAATGATCCACATTTCTTAATTCCATGCCTTTTCAAAGCAACTGGTCCCTTGAACTGACTAGGTCTGTTCTTCCTGTGAACGAGACTTACAAGGCCTCTGCAGCCGAATGACCAAGGGCCAGGTCAGGCCTAAAGCCAGGCAAGGAGCAGAGATCCTCTGGACCTCCCTCCCCACGTGCTCCCTGGGGCACAGGCCTCTGGATGATGCTGACTGTGACCTGGTTTAATAACTGAGTATTTTGCTGGAGATCCTGTGTGGATTTCAATATACCATGATAGACGCCAGCTCAGAGCATTTCCCTTGTCTGTAAATACTTAACTTCACTCATTCATTCAATAAAAATGCACTGATCATCTATGAACCAAGTATCATACTGAACACTGAGAATATATCAGCAAGCAAGACTTTGAAATTTCTGACTCTAGGAAGGTTATATTCTAAAGGGGAGAGAAACGGGCAATGTACAAAGCAGAGTAGATGGTAGTGAGTAACAGAAAAATCAAGCAGGCGTTAACGGGGAGTGTTAGGGCCTGTGTGACTTACAGGTGATCAGAACACTATACTACAATCGTAATCAAAGAACTAACAAAAGGGAGGTGGGAGGGAGGGTCATATGTCCATCTATGGCTGACTCAGGTTGACCTATGGCAGAAGCCAACACAACAGGGCAAGGCAATCATCCTCCAATTAAAACTAAGTAAGTTTAAAATAGAAAAAAGAACTCATGAAAATGTGTTTACCTTTCTCTATTTAATTTCAAAGGCAACAAAGTTAAGAAAAAGTTTCATTCAGGACCCAAAATCTTTCTGGGAGGAGGGAACACAGTTTAAACTTTAGCACCACTTGAGTTTCTCTTTGAAATACTTTTGGGGTTTTTTGTAACATAAATACAAAAATGGGTTTGTTTACCCTTCCCACACAAAGAATCACCAAGGAAAAACTATTCCTCTAAAACCAGAAGCTATTTCTCTAATAAGTGTCGAGTCTTTCTAAAATGTAGCTGGCTGCAAACTCTCCTTTGATAAAGGTGTCAACAAGGTTAATCCCTGTCTGTTTTCCCAGCGGCTTATGGAAGAGAGTGCTTCTAGCAACAACGATATGGAGCCCTCGCCCTCCACAGGATACGCACATCCTTGTTCTCAAGAATTTCCTGCTTAGCTTCAGGTTCAACTTCAACAAACTCAGCTTCTTCTCCTAATGCTCCGAAATCAGGTCCACTGGCTGGAAGAGGCTCCAAACTCTGAAAGGGAGTGGGGAGAACCACAGATAAATGAACTTCCATGAAAAAGCCAGAATCTTTTCGTTTCTGTCTTTAGATGGTGCTCCAGAAAACTCAGGACCACAGCTCCCTCTAGTGCTGGTGGCAGTGGGGCAGGGAGCACAGAGAGTGGAAGCAGCTGTCGACTTGCAAGCCTTCGGCTGGCAGTGACCCTTCGGGGTCCAGAGGTGTTATTACAGAAAACAAAGGTGAAAATTAATCAACAAAAGGGTCAGGCACAAACTACAATGACTGTTCCATGAACTTAGTTCTGGACACCTGAGACTCGTGTGAAGACCAAAAAAAATGCTTTCCTGTTATAGAAAGCGTCCTAATTTTTTTAACCAAAACTAGATACAATCTAGGAAAATTACATTAACAAACCAAATTACTAAAAGATACTTCTCCAGACTCTGATAGATTTGTTTTGGTTCAGAAAGTCTCACTTACACACTAAGGGGAACAGCACATGCCAGAAAGCGGCCCTTCAGTCTGAAGTGAAATTGCTGCAAAAGCGTTCAAGCATCTTCTGAGGAAAGATTCTACAGTAATAATTATGGAGATATGACAATAGTATGCAAAACAGTGCACATATAACATCGTATATTACATACATAATTGCTTCAGTCCACAGGGTCACATGGTGAAGCCGGAGCCAATACAATGCAGTAGACCCGGGTTCAGTCCCTGGGTAGGGAAGATCTGGAGAAGGCAATGGCGACCCGCTCCAGTACTCTTGCCTGGAAAATCCCATGGATGGAGGAGCCTGGTGCACTACAGTCCATGGGGTCACAAAGAGCCAGACATGACTGTGCGACTGAACAACGTAACTGCTTAACCAGGGGCACTCCCAGACACTCGAGTGGCACCGGGTGAGGGCACACACAGGCAGCTCCGGGGAACTACGGCACCGTGACAGGCTGCTTCCTTCCTCCACCAGCTCTCCATAGAGAAGCACCTCTGAAGTGTGCGGGCCTGTCTGCTGCCTGCGGAACGTGCAGCAAGGGGGGCTCTGGGCCGTTCTCGCCTTTTCCCTGGAACGTTCAATGGCCTGCCGGCACATCCTTCATCATGGCACCGGTCCTCTGGAAAGGTACTGGCCTGACAGCACCATGGCCGCTTTCCCATCCCGGCCCTTGAGGACTGGTCCTTAAAAGCGCCCCCAGGGACGGAGTGCAGCTGGACTCCTCAGCGGGGCACGGAGGAGCTCCACTCTGCAGCCCCCTTCTGCTATTCCAGACTCGACCCCGACCACACGCAACCCTCGCACTCCTGTCTGGGCGCACCTGGCCCTCTCCGCCCAGGATAACTGGCCTCCTCCCCAGAGATGAGCCGAA
This sequence comes from Neotragus moschatus, assembly GCA_006410615.1. Lineage (NCBI taxonomy): Eukaryota > Metazoa > Chordata > Mammalia > Artiodactyla > Bovidae > Neotragus > Neotragus moschatus. The sequence goes on along the minus strand of SJYA01000719.1, from coordinate 673,805 downwards.
AGAGCCACCCTTGGCGTCATCTCCTCTGCGAGCCGTCCCTGCTTCTTCAGCGAGAATCCGTCCCTCCTTCACAGGGACAGCCCTCGGCGGAAGTTTACCACCTTGGCAGTTACCCCTTTGTATTTTTACCTGTCCAGCTACATCAGAAATACTCATTTATGGAATGGGTGAGGGAATTTTTTTTTTCTTTTTTTCTCACGTTTAATAAATATCTGAGTGACTACTGTCTGTTTAAGAGCAAGGAAGGCAGCCGTGAATAAGACACTCGGTCCTTTCCCCAGGGATTGACGTGGATTATTTACACGAGTAAAAAGGGAAGATGATGTTGGGCCAAGAAACAGAATTTATTTCACATAATTATCCTTTCATTTTTGTTGTGTAAATATTTAAAACAGGGATTACTGTATTTCTCAAATATGCAAACAAATCAAAATAGTAACTTAATTCTTTTTAAATGTGGACCATTTTTAATCTTTATTGTGTCTGTTGCAATATTGCTTCTGGTTTACGTTTGTTGGTTTTTTGGCCACAAGGCATGTGGGATCTTAGCTTTCTGACCATGGATCAGACAAACACCTCCTGCATTGGACTTCCCTCCCAGGGAAGTCCCTAAAATAGTAACTTTTTAATGCAACCTTTCATGAACATGTTTCTGTATTTATGTTTCAGTTCAGTTCAGTCGCTCAGTCGTGTCTGACTCTTTGCGACCCCATGAATCGCAGCACGCCAGGCCTCCCTGTCCATCACCAACTGCCGGAGTTCACTCAGACTCATGTCCATCGAGTTCGTGATGCCATCCAGCCATCTCATCATCGGTCGTCCCCTTCTCCTCCTGCCCCCAATCCCTCCCAGCATCAGAGTCTTTTCCAATGAGTCAGCTCTTCGCATCAGGTGGCCAAAGTACTGGAGCTTCAGCTTTAGGATCATTCCTTCCAAAGAAATCCCAGGACGGATCTCCTTCAGAATGGACTGGCTGGATCTCCTTGCAGTCCAAGGGACTCTCAAGAGTCTTCTCCAACACCACAGTTCAAAGGCATCAATTCTTTGGCGCTCAGCCTTCTTCACAGTCCCACTCTCACATCCATACATGACCACAGGAAAAACCATAGCCTTGACTAGACGGACCTTAGTCGGCAAAGTAATAGCTCTGCTTTTGAATATACTATCTAGGTTGGTCATAACTTTTCTTTCAAGGAGTAAGCGTCTTTCAATCTCATGGTTGCAATCACCATCTGCAGTGATTTTGGAGCCCAGAAAAATAAAGTCTGACACTGTTTCTACTGTTTCTCCATCTATTTCCCATGAAGTGATGGGACCAGATGCCATGATCTTCGTTTTCTGAATGTTGAGCTTTAAGCCAATTTTTTCACTCTTCTCTTTCACTTTCATCAAGAGGCTCTTTAGCTCCTNTAGATGTGTATAAGAGACAGGTCCCACTCTCACATCCATACATGACCACAGGAAAAACCATAGCCTTGACTAGACGGACCTTAGTCGGCAAAGTAATAGCTCTGCTTTTGAATATACTATCTAGGTTGGTCATAACTTTTCTTTCAAGGAGTAAGCGTCTTTCAATCTCATGGTTGCAATCACCATCTGCAGTGATTTTGGAGCCCAGAAAAATAAAGTCTGACACTGTTTCTACTGTTTCTCCATCTATTTCCCATGAAGTGATGGGACCAGATGCCATGATCTTCGTTTTCTGAATGTTGAGCTTTAAGCCAATTTTTTCACTCTTCTCTTTCACTTTCATCAAGAGGCTCTTTAGCTCCTCTTCACTTTCTGCCATAAGGGTGGTGTCATCTGCATATCTGAGGTTACTGATATTTCTCCCGGCAATCTTGATTCCAGCTTGTGCTTCTTCCAGTCCAGCATTTCTCATGAGATACTCTGCATAAAAGTTAAATAAGCAGGGTGACAATATACAGCCTTGATGTACTCCTTTTCCTATTTGGAACCAGTCTGTTGTTCCATGTCCGGTTCTAACTGTTGCTTCCTGACCTGCATACAGATTTCTCAAGGGGCAAGTTAGGTGGTCTGGTATTCCCATCTGTTTCAGAATTTTCCACAGTTTATTGTGATCCACACAGTCAAAGGCTTTGGCATAGTCAATAAAGCAGAAATAGATGTTTTTCTGGAACTCTCTTGCTTTTTCCATGACCTAGTGCTAAAAAGTGTATTACGGACGAGTAAATCCTATACGTAGAGTATATACTATGATTAGGAACATACACACATATTCATTGTTCTTAATCCAAATGCTTGACAAACAGATTTTTTCTGGACATAAAGTTCATGTGCTATTGTGCTAAAAAAAAATTCCCTTATGGTTCCTAAAATCTCGAAGTATAGAACATATTTCACCAAAGACTTGCCACACCCATCTGTAGTCTTAAATCCGAAATTTACACTTTAAGTTCAACAGATGGTGTCTTTACAGTCTCATTAACTGCACCAAAGCTTGATGTCCTAAATTAACTATTTCACCAACAGAGATTCATTCATTCACCAAATATCCATTCACTATGTGACAAGCACTTGCAAGAGTCTCACCTTCACAGAATTTACATTGCACTGTCTGGCTAAGCAGTCAGTGAAATGAATTAAAATAAGCATTTGGATCTAGCCTCTAGCCTTTAAGCAGATGTCTACTGTGAGTCAACAAACTTTACCGAGCACCACATGCCAGGCACTGGGCAAGGCAGTGCTAAGCGGAAGAAACAGGACATGAAATAAATTTAATGAGTGGTGAACACCATCTTTAAAGTGATACAGACTAGAATGAGACAGAAAATACCAGAAAAAATAATAGATATCGATGGTAAATACTGTCTCAGAAAATTTGTTTATTCCAAATTTTTTTTTTTTGGTCTTGCCACGAAATGTGTGGGATCCTAGCTCCCCACCCAGGGACTGAACCTTTCCTGCACCCCCCGCCCCAGTGGAAACAGCATCCCAACCACTGGACCACCGGCGAAGTCCTGGTTCGGGAAGCTTTTGTTTCACACATGCATGAGGGTCCTAGATAGCAAATATGGGAAGTTTTCTTACTGTGAGTTCTGACCAAAAAATTCAAACACTGGCTAGTGACGTTAAAGAACTGAAATTATTTTTTGTCGATATAGTCAACAAAGGAGTGGCGGTTTCAGCGTCAAAGGCGCTCGATAAACGCAAAGTCTGCTTGTTCGTATGCTCTGAGCACCTAGAGCAGCGCCAGGCAGCACACAGCTGACCACTGGTAAACATGAGCTGAGTAAGTGAACAAATGCCCACTTTGCCAAGATGCTACGAGGGATCCAAGGCAAAGAAGATGTGGTTCCTATTCTCATCTAGAAACTAAGAATCTAAAAGGTTAAGTGAAAAATGCAGAGCTAAAACAGGGCACCAGAAGAGAAATGTCAATCAAGGAGGTTGGTAGCACATCCAAAATGAGGAACGGAGGGGAGATGAGGTTTGTGTAGTAAATGATTTGAACTGAATTCTAAAAAACCATGGGCTTCCCTTGTGGCTCAGCTGGTAAAGAATCCACCTGCAATGCGGGAGACCTGGGTTCGATCCCTGGGTTGGGACGATCCCCTGGAGAAGGGAAAGGCTCCCCACTCCAGTATTCTGGCCTGGAGAATATAGTCCATGGGGTCGCAGAGTCATACATGAATGAGGAACCTTCACTTCACTTCTAAAAGACTGGCCCGTTTTGTCAGCTATTGCAAGTGATGAGAGAGGGGACCTACGCCCACCAGTACGGTCCGAACAGTGTTTTATTGGAAGGAAATATCTGGCAAAGGAAAAGTGAAAGTGAAGTCGCTCAGTCGTGTCCAACTCTTTGCGACCCCGTGGACTGTAGCCCACCAGGCNGATGAGAGAGGGGACCTACGCCCACCAGTACGGTCCGAACAGTGTTTTATTGGAAGGAAATATCTGGCAAAGGAAAAGTGAAAGTGAAGTCGCTCAGTCGTGTCCAACTCTTTGCGACCCCGTGGACTGTAGCCCACCAGGCTCCTCCGTCCCAGGCAAGAATACTGGAGTGGGTTGCCATTTCCTTCTCCAGGCAAAGGGAGGTTAAGTTCAATTCTGGACACCATGCGGGGACATCTGTGCTAAATTCTTTCAGGAGAACTCCTGAAAACTTCTGAGCAGCGCAACTATCTATGCTGCAGAAAAAAGTTGTGCTGTGGGCTGGGACTCAGGAACATGAAGATGGCTCAGGATATTCAGTAAGGCCTTGGACAGATTATTCTTTCTCTGGGCCTCAGTTAAGACTGCGACAGAGAGCACTGGGCAGTCTGCCTACTGCACTGCGCCCAAGCAAGTGCATTTACGTGCATTGTGTGTTTCAAGTCTCCCAACAGCCCAGTGAGTGCACACTATTACCGCCTCCACTCAGCCAGGTTTCCTCTTTGCGCAGTAACCAGGAGACAAAGGGACTCCTGAGCCTGGGTCAGAAGACTTCAGAAGATGATTCCTGCTCTAGGAAAGCCTAGCAAGACCCCAGCAGCAGCTGAGCAGGAGAGACTGGAAAAAAGCAGAGACATTACTTTGCCAACAAAGATCCATCTAGTCAAAGCTCTGGTTTTTCCAGTGGTCATGGATGGATGTGAGAGTTGGACTATAAAGAAAGCTGAGCGCCAAAGAATGGATGCTTTTGAAGTGTGGTGTTGGAGAAGACTCTTGAGAGTCCCTTGGACTGCAAGGAGATCCAACCAATCCATCCTNTTTTTTTTGCAGTTTTTTGAGTCAAGATCTAAATAAAGTCATCACACTGTGATTGACTGGTGTGTCTTTTTTGGTAATAAAATACACATAACACAAATTTTACTGTTTTAACCAACATGTACGTTCATACTGTTAGGTAGTCATCACCACTATCCATCTCTCCAGAACATCTTCATCTTCCAAGCAGAAACTCCGTCCCTGTTAAACAACTCACCCCAGCCCCTGGAGACCACCATTCTACTTTCTGTCTGTGAATCTGACTATGCGAAGTACCTTGTTTGAGCAGAAGTGTGCAGTGTCTGTGCTCTTGTGATGACTGGCTTATCTCATTCAGGGCACTGTCTTCAAGGTTCACGGCTGGAGGTAACACAGTGCAGCTACTGAATTCATCTCACAAATCGGGTCCAGGCAGGAAAGAGGAGACACTCCCAAAAGGGGTGACGGAAGAGGGTGTACTCGCTGTCGGGAGAGTGGGGATGAGGGGACAGAGGATGGAAAGAAAGGAAGTAGGGCCAGGAGAGGCCTCTGCTACTCCCGAGGCTGCAGGGAGCCAGGCTGTGGTGGAGACCCTCAGCCACTGTGGACATGCTCCCAAGGGGATGCGGAATAAATTCTGGAACCTNCTGTCGGGAGAGTGGGGATGAGGGGACAGAGGATGAAAAGAAAGGAAGTAGGGCCAGGAGAGGCCTCTGCTACTCCCGAGGCTGCAGGGAGCCAGGCTGTGGTGGAGACCCTCAGCCACTGTGGACATGCTCCCAAGGGGATGCGGAATAAATTCTGGAACCTTCTCTCCTGCCTCCCTCCTGACCCCTCCTCCTGCCTCTCATCGGCTGAACCAAACTGGAAGCCAGAAATCAAGCTAGAGGTCATGCTTAGGGGTCAGCCTTCTGGGGTCCAGAGAACGGATAACGCTGGTGGCTAGGAGGACAGCAGAGGCTCGGCTGGCCCCGTCAGTCGGCATCCAGCACAGAGCAGATGGCTGTCACTCTTTAGTGTCCAGATTGTGTCTGACTCTTTGCGACCCTGTGGACTTGTAGCCCGCCAGGCTCCTCTCTCCACGGGACTTCCCAGGCATGAATACTGGAGTGGTTGCCATTTCCTTCTCCGGGGGATCTGCCCGATCTAGAGATCAAACCCATGTCTCCTGCATTGGCAGGCAGGTTCTTAATCACTAGTGCCACCAAGAAGTGGAGAAAAATTAGAATCTGTCCCTTGATCAATGAATAGGAGATGCTGAGATGGAGAGAGACTTCGCGAGCATCAGGAGGCTGGGCAAACCTGTGAGCTGTGTCTCCTCTAAAGCGCTCCCAGATCTTGTTTGCCGGGGTGGGGGGGTGGGGGGGGTGGCCCTCAGTGAATCACTGATGCACGGATGCTGGGAACTCAGGTCCATGGAAACAATGTAGGGCTTTCCCTCCCCTGGAATTCCAGTGGGCTCTTCAGCGCGGAGGAAGATGACCTGGAGGAAAATGAAGTTAGTCCCCGAGGTCTGGCCTTAGCAAGACCTGCAACCAGCAGCTGCTCAGCCCCTGGGGAATCTGTGTGCCAAGCTGAATCAGGAACAGCCCCTGAAGGAAGATTGATTAAGATGTCACGCCTTCCCAGGCTGTCTAAATCAGAATGCTGCTTACTAAGGGAAACCTCCGCTCTCTGCCTCCACTCCCCTAATGCAGTGGGGGATGGGGCTTCCAGGACCTGACTAGATTACCTGCTTTGCTGGAAAAGCTGTAGAATTCTCAGCCCGATGCACCTCCCTGTGCAGATCAAGTGATGGAGCCCCGTATCTTTTACCAAGATTTATTTTAGAAATTGAAGGACAGGCTGTGGGCCTGGAGGCACCTGAGGTTTTTACTGGGCTTAGGTTCTTGGACCCTTTAATCAATAGAAATTGATAAGATGAGAAATTTAGGCTTTGTTGGGGCCCCTGTTGCAGCAAGAGGGACAAAAACAAGTGANGGGATCCCAGACCACATAAGGCAGAGAAATGACTGAATCCCCAAAGAGGAGGAACTGGATGTTAATACCACATCCAACCTTTCATCATGTGTTACACCATTTACTTACAGTGAATTCTCATATTGTAGTACATTCAATCATCCTCAATGATTCCTTTCACTAAAAAGCCCCTTCTGTTACTGTTAATGACACCTGGAATAGCTGAACCCCCAAATGACATTTTAATATCAGTCTTCAGATGGATAGTCCAAGCTCAGTAGACTCCCCATTTTAGTAAAACGTTGTTTTCATAGCGTTTAATTAAATCTGGGCGTGCCAAGTTATATTTCCTACCAATTTGTGTCTTCAGTCTCAATACTACCTTTGTAAGTACGTAAGGAAACTGATGACTCAGCAGGTAAAGAATCCACCTGCAGTGCAGGAGACANCTTCAGATGGATAGTCCAAGCTCAGTAGACTCCCCATTTTAGTAAAACGTTGTTTTCATAGCGTTTAATTAAATCTGGGCGTGCCAAGTTATATTTCCTACCAATTTGTGTCTTCAGTCTCAATACTACCTTTGTAAGTACGTAAGGAAACTGATGACTCAGCAGGTAAAGAATCCACCTGCAGTGCAGGAGACACAGGAGACGCGGGTTCGATCCCTGGGTTGGGAAGATCCCCTGGAGGAGGGCATGGCAACCCACTCCAGTATTCTTGCCTGGAGAATCCCATGGAGAGGAGCCTGGCAAGCTACAGTCCATGGGGTCATAAAACAGCTGAACATGACTTCGAGACTGAATAGCAACAACAGCAAACGTGTTGAATAGTTAATCTCTGAACTATGGAAAGCCTTGTGATATCCTAAGACAAAAATCATTTCGAAAGGAAATGGTGAATGGGTTGTATCTAAAAAATATTCATTTCACATAAGGAAATGTTTTAGAATTAGACTCTACACTAATATACTACAGAAAATACTGATATAAATAACTCTTTAGGATGGAATTAAGACTGAAAGCTAAACCCAGCCTAGCCCTAGAATTTCTATGAGTAACATTTATTGCAACATACATACTCAGTCACATTCTGAAACTTGTGACTTGTAAATTGGAGTGTGTGTGTATCTATCCAGACAGGCTAAGGAATGGAAGTGTAATATAGTTTTCACATGTTATGTGAGAAAATGTTCTCCTTTTGGTTGGTTGGTTATGGAGATTTTAAACTCGCAGACCCTGACACCTGCAGATATATGCACATTTGCAGACGGTAATTGGAACCTTACCCACCCCCCCAACCTCTCCCAGTATCCTTTGCTTATCTCTGCAGAGCTCACAGGGAGCAAGAAGAGGCTGCTGTACTGGCCCATTCTCAGGTCTAACTCTGTCTTCCCTGTTGTTTCGAACCAGCTGCCTTTGGGTTCAGAAAGGTTAGAGTGGGTCCATCTCCCCTCCCGAAAGATGTGGAGACATCAGCCCTGAGGGAGTCAGCTAGGCGGTGGAGGATGAGGCAGTCATTTTGTGTAAGGAGCAGTAGGTGCATGTCATCGGGTCAAGGTCTTTGACACCCTTCATCAATTCTGTCCTTTCTGAGTTGCCTTTTAATGATGCGGGTAGAACAACTGCTTTAAACAACTTATTGAATTTCCCAGCCCAGGAAGAGCTTAGGGATTACTGAATGTCATTTCTATCATTTTATGGAAATAAAAGGCCGGGAGATGTGACATGCTTTTCCCAAGGCCACATAACTAGTAGTGGCAACTGAACTGGGAAGTGTTTATCGCCACCCTTTTGCTTTAAACTCCGCCTTCCACGTCCAGGCCAATAAATGACTGAGCTGAGGTGGTCAGCAGTGGTTTTGATTGAAATGGTATGATCAGTTAAAGTTCCTGCAACGAGGGTTTATTTTTCAGTTGAACTACAATGCTGGTAAACAGACTTGAAGCTGATTAAGCATTTTCGATTCAATTCTTTCTGGATTCCTTGGGCCATTCTCTCATCTGAGCCCCAGAACATTTTATTCCTTAGAAAACGCAATTAGCCATGCCATGTACAATGTATAGTCTTGTGTGATTATAGGAATTTTGCCATTATATCCTCTCAGCAAAAGATGATTTTATTATGTAGAACCGAATTGGAGTCATGTAAATGGAAAACAGTTTTTTAAAAACATCAAGAAAGAACCACCACTGTAGAGAGTGTGGTAACATCTACATCATATAAATATTGGGTGACTAAGACAGTGTTCTTTGGAACTCAGAATAAAGAATCCATGAAGGAAATAATCCAGCACCACCTTAAAATTTCTCAAGCGTGTCTCAGGGAAAAATGCAGTTAACAAGCATTCTAAAATAATAGATTTCTTTCAGTTGTAAGACAAAGAAATTTGTGTCAGCAAAGATGGGATATTGGATATAAAGACTGATACTTTTTTCTGTAGCTTCTGGCCTGGTGTTTTAAAAGTCAAGAAGTGTATTTTTCATTCACAGCCATAGCAAGGTATAATGGAATCAATCATAAAATTGTTTAAACAAAGGCATTTATGAATGCATGCAAAACTGATGCAAAGAGAGAAAGTCAGATCATCAGTGTGTCTACCATAAACATTTATTGCATCTACGTACCTGTACATATGTTTCAATTATAGCCATATTGATAGAGCTTTTGTTTAATCTATTTTCAGCAGCAAGTTCATACTTCGTTTCATGCCAAGTTCCTTTTAGGATTTCCACGTGACATGTATTAACATTTTTGGCTTCAAAAGTACCTCTAATGAACCATTTACAATTTTTTTAAGAGTGCTTAAAAAATTAGGCTGTGACAGTTATCCACAACATAATTTGATATGCTGTTTAATTATTTACTATGTTATTTAAAAATTGAAGTGTGGCCTCTGGTTGGTTGGTTGATACAGTACCATTAAGGTGGATTTGAAGCCCCTTCGAGACTATAATTATCAGCTGCGTCCTTCATGGTTGGGATTTAGAAATTAGATTGTGTTCTAATAAAATGCAAATTCAAAAATGTCAATTTCAGTGTTTTAAAAAAATATGTCCTTAAAATATTACAAAACAGCTACATCTTTAAAAAATAATTACTAAGCTAAGGAAATAAAGTATTCTAAATAAAATATTCTATTAAAGTGAAAATGGACTGATCCATATAGTGCTTCTTATTATACTTATGTCCATTCACATTGATAGCCCATTTTCATATTCTCAAGAAAAATACATGATTCTGTTTTACAAAAATATTTGTTTACCTAACATGGTTCAAATCTGCAATAATGGTGGGTCTTGAAGCAAACCTCACGATAGCTCGGTCTCTTCTAACAAATGATAGAACATCATGACGAAGCTTCACAAATCTCTTTACAGGAGAAAAATGAAAGTGATGAATAGCTCTCTCTGCAGCAGGTTATCAAGTTGTGCTTGTTTTTGTGAAACAAAAAGAAAAAACTGCATTTTTATTTTTTTCCCGGGAGTAACACACATGGAAATGATAATGGAAATATAAAGCAGCTTAGTTAAATATATATTTTTTTAATTGGAGTATAATTGCTTTACGATGTCATGTTAGTTTCTGCTGTACAATGAAGTGAATCAGCTACAAGTATACATATATCCCTTCCCTCCTGAGCCTCCCTTCCACCCATATCCCACCTCTCGCAGAGCGCCAATCTGAACTCCCTGTGCCATATAGCAGCTTGCCACTAGCTAGTAGCTATTTTACAAACATTAGTGTATATATGTCAATCCTAATCTCCCAAGTTGACCCACCTTCCCCTCCCCCTCCATGTTCACATGTACGTATATATGTTAAATATCTTTTGAAGAGTACTCTGAAGACCTCTACATTAGACTTACCTGTCATTTAAAAATGCAAATTATTGGCTAGTCACAGACCTATGGAATCAGAGGGTTCTCTAAAATTTGAAAACCAGTGATTGAGATGCTTAACTATATCTATATTTTTCTCTAAAAAGAATAGGTATGTGGGGGTATGTGTGTATGTATATACACATATATACATAACTGAATCATTGTGCTGTACAACTAAAACTAACATGACATTGTAAATTAACAATACTTCAATTTTTTAAAATAAATTTTAAAAGTCTTCCCTAATCCTCAAAATCAGATAACTGTATTCTTCTTTCACTTCATAACCTTTACATCATAATTACTGCTGAGACAGCAAGGGCTGTGTCTTCTCTGCTGTGTTCTCAAAGCTTAGCACAGTAACTGACACATGGTAAACCCTTAAGAAACTCTTTGTTGAATAAGTAAATGACTAATTAATATAATATAGAACGCTGGCCACAGTGAAGCAGAACTCTTGGTGATAATTCCATTTCCCAAGTCACGGACAAAAATGATTTTAAATAAGTAGTGATTCCTTCCCTCTCCCACCACTTATGTCACCAGCCCTTTGGAGAGGAGAGTGTTCTTTTAACTATAATTTTCCAACCTGTCACCTTTAAAACTGAACTGTCATGTCAGCAGTGATATTGAAGCATGTCTACATCTCTACAATCATTCAAACCAAATGTTTTTGCTAATTTGGGTTTAAAACAGAAAGTTTCCTACACCCTTGGCATTGAAATCAAGAATGCTCTTAAGAGAAGGGGTTAAAAATGCAAGACAAGAGAAGTTCTATACAGTGAAGTCCTTGATTAAGGGCTAAGGGAAATGGAAGAAGCCGCAGACACTAGGGGGCTTCCCTTTTGGCTCAGCTGGTAAAGAATCTACCTGCAATGCAGGAGACCTGGGTTCAATTGCTGGGTTGGGAAGATCCCCTGGAAAAGGGAAAGGCAACCCACTCCAGTATTCTGGCCTGGAGAATTCCATGGGCTATACAGTCCATGGTGTCACAAAGAGTCAGACACAACTGAGTGACTTTGTTTTATTTTTGTTTTACAGACACTAGAAACCTTGTATAAATTATTTGAGGTTAAGTCCAGAAATCAGTTAGAAAACCATAGTTAGAGAGTTTTGAAAATTTATGGCCAGGTCTTCAAGATTTTATTTACTTGAATATAGAATACAGTTTGTGTTAAAAGCATCACCCCTTAAAGTGAGAGCATGAAGGGACTTTCCTGATGATCCAGGGGTTAAGACACTGGGTTCCATTGCAGGGTGCACAGGTTCCAACCCTGGTCAGGGAACTAAGATCCCACATGCCATGCAGCATGAACAAAAAAAATAGAAGGAAAACAAAGCAAACAAAACTGGAGAGCATGGAGGGCTGATCTGGGAAAATGACCCTTGTGCACCTGCCCTTACATTTATCTCATAAACCACCCTTCTGAGATAGAAAAGAGTCCAGAGGGGTAGATGCCTAGAACACTTAATTTAAATGATGCATTTAGTAACAATGTTCCAGGCTCAGAAGCCTAGAGCATGACTGTCTGGAAGTCAGTGACCATAGCATCTTTACCTTAGTGCCCCCTCTCCACCCCTACCTCTCTTGCTCATTGAAGGCAGGAGCTACTTGGTCAAGGTCTGTTGAATGTTGAATACAAACAAAAAGAAAACTCACATAGAACAAAGAATAGAGAATTTTAAGTAATTGATCTTTCTATCATTGAAATTTCTTCTTGAGTATTATACTAAATTCTAGACTGACACTAAAATTACCTATAGTAAACTAGAGCCTCAGATGGGGCGAGAAAGGTGAATATGGACAAGACCAGGCAGGGTCTGAAGCTGCCAGAGTGTAGGGTGGGAGACTGGCCAGTGGGAAGACAAGTATAGTTGCTGAGATCAGAAACAAGTAGAGTTGTTTCTGAACATCTGAGATAATGGCCTGAGACTTCACTTCCTCATCTGAAGGACTGGCTGAGTTGAAGATTTTCAACTGGGATTTGAATCCTTGCTGAAGAAGGTTGGTAAGTGTTCAATGGGACTAAGACATAAGAAAGCTTACAGTCTGACTTGTAGAACATTCATCCTTCCACACCCAGATTAATAACTCCCAGGAAGGGCCAGATGGATGGGCATACAATCTTATACAGCTTGAGGGACTCTATACTTGCTTCAGTGCTCTGCTATTGGCATCTTGAAATTCTCCAGAATTTTATTTTAGAACTTTTATGTTATAAGCAAGGCTCTGTGGGGCAATGGAGTGTGCACATGAGCAGAGAGGATACCCACAAGCAGCATGTCTCTCACCTCATTTGCATCTAGTGTTTAACATGCCCCGTAAGCATAGACTTCTGAGGGACCCATGACACAGGCAAGTTCAGCAAGACTGAAAGTGAGTACAGGTAACATTAAAACTGAGTAATCCAAGGGTGCTGACAGCCCAAGTCTACATTTTCAGCCTGAACCAGAACATGCTTTGAACAGGAAAAAAAGAAAGCAATGGGATTCTAAAAGAAGCATCAGCAATTTAAAAATCCCATCGTTTTTCATTCATGTTATTCTCCTGCTTTAGCCAAACACTTTCGCCAAAAATGATGACATAGGAGGAAAGGGAGAGATAAGCAACACATAGTTCCTTCTTTCAGTTCCTCTTTACTCGGCCGAAAGGTGGAGAGTGCGGGTACAATGTGTATATATCCAGACACGATGTAAACACAGCGCAGCATTTCCATTCTTCTGACAAGAACAAAATATATAAGTATGTGCGTGTGTGCTGAGTCGCTTCAGTCGTGTCCGGCTCTGTCACCCTCTGGGCTGTAGCCCACCAGCCTCCTCTGTCCATGGGGATTCTCCAGGCAAGAATACTAGAGTGGGTTGTCCTGCCTTCCTCCAGATATATGCATGTACAATCTACAGATTATAAATTGTGCCATTCCAATGATTTTGAATATGATCTTGTATTTATGCTTAAAACTGACATTGCATGATATAAAAATGAATGATAAAATTCAATCAAATAATTTAAAATTTTAATATCTTTCTACTTAAAATGACATTAAATAAAAATTTAGAAAAAGCATAAAAAATCAAGAAAAAAGCCACGGAAGGGAAAAAAAAATGTCTTTTAATACCTTTAATATCATTTTACCCCTGCTCTCTCTTACTTACTTCCTTTTATTTTAGTTGAAATATAGTTGACTGACAATGTAGTGTTAGTTTCAGGTATATAGCAAGTGATGGAGTTGTATATAAGTTATATATATATATTTTTTTATATTTTTTTTCAATTTTTTCCCCTTATTGGTTATTACAAAATATTGAGGATAGTTCTCCCCACTGCTTTTTCATTTTTTCATTTATTTTAACTGGAGGCCAATTACTTTACAATACTATAGTGGTTTTTGTCATACATTGACACGAATCTGCCACAGGTGTACATGTGTTCCCTATTGAACCCCCCTCCCAACTCCCTTCCCATCCCATCCCTCAGGAACATTCCAGTGTACCAGCCCTGAGCACCCTGTCTAATGCATTGAACCTGGACTGGCAATCTGTTTCCCATATGATATTATACATGTTTCAATGCTATTCTCCCAAATCATCCCACCCTCACCTTCTCCTACAGAGTCCAAAAGTTTGTTCTTTACATCTGTGTCTCTTTTGCTATCTCACATCATATAGGGTCATTGTTACCATCTTTCTAAATTCCATATACAGTTAATATACTGTATTGGTGTTTTTCTTTCTGAATTACTTCACTCTATAATTGGCTCCAGTTTCAGCCACTTCATTAGAACTGATTCAAATGCATTTTTTTAATAGCTGAGTAATACTCCATTGTGTATATGTACCACAAATTTCTTATCCATTCATCTTCCAATGGACTTCTAGGTTGCTTCCATGTCCTGGCTATTATAAACAGTGCTATGATGAACATTGGGGTACACATGTCTCTTTCAATTCTGGTTTCCTCAGTGTGTATGCCTAACAGTGGTATTGCTGGGTCATATGGCACTTCTATTTCCAGTTTTTAAGGAATCTCCACACTGTTCTTCATAAAGGCTATACTAGTTTGCCTTCCTACCAACAGTGTAAGAGGGTTCCCTTTTCTCTGCACCCTCTCCAGCTTTTGTTGTTTGTAGACTTTTGGATAGCAACCATTCTGACCAGCGTGAGATGGTACCTCACTGTGGTTTTGATTTGCATTTCTCTGATAATCAGTGATGTTGAGCATCTTTTCATGTGTTTGTTAGCCATCTGTATGTCTTCTTTGGAGAAATGTCTGTTTAGTTCTTTGGTACATTTTTTGATTGGATCACTTGTTTTTCTGGAACTGAGCTGTAGGAGTTGCTCATATATTTTTGAGATTAATTCTTTGTCAGTTGCTTCATTTGCTATTATTTTCTCCCATTCTGAAGGTTGTCTTTTCACCTTGCTTATAGTTTCCTTCATTGTGCAAAAGCTTTTAAGTTTAATTAGGCCCCATTTACTTATTTTTGCTTTTGTTTCCATTGCTCTTGGAGGTGGGTCATAGAGGATCCTGCTATGATTTACGTCAGAGAGAGTTTTGCCTATGTTTTCCTCTAGGAGTTGTATAGTTTCTTGTCTTACATTTAGATCTTTAATCCATTTTCCATTTATTTTTGTGTATGGTATCAGAAAGTGTTCTAGTTTCATTCTTTTACACGTGGTTGACCAGTTTTCCCAGCACCACTTGTTAAAAAGATTGTCATTTCTCCATTGTATATTCTTGCCTCCTTTATCAAAGATAAGGTGTCCATAGGTGTGTGGATTTATCTCTGGGCTTTCTATTTTGTTCTGTTGATCTATGTTTCTGTCTTTGTGCCAGTACCATACTGTCTTAATGACTGTGGCTTTGTAGTGTAGCCTGAAGTCAGGCAGGTTGATTCCGCCAGTTCCATTCTTCTTTCTCAAGAATGCTTTGGCTATTTGAGGCTTTCTATATTTCCATACAAATTGTGAAAGTATTTGTTCTGGTTCTCTGAAAAATACCATTGGTAGCTTGACAGGGATTGCATTGAATCTATAGATTATTTTGGGTAGTATACTCATTTTCACTATATTGACTCTTCCGATCCATGAACATGGTATATTTCTCTATATATTTGTGTCATCTTTGATTTCTTTCATCAGTGTTTTATAGTTTTCTATATATAGGTCTTTTGTTTCTTTAGGTAGATTTATTCCTAAGTATTTTTACACAAAGAGTTGTGCATCTTTATTTTGCACTGGACATGCATATTATATAGCTAGCCTTGCTCTCAGGCAGGTTTTCCAAGGATCATCATCTTGGAAAATTTTGGAAAGGAAGTATGTACAGCAGGGAACTGAAGCCTGGAAAATTTATCTAACCCTCTTCCCAGTCACTGGGCAGTTAGAGGGCATTGTCAGAAACTCTGATGAAATAGGCAGATCTGGGCTCTGCTCCTTAGCTATGTGGTCTTCTGAAAGTTGCCTAACCTTTCTGAGCCTCCATTTCTCCATCTGTGAAAGTGGAAAGTAACGTGCATGGGTGCTTGAGGGCTAGATGTAATTCATGCAAAGTGTCTACTACATGGTAAACTCTTAATATATAATAGCTATTAACACAGCTATAAAGATTCTGTTATTTCTGGAACCCATAGGCTGGTCCTATATATGGATTAAGGATTAATCTAAGCACAGGCAGCTGTGACCCACGCACTAAGTGTGGCTGAGAAGAGCTACCCCACGTCCAAGGTCAGGGTCAGAAGCCGGGAGGATTCGATGCCCGAAGGACAGCAGCCAAGAGGAGTTACCCTACATCTGAGGTCAGGGGCAGCGGCCGAGAATGCCAGGCTGTGATGGCGCAGGAACAGCTGAGAGGAGCCATCCCACGCCTGAGGCCAGGGGTGGTGGCCGAGAGGAGCTACCCTGAGTCTGAGGTCAGGGGCAGCGGCCGGGAGGAACTACCCTGAGTCTGAGGTCAGGGTCAGAAGCCGGGAAGACCTCAGGCCCGAAGGGCGGTGGCCAAGAGGAGTTACCCCAAATCCGATGTCAGGGGCAGCAGCCGAGAGTACCAGGCTGTGATGGCGCAGGAACAGCTGAGAGTAGCCATCCCACGCCTGAGGCCGGGGTGGTGGCTAAGAGGAGCTACCCTGCGTCCAAGGTCAGGGACGGCCAGGAAGAGCCACCCTGAGTCCGAGGTCAGGGGCAGGAGCCGCGAGGACCCCATGCCCGAAGGGCAGTGGCCAAGAGTAGTTACCCCCTGTCCGAGGTCAGGGGCAGCGACCGAGAGTGCCAGGCTGCAACAGCACAGGAACGGCTGAAAGGAGCCACCCCACGTCTGAGTCCAGGGGTGGTGGCCAAGTGGAGCGACCTCATGCACAAGGCCAGGGGTGGCAGCCAGGAGGAGCCATCCCCTGCCCCAGGCAGGGGATGCGGCCGGGAGGAGTCAACCCATGCCCCAGGCCAGGGGTGGCTGCTGGGAGGAGCAACCCCAGGCCCGAGGCCAGGGGTGGCGGTTGGGAGGAGCAACCACACGTCCAAGGAGTGGCGGCTGCACAGGCGCAGGAGGGCTTGGTGCTGGAGCAGCCGTGAAGAGATACCCCACGCCCAAGGTAAGAGAAACCCAAGTAAGATGGTAGGTGTNCCACTTTCCTACACTTTCTGAAGAGAAATCTTACCTTTTTAAGAAGAGAACAAATCTGCTGTCGCACTCCTGGAGACTGACTGTTAAGATTGTATGTGACAAAGAACTGGACCCACTGCATTTCTTCTATGGAAACGATTTCTGTGCTTCGATTACTTTCACAAAGCAAGCCTAACGTATCAATCCGTACCTAAAATGCACCAAAGGATAGATGTTCATTTTTCAATGATGTGTTAGTTGCTCAGTATGTCCAACTGTATGCGACCCTGTGCACTCTAGCCTGCCAGGCTCCTCTGCCCATGGACTTCTTCAGGCGAGAATAGTGGAGTGGGTAGCTATTTCCTTCTCCAGGGGATCTTCCCAACCCAGGGATCAAACCCGGGTCTCCTGCATTGCAGGCAGATTTTTTACCATCTGTGCCACTGTGGAAGCCCCAAAGACAGAAGCAAAGCCTAAACCACCTAAAATGTTTAATTATCTACACAAGGTATCAAAGGCAGAAAAGAAAGATAAATCTCAGTGTACATATATGTATTTCAGAAAGGTCCTATAATCCCTAAGATCCTGTAATTACTTCTTATATTATTTCATTAAATGTATAAACTGAGTATTTACAAAAGTTAAAAATCTTAAAGATTCTTATTCCACAGTAATGTTTAACTACATTCCTTTCCCTCAGTGACCATTCTGCCCCAGGACCACATCACCTCACTCTCCAATTATTGCCATGAACTTCTCACCGGTCTCCTGGGTTCTTTTTGCTCCCACTCTGAAAATTCACCTGTTTCCACTCATGCCACTTTCCTGGCTAAAGGTGGAGTGACGCTGGCTCCCAGTTACCAACTGGATAAAACCTGAAGTCTTCAGCCTAGCACTGGATGCGTCCATAGAATGGACAAAGGACTCCATTCTCGCCAATATCCTTAGTCTCCTTCCAGCCCTTGTTTACTCGTGTCCTTCCAGTATGAGTGGGCACCAGGGCTTCCCTGCCTCGAATCACTTTCCTACTCAACCATCACCTACACTCAGACGAGTCTCTTCTTCTAAGCTTTCCAAGTTCTTATGCATAAAGATATACTTGTGCTATCTTTTAAAAGACTTTCCAGTTGTCTTATGAAGGTTTTCGTATTCCCTAAACTTTAAGTAGCCCAAGTGCAATGTCTACATGCTTCACATCCTTCTTATGAGCCCTTAAAACACTGTGGGCATAATGTTTGGGGCTTCCATATTCCACTGCTATTAATAAATGAATAAATGAATCAGGGATCTACCGCATGTATGAATTCCCAACGACACTGTTTACTTACTTGGCAGTGCTGATGAATTAAGCCTTGTTTTATTCTTGCACTGGACACAAGGTCCCTCCAGGCATCAGTTGCAGACTGAAGATGTCCATGAGCTCGAGCTGTTCTTAGACAAGCCATCAAAGCTCCCAGAGCCCCTCTGCTGTCATAAGATCCTAAGGATGGAAAAGATTACTGTTGTCTCAGAAACACAGGAACAAAGACCACCACTGTGCTATAAACAACTTCAACAATTCCCATGTTTCCCATTAACATTGTTATTTCATGAAGTAAAAATTGTATTTTTAGCTAAACTCTAACATGAATTAATGTTCCTATTATAAAATCATTATTTAAAAGGATTTAATTGGTCTTATGTCAATGATTTCTATAAACTGAATCCACTTATTGTTAACTTTAAGAAATCATAATTTTTGGCTGATCTTTTTACCTTTTCCTTGACAAGTTAAAAAATAAACCAGCAAGTCAATTAGGAAAAAAAAAATCACGTTTAATTTAACCAGAAATATTTAAAACAATAAAAATAAATAAAATGATTTTTAGCCAAAAATAAGAAAAACACTTCTGTGGCTAAACACCATTATTTCTCTAAAAACAAATACCAAACCTCCCTGTATATCTTGGAATTACTGTGTCTTCTTAGTAAAGAAGATAAAAGAGAATCACAAAGACCCTGATGCTTTCAGATGCCAGGACATCAGCTGTTACTAACACGACAGGGAGCTCTGGGCTCACAGGAGACCTTGATTTAATATAAAGACTGTCTAGCTTCAGAACAGACTCATGGATCCTTAGGTTTAGATGGCTTCTCAAAAATGCAAGAGGGATCATTGTTATAAATAATGGCTTATTTCTATGTACAGGAATCAAATCTTCCAGCTACCTCACGGTTATTCTTTGAAGGACTGAAAGAATAACTTAAATTTTTATTTGGAAATAACCTTAAAATGTGATGGAGGGTACCTATTCCTCCTGCATTAAATAGAATATAGGAAATGTAAGCTTTATATGATGAATCAGGATCATTGTTTTATACATTAATTACTAAATTATGCTTTAATGCAATGATTTCTTTCAAGTTACTGAATTCCAGTGGGATGTTTATACTTATTGTCAACAGCCAGAGAGAGTTTTTTCCGGAGGTCATGCTTCTAAATTTTTCTTTCTTTCCTAGAGACAAGTACTTACTACTGCTAATTTACCTGTCTTTAACTTTGGCTACATCAATTTGTAATTACTATCTCAACCACCTGAATAAGTAAATTATATAAAACACACAGACATCTACTCCAGGCTGACAACCAAATAATAAAAACTTGGTAAAATGAATTAAAACCTAGTAATAAAGGAAACCTCATAACCATAACTGCAATCAATCTTTAGCTTGCAGAAGTGACTTTAGCCAAAAAACCTAATTGGCCGGATATAGAAGCATTCATTTCAATACACAATTCCTATCTTTAATATCCTCCTTTACTATTTACATATTTGCATATTTGCATATCTAATATTACATAATATTAAAATTTGAATATGGCCAACATCTCAGGTAGGTACCTCTATTTAAGCAGCTTAACTAGAAATTACTAAAACAAAAAAAATTCATTTTCTTACCAGTTTTAGCATCAGCAGAAGTCTGAAGAATCTTTACCATATAGCTTAAGCTCTCAGGGTTGCAGTTCAGTAATTTTGGCAAGTAATAATCAATCACATAAGACTTCTGATCCAGATTCCCTTCACACAGCACACAAAGAAGAGGGGAAACCCAAGTCTCATGCCACTTGTCAATCCAAGTGCTGTCGGCAGCCTGGGATTTCAAACGACTCTTATGATTTTTAAACATGGTTTCCAAGAGGTCACTTGCATAAGGCACCAGAGACTGGTCCCCCATCACCTCTAAGATCTGCGATGGAATGGTTTTAGCTAATGCCAAAATATGGTCAATTCCTATGAAGTCTACTAAACAACCAAGGCACATGTACTTTCCTTTACTATGCCATTCCAATCGCAGAAGACTCTCGGTCAGTTCAAAAATGAAACGATCAGCAGACAAATCTGAACCTGACTCTTCTACAGTGAGCTGGTGCATTTGGAGAATATTTCTGAATATGATTTTGGTTTGGTGTCTTAAAGCATCCAGTGGATGTTCCCAGTGGGTATAGACATAGTCCAAAAGCCTCCTAACCACATCTGCATTTCCATTCAGGTTGTCCTTTAGGCTTGGGGAACTTGAGTCAAGGACTTGTATAGCTGAATTAGTCCAAGATGCCAAAATCCTAGACAGAAACATTTCCAGAGTTGACTCCTTGATCCTGAAGAAAAATGAGGCACATTAGTATAAACTGACAGATAAAAGGAGTCTAGTTTTATAATCATTTAGACCTTAAAAATATAAAGAATGATCATAAAATTGAATTATCATTATATTTACAACAAAAATAAACACAGCCAAAACAAATCTCAAATCTTTCCACTTTGTAAAAGTTAATCCAAAAAAGCACCCAGGGAAATCTGGTTCATTATTTTAATTGTGGTGATGGTTTCACAGGTGTTTAAAAATGTACTCAGGGGCCAGGGAGGGGGAATATTAGAGTGAATCAGGTTTCTCTGGAGGGGAAATGAAAGTTGATTGTGGTTAGAGTTGTAAAACCCTATAAATATGCTGAAGAAAAATAACTGAAATTGCACAATTCAAGTAGGTGAGTTGTATGGAAAGTAAATTATACCTCAATAAAGCTGTTATAATGACTTTAAAATGTACATAACTTACATTAAAATACACACACACACAAAATACAATCCAATGAAGTCAGAGACCTCATAACAATTCTGGCTTGGGTGCTTGTAGGTTATATGCTGTTAGGTAAGCATTTACTTTGCTAAGCTTCATTTTACCCATTCAATAGATTGGGTTTCCTATCCTATCTATCAGACATGTGAGGATCACACTGAACTACCTATGATGACGTTATTCATAAACTCAAAAGCATTATCCATATACAAATATTTATGGTTTTAAAAAATGCTTACATAGAGACTGAATGCTAAAATTAATTTGACAAATTGTCACAGGTTAACCTCCACTAAAATTTCTCTCTGTGCCATCATCCCATCTTCTCCTGTTCTACTTTCACACTCACTTCATTCTCTACACATATCTCCCTTTTAATTTAAGAACACCCTGACCACTTTTCACTGAATTACTAAGCAAGCTAACTTAGCTGCCATCTTATAAATGTCTGACGAGCAAAGCAAAATATGAGACGAAACTCACTGTGAACTCAAGGTGAACAAAACATGCACAGTATTCAAGAGCAGGGCCTCCCCACTGGGGCCCATCCTCCCCGCCTGCCAGTCCAACATGGTGAGTGTCCCCTGACACAGGAAGAGGAGAGCTGACGGCGGGACATCAGCACAACAAAGGCTCTTGCAGCAGCTCAAAAGCCACTCGGGGGCGCTGGTGGGGTCCACGGAATGGAGAAGCACGCTACTTATCTGCAAAAATACAACACAGCTGATACACACAAAGCCTCTAAAACTTTCCAGAGATACTTCAAAACATAAATGTAAAATGCTCTCTCCCCTGAAACATCCTAGGAAAAACAGCTGAACCTAAAGGCAAAAAGCCACAAGAGTTAAAATTATTATATCAAAAGGAAAAAAATTGAATCTAAGTATACGAACCATTTTGCTGGTTCGTTCCCAGTCTGAATGTACTGGGAGAGCACAACACATTGCCCCCTGCAGGTGGACAAGCGTACTAACTAATGCTTTTCTTAGAGGTAGTTTGAGAAATTAGAATTTTTAAATTTTATCCTACTTTGTGCGAGCTCATAAAACAGTACACGTCTATTTTGCATAAAGTAATTTTGCTCTTAGTAAAGAACTAAAATAAGTTTCCTCAATAAGAAAAAAATACTGCTAGTACTAAATCCAAGAATTATGGCCCAAATTATGAACTTACACTTTCCATATANAGGTAGTTTGAGAAATTAGAATTTTTAAATTTTATCCTACTTTGTGCGAGCTCATAAAACAGTACACGTCTATTTTGCATAAAGTAATTTTGCTCTTAGTAAAGAACTAAAATAAGTTTCCTCAATAAGAAAAAAATACTGCTAGTACTAAATCCAAGAATTATGGCCCAAATTATGAACTTACACTTTCCATATAATCAAATTCACTGAACAATTAACTGATTCTAGTACAATATCTGGGTTAGTCTTAAGAAAAATAACATATTTACCAAAAAGTTATTTCCAAATATACCTATACATCAATCTCTGTATAATTTTTTTTCAGTTCCACCAGTTTATTGCTACCAACTCATCTCCCTGCACCCTCCTCATGCCTGAATGCTCAGTCATGTGACCCCATGGACTATAGCCCACCAGGCTCCTCAGTCCATGGACTTCTTCAGGCAAGAATACTGGTGGGTTGCCATTTCCTTCTCCATCTGTATAATTTTAATGTTATAAATATCTTTTATGATACTGAGAGATGGAATTGAAAACAATGCTAGAAAAAAACAAGGATATACACCTAAAAATGTTGACAATGATTATCTTCATGAGATGGATTTACATGTGACTATTATTGCCTTCTTTCTGCTTTATCCAAATTTTTCAAACTGTCACTTATTTTCTTTATTATTTATGTGGCTGTGTTGGGTCTTAGTTGCACCATGCAGGATCTTTTGTTGAGGCTCATGGGCTCTCTAGCCATGGCATAGAGGCTCAGTAGCTGCAGTGTGTGGGCTTGGCTGCTCCTTGGCATGTGGGATCTTTAGTTCCCCAATCAGGGATTAAACCTATGTCCCCTGTATTGCAAAGTGGACTCTGAACCACTGGACTACCAGGGAAGTCCCAAGACTGTCAAAGACTGTCACTCATTATAAGAGAAAAGGGTAATCAGAAAGACTACGAAAAAAAATGTTTTGATTCACTCTTTATAAATATTTTTTAAATATGTTTAACTACCAACAAAGTACAATTCTAAAAAGGACATGCACTTACCAAATCAGGAACCTTTTCAGGTGGATGAAACATAGCCTTAATAAAAAGAATAACAGCTAATCCAGATGTACTCTGAATTGTCTGTAAGAGACCATCTATTTGCAAAAAAGCAGAAAGCATGTATTAAATGATGACAGATACTGTAGTATAATAGAAAGAGCACCTGCTGTGGGGCCAGAGAGTCCTGGGTATAATTTCTAGCTTTACCACTTACTAGGTTAAGCCTAGGTTAAGTTATTTTACTTCCCAGGGACTCAGTTTTCTCTTCCGTAAACTGGGGAAAAAATAACTTTATCTGACACAATTGTAAGGTTGAAATAGATAATGAACATAAAGGTGTTTATACCCAGCACACAAGTACTCAACCCAAACACCCATTCTCCCTTCCTCTCCCTTCCTCTCCTCTCCCAGCACATGCCCCAGCAGTACCTCCTGGCCCCTCTCTTCCACTGCTGCGTGTGCACCTCAGCTCCCACGTACATTACTTTTTCTGAGAGTGATTTCAGGGCTTGTGTAAAGAACCTACATCAGCACTAATTACAAACTCTGCTCTCACTGGCACTGTACCCAATGTAATCAAACTGTTGGCGCGCTTCTTTTCATTACTATTAGCCTCTGGTTTGTAAGAAAGTATACAGAATAATACAATGGATTATTCACCATGGGGTAAGAATTATGAATAGCTACTATAAACGACCTTCCAAAAATTTATTCTGCCCTTCATTCCACAGTTGTTAACTTTGACTTTGATTGGGACATCCATGTGCCCAGGCAAAGACAGGCTACCTGTTTCCTCAATCTTCCTTACAACTGAAGGTACCAGAGGGTGATTCAGGCTACTGGAATATAACTAGAAATCTTTTGGCTATTTTTTTCTTTCAGATTAAAGGTAAAGATGTAACTGGTCCTCTTTCCTGCCTTGAATACAGACAAGAGGTCTGGAGGTAGAGTAGTCATATAGTAACCATGAAACAACAAACACGTGGATGAAAGCCAACATACTGAAGATGGCAAAGCAGAAAGGCAGAAATGTTTCATCCATTTAAAAAAATGTGATATGTCCTTTAATCTACAGGTGCCCCCTTTTCCCTTTTCCTCTTGTTATAATTTCTGTTGAAGAGCTCTGGCCTTTTCACCTGTCAGTTTCCCACAATCTGGATGTTTGTTTACCCCTAGTGCAATTCAACACGTTCTTCTGTCCTCTGTAATTCCTGCAAACTGGCAGGTGACCGAGAGACGGATCAATCCCAAGTTCAACCCCTTTGGGAAAAACTACAAGTGGTAAAATCAAGACCACAAAGCAAGAGGCACATGTTATCTGGTTGTCTCCTTCTGTAACGTTAACAGCCATTGATGCTTAATGCCCATCTCAAGTCACTAGGAGTTACAGAAGGGTGATATTCTAATTCTATCATTTCAGCTTCTTGGTTAAAATACTTGAAAAAAAAAAAAAAAGACATTTTCTTTCATTAATCATTTGGTTTCCTGGTGGTATACAGATCACATGGACAGAATCAACGTGAGATGTAAGAAGGAAGAATGACCCCACAGTGACCACGGGCATTATTTGAAAGAAGCACCTGCTGCTAAGGAAAAATGTATGGGTTACATTAAACTTTCCAGATCTTACCTTCAAATCTGGAAATTTCTCAAGAATTTTCTTTCACTTTTTAAAGTCTGTGGCTTTTCAACACTAAGCATGTTACGTTTTCTGCTTCGTGTGCAATACACACATGCGCAAACGCACATACATACACACACACATTTAGAAAAGTCCTTCAGTGTTATCCCGATAAGTTGAACTGGTATCTTTGAAAGTAAAAGTATTGAAACCTTATAATCCAGGATCTTTCCCCACTTTGAGGGGCTGAGGGAAAGGAAGTTCTATTATCACAGCTAAGTACTGAATATCTCATACCATTAGAAGTGAAAACTGATTAACACTCAATTATAATCATCATTTGTATGTTTTATACTTACCATCACTTAAAAAGTTGGTAAACATACTCAGCAGTCCACACATACTTTGCCAGGTAGGAGAATTCTTCAAATGAAGTCTCTGGAAACCCTGTACTTTCTGTACTAACATCACTGAAACTCTAATGCTCACCAACAAGTCATTCATCAACTGCGTTTGAACAATATGATTTCCAGCCAATTTTCTACAACAAAGAAAAGACATTATTACAAAAGAAAAGTCAAAATGTCACCTCTTTTCTCACCAAAATAATTCCTCATCAAACAGCCAAAATCAATTTTAGATGATAATCAACATCTATGCCTCTTTTTTCCATTCCCAGAAATATTCAATTATGTAGACATTTATTGCAAACTTTTGACATTCTTTTAACTTAGCTCAAAATTTTCCCTTTTTCTCAGCTAATGACTAACTTCATTTCTTTTTAAGAGTAAAAATAAATCAAGAATAAATGACACAATTTTTAAATCTGAATACTCCCTAACTTTGCAGTTTCCTTGACCTGACTTCCAAAATGCTCTCAGATTTTCTCCTATTTCACTTTTTCGTGCTTCTGAGGCAACATGGCTAGTTCACCCTCTTCTCCCCAATGTCCTTACATTAGATTTCGCCACAACTCAGTCGTTACCTCTTCTGTCCATCTAATTCACTCCCTTGATGCTGAGTTCATTTAGCTCATAAGCTTTAAACTATAATCTATATGCTGACAATTTCCCAATTTTCATCTCCAGCCCAGACCTCTCTTCCTAATTCCAGACTTGTATGTACAACTTTCTATTCAATATCTTCACCTGGATGTCTGACAAACATTTCAAGCTACATGAACTTATCTGCAATTCCATACTCGCTCCACCTGCTAGAATCTCTATCCTACAGAAAATGCAATTATCCTTGACTCCTTTCCCACTCATCCTATCTGTAAGAAAATCCTGTGGCTCTACCTTCAAAATACATCCATTATCAGACCAGCTCCACTGCTACTCCCAGCCACTCTCATCCCTCCCTCACTGTTACTGCCAGAGTCTCTGAACTAGCCTCCCAGCTTCTGTGCCTGCTACTTGCAATCTATTCTCAACATAGCAGAATGCAAGAGTGATATTAAAAGAAAAATCAGGGAAAACGGTTTGGGGGTGCCTCAAACAGTTACACATAGAATATTTATATGATCCAGCAATTCTACTTATAAGTATATGCCAAGTGAACTGAAAGTAGAGACTCAAACTGTTATTTATATACCAATGTTTATAGCAGCATTATTCACATTATTTACATTATTCACAACCCAAATGTATATCAACAAGTAAATACATAAACAAAATGTGGTATATGCATAAGACTGAATATGATTTCACCATAAAAAGGAATGAAATTCTGAAACAAGCTACAATAGAGATTAACCTTTAAAACATTATAAATAAGTAAGCCCCCCCAAAAAACAAATACTATATTTCATTTATTTGAGGTATCCAGAATTCAAAGAGACAGAAAGGAGAATAGAGGCTACCAGTGGTTGTGGGAAGAGATAAAGACAGTGAATTTTCTTTTGGATACATCAAATCTGAGGCACCTGTAAAACATCCAAGTTGAGATGTCCAGAAGACAACCACTCTAGAAGTCTACCACTCAGAAGAGATCTAAGTTGGAGTGATAAATCTGGGCATCCTAAGTACAGTGATGAGGCTGACACCAAAGAAGTGGACAATACTAAGCAGTCAAAACAAACAGAATGGAAAGGACAGAACTCACACTGAAGAAATGAGCAGAGAAAGAGAAGCCTAAAAGGGGACGAGAAGGAGATCCTGGTAAGGCAAAAGAGATCTTGAGTTAAAGATGGCACACAAGTGTTACTTTTACTCTCCCCTCAGGGCCTCCCTAAACCACAGCCAAGGGATTTAAAACATTAAAAGACATAAATACACAAGGGCAACAAACAGACAACAAGACAATACTAAAATTTTAGTAGCAGATGGATGAGTGATAACTGACTTAACAGAATCAAGAATGATTCTGAATCCTAAGTCAGAGAACACACCCAGAGCAACCTGATTTGTAGCCCCCAAGGCCTAAAAAATTGTTGCCACCAGGTGCTCCTTGACATGAAGGAAAATGTAGGGATGAAAACAGGAAGAGTGGTTACAAGTCTGTTGAAGAAGAATGCCAACTCTGGGCCATACCTCCCAGCTAGCAAACATTCCTTGGTTTTACCTCTAGGGAAGGTAAAACAGCAAGTGACTGGACAGGAAGAGAACACACAAAGTTAAGGCAACGATATCATATTGCAAGCAGGAGAATTAGGAAAATGTCTGCACAATAAATCCTAAATGTCAAGATCTCAGCTTTATTCCCTGACTCAGCAACCAGAATATTAAGCCAGTGGTTTGAAAAGGTTCTTCCTTGGCAAACCCACTACCCATGCAAAAAGACCTAAAGATACTGACATCAAGGGTTCCCCAAAGAAACAGTCTGGCTAGACCAGACTTCAATAAAGCCTACAATCAACTCCATCCATACATGTGTGTGTGCTTAGTCATTCAGTTATGTCCAACTCTTTGCAACCCCCTGGATTGCAGCCCACCAGGCTCCTCTGTCCATGGGGATTCTCCAAGAAAGAATACTGGAGTGGGTTGCCATGCCCTCCTCCGGGGGATTTTCCCAACCCAGGGATGGAACCCAGATCTCCCACACTGCAGGGGGATTCTTTACTGTCTGAGCCACCAGGGAAGCCCCCATCCATATGTACAGACGTTCAAATCAAGTCTCAGTGCCCCAGTCTTACATGAGCACTCAGACAAGGATTACCAAACTTCCAAGGAAAGCTTCTGGCAACAAACATACTGACCAAAAGCAACATACAAACAAGCAGCTTGAAAGAAACAGAGGCCTATGTAAAGATACGAAAACTTTAAAAAAAGAAAACTCTACTATTAATATCCTCAGAGAGATAACAGAGCATATGTCATCCATGAAATAAGAGCAGAATGCTATGAAAAAGAAACACTCAGGTAAACAAAAGAATTCTTCCCTTTCTCATTTATTCTCATAACTTATTAGATTTTTTTAAAATTAAATATCAAATCTCAAAAAATAAATTTAAAGTGTTACATCTAATATTAATGGAGAGGGATGGAAAGAAGTACACTCTGGACCCTTCTTAAAAATTTCCTTGCACAAAGACAAGGCGTGTGTGCATGCTGTGTCGCATCAGTCATGTCTGACTCTTTGTGACCCCACGGCCTGTAGCCCACCAGGGTCCTCTGTCCACGGGATTCTCCAGGCAAGATGACTGGAGTGGGTTGCCATGCCCTCCTCCGGGGGGGTTTCGCGACCCAGGACTAGGACCCGCGTCTCCTGCGGCTCCCACACTGCAAGCAGATTCTTTACCACTCAGCCCAGGGAAGCCCGTACAAAGATAATGTACAACTGCAAATGTGCATATGAACACGCACAAGCATGAAGACACGTGACACTTGCCTGTTTTCTTCTGAGATTTCAATTAAACTCTTCTGCAGAAAATGAAGCACTGAAACAAAACGGACATAAGCAAAAATCAGAATTTAAAACTGTGAACTCTGACTTCAGCACAAGAAAGTATTTCAAATCATTGCTACCTAAAATGATATCATAAAAGTAGAAATTTAAAAGGAAGGAGTATAATACACCTTCATCATCTGTAGTACTCCACCTACTGCCAAGGAACAAAAGAATGAGTTACAAAATGACTTATACAAGCAGTCACCTCTCAGAATAAAATAAAATAGAACTTACCATTTTCAATAAGATTATTAACACTTGATCTACCTGTGGGGAGAAAATTAACACTGGTTAAGAGTTTCAGAACTAAAATTAACACCATTCAAAACACTGATGGGATGATCGATGTTAGCCAGAAAAAGTACTAGAAAAAAGCTAGCTTACCCAAATCAAAGTTTTCCATACAGGAAGATATATTGTCAATAACTCTTCTGTAAGAGTAGAGATCAGTACTCGTATTCAATTCTTCCTGAAGACGAGAAGTAAAACTTTGTGTAGCCTCAATTAGAAAAAATTCAGGTAGGCCATTTAGTGAGCTAGAAAAAGAACCAAATATTAAAAATTTGACAACCTTAGAGTATGTTCAAGGAAATGTTGGGAGGGAAGAGAATATTACAATGAAGAAATATTGAACTGTATCTTCAAAATACAGTCAGAAAATAATTTCACACCACCATCACTGGAACTCCTTGGTCTATCATCTCTCCTCTGGTCTTCCTGTTTCCAACCTGCTTCACTCCCTTTCCAAGGACTAACCTCAACACAGCAGCCAGACTGATATTACTAAAACACCATTATTCTTCTGCCTAAAATCATTCTACAATGTCCTTCTCAGTCCATGCAGTAGTCAAAGTGCTTACAATGACTTATGAGGCTTTATACAATATGGCCCCCCCATTATCTCTCTGGTTCATCTTGATCCTTGTTCACTTAGCTCTAGCTACACAGCCTTCCTCCATTCCAACAACGTGCCAAGTCTTTGTACTTGTTATTTCCTCCACCTGGAGTTCTCTTCTCTCAAATATCCCAAAGATTATTTCCCATTAATCACTTCCTCATCCCTTTCAATGGCAACCCGCTCCAGTACTCTTGCCTGGAAAATTCCATGGACAGAGGAACCCCTTAGGCTGCAGTCCCTGGGGTCACTGCGACTAAGACACGACTGAGAGCCTTTGTTTTCACTTTTCACTTTCATGCATTGGAGAAGGAAATGGCAGCCCACTCCAGTGTTCTTGCCTGGAGAATCCCAGGGATGGGGGAGCCTGATGGGCTGCGTCTATGGAGTCGGACATGACTGAAGCAACTCAGCAGCAGCAGCACCATCCCTTTCAGGTCAATCTCAAAGATCACCCTATCAATGACACTAAACGAAGATATCTGAAAAGACTACAATATTTTAAACTAAAGCCCTCACCCCCATCCTCGGTACTCCCTCTCCTACTTCTCTGCTTCATTTCTTCATCCATAGCACTCATTCCCTCTAATTCCTGTATATTTTGCTTATTTTTCTATCTCCTATCTTCCTCTTAGAAATAATCTCCATTCTGAACTGTTTCATTCACTGTGTCTCCAATGCCTAGAAGAATACTTGACACATAGTAGATAATCAGTAAAAGTCTACTGAATGGATAAATTAAATACAATGCCAATTTTACCACAGTTAATCTAAATTAACATTTTTAAAAATATTGACTCAACAATTCTAAAGTTTTTCTGGAAGGAAAAATATTGAAAAATAGGAATATTGAGGAGTACAATTTAGCAATATCTATTAGAAAGCATCACTACAAACAAAGCTAGTGAAGGTGATGGAATTCCAGCTGAGCTATTTCAAAGCCTGAAAGATGATGCTGTGAAAATGGTGCACTCAATATGCCAGCAAATTTGGAAAACTCAGCAGTGGCCACAGGACTGGAAAAGGTCATTTTTCATTCCAATCTCAAAGAAAGGCAATGCCAAAGAATGCTCAAACTACCGCACAATTGCACTTATCTCACATGCTAGTAAAGTAATGCTCAAAATTCTCCAAGACAGGCTTCAGCAGTACGTGAACCATGAACTTCCAGATGTTAAAGCTGGTTTTAGAAAAGGCAGAGGAACCAAAGATCAAATTGCCAACATCCGTTGGATCATGGAAAAAGCAAGAGAGTTCCAGAAAAACATCTATTTCTGCTTTATTGACTATGCCAAAGCCTTTGACTGTGTGGATCACAATAAACTGTGGAAAATTCTTCAAGAGATGGGAATACCAGACCACCTGACCTGCCTCTTGAGAAATCTGTATGCAGGTCAGGAAGCAACATTTAGNAAAGCCTTTCACTGTGTGGATCACAATAAACTGTGGAAAATTCTTCAAGAGATTGGAATACCAGACCACCTGACCTGCCTCTTGAGAAATCTGTATGCAGGTCAGGAAGCAACAGTTAGAACTGGACATGGAACAACAGACTGGTTCCAAATAGGAAAAGGAGTACATCAAGGCTGTATATTGTCACCCTGCTTATTTAACTTATATGCAGAGTACATCATGAGAAACGCTGGACTGGAAGAAACACAAGCTGGAATCAAGATTGCCAGGATAAAGATCAATAACCTCAGATATGCAGATGATACCACCCTTATGGCAGAAAGTGAAAAGGAACTGAAAACCCTCTTGATGAAAGTGGAAGTGGAGAGTGAAAAAGTTGGCTTAAACCTCAACATTCAGAAAACGAAGAACACGGCATCCAGTCCCATCACTTCATGGGAAATAGATGGAGAAACAGTAGAAACAGTGTCAGACTTTATTTTGGGGGGCTCCCAAATCACTGCAGATGGTGATTGCAGCCATGAAATTAAAAGACGCTTACTCCTTGGAAGAAAAGTTATGACTAACCTAGACAGTATATTCAAAAGCAGAGACATTACTTTGCTAACTAAGGTCAAGGCATTGGTTTTTCCTGTGGTCATGTATGGGTGTGAGATTTAGACTGTGAAGAAGATTGAGTGCTGAAGAATCGATGCTTTTGAACTGTGGTGTTGGAGAAGACTCTTGAGAGTCCCTTGGACTGCAAGGAGATCCAACCAGTCCATTCTGAAGGAGATCAGCCCTGGGATTTCTTTGGAAGGAATGATGCTGAAGCTGAAACTCCAGTACTTTGGCCACCTCATGCGAAGAGTTGACTCATTGGAAAAGACTCTGATGCTGGGAGGGATTGGGGGCAGGAGGAGAAGGGGACGACAGAGGATGAGATGGCTGACTTGATGGACGTGAGTCTGAGTGAACTCCGGGAGCTGGTGATGGACAAGGAAGCCTGGCGTGCTGCGATTCATGGGGTCACAAAGAGTCAGATACAACTGAGCAAGTGAACTGAACTGAACTGAAGGACTGCTTTTGTGAAAGGATTTGAAGACATACTGATATCCCCCTGATGCCTGAAATCCCACCACCAATCCACTCTTGATTATTCTAACTCTCTTTTCCATGTGCCTACCCAGAAAAGCTATAACACAAAACCTGAGCATGTCAGTGTGAATGTAACAATAGATAGAGGAAGTATCTGCAGTGGAAGGTGGAGTGGAGGATGTTCCTGAAAGAGAAAAGTGCCCTAGATTGAACACACGAGGGAAGAGTAGAAGAAAGGGCAAAAACAAATTCTACCTTCTTGCAAGCTAGCTATGTGTTAGACTTGTGGTCATCAAAGCAGACAGGCTTGAGCAAATCGAACATCTTCCAACCCATCAGTCTCAATTTCATGTAAAATAATAGGCTGATTATTGTAAAAATACTTTCACAATCTAGGAATCAAAAATTCAACAATCATTCATCAGTGGCTTGTTCTATGTGTGACAAGGTGCTAGGCACTTTGGGAGACACAAAAAGGAATAAAGAAATATCTCTGCCCTCCAATATCCCTGCCCATTTGGAAGAAAGGATGAGACCAACACCTGCCATATATAAGGCAGGAAAGAAAAAGTGCTCTGGGGAGAACGGAGACTAAGATACAGAGCAAAGAGCAGGCATCTTTGTATTTTGAGCTGAGGTATGTCTTTCTCTAGGGTTTCCCAGTGGCAAAGAATTTGCCTGGAGATCCAGGAGACATGAGTTCAATCCCTGGGTTGAGAAGATCCCTTGGAGTAGGAAATGGCAACCTACTCTAGTATTCTTGCCTGGAAAATCCCATGGACAAAGGAGCCTGGTGGACTATAGTCCACAGATCGCAGAGTCAGATGTGACAGAATAATGAGCAGGCACGTCTTTCTCTTGACGCTTCCTGTCCTATTCTAACCTACATAAACATTTTTGTTTTGCTACCTACTAGGAACTATGTTTTGAGGGGCACATAAACTGCATCAAACTATGCCAGAAACTTTCACCTATATCACATCAGTTGACTTGTGTAAATACTGCTAGGAAGAAAAAATGGACTATTAGAAGCTAAGGACTTACTCAAAGTTGTACAACTAGTGATTATCAGAGTCAGAATTCAAACCTAGGTTAATCTGGCCGCATAGACCAATCTGTAAGAGCCTTCCCAAGTTTCCCCAAAGAGACCATGAGGTTATGTTCCTCTACACCTTTGCGTCTGTTCTTCCTCTGTCTAGAACAACTTTAATCTGTCTCCAGGGTAAATTCCTATACATAGTTTCAAACCCAACTCAGCTATTAACTCTTTTTACCTACCTCTTCAGCCCTCCAAGAGATTAATAATTCTCTGTTCTCTGCTTCCAGATATCTCCACTTATCATATTGTAGAGGAATTCACTTATAAATTTGTCATCAATTTTAGACAGCAAAATCTTTGAGGGATGGTTCATGTCTTTTGTGTTTGTATATTTAGCACATGGTAGGAGCTCAACAAATTTTTGCTAAAACACATTGAATTGGATATTCAGTTAAGGGAATTAGTATTGGGGATTAGAATTATTATTATTTTTTTTAAGGACCAGAAAATAAATATTTTAAGCTTCGCAGGCTATAAGGTCTCTGTCACAATTACTCTACACTGCTGTTTCAGTGCAAAAATAGCCTTAGAAAGCATACTGAAAAGAATGAGCTGTGAAATGAATGTGACTGTGTTCCAACAAGACTTTATTGATAAAAGCCATCTGGTAGCCCAGATTTGGCATTCAGGCTGTAGTTTGCTAACCCTTGATGTACTGTATGCCATTAAGTTGATATTAGGAGTGGGAGTAGACAAGGCCTTCCCAAGTGGAATAAGTAGCATGTGCAAATGCCCTGTGGCAGTATCCATTCAGGGAAAAACAAAGACCAGTAAGGCTAGTTTATGGTGTGCAAAGAAGGGAGTCATAATAGATACATCTGCGCAACTGGGGTAAGACTATGGAGAGCCTCAAAAGCTAGAGTAAAGTCTGTTCTAAATCCAGTAGGTATGGGAATGCCATTGAAGTTTTTGAACAGATTGATGACCTGCAGTGAATAAACATTAGAAATCAGACTGCCCACCACACGTACTAGACACACATAGATCAAGACCTTTGTAAAACAGTCTAAGCAAAGGACTAGCAACAGTGAAAATGGAAAAATATGGGCAAATGGGAGAGTGACAGAGGTAAAGTCTGCAGGAACTGGTAACTGATTTCACATCAGCATGAACAGAATAAAAGATGACTTTTCTAGCCTGGTGCCTGGGAACACAGTAGACTCAGTAATAAAACGAGGAAGGGCAAGAGGAAGAACAGACTTCAGAAAAAAAGAAATAATCAATTTGTTGCAGAAGGTTAAGTCTGATTTCAATACTTGTTTTGCCTGGTCAAAGCCCAGGTTTAAATTCTGTGAATTACAACAGCATTCCTTTCCAAAACTGGATTAAAATATTTCTGCCCTTTGGCAGGGAAAAGACTTATAAGTTTTTTCCAAAATATACCTTTCCATGATGTTTAATCTCTGCTAAATTTTTATTTTAAGCTCCACTTCTCCTAACAACTAAAGAACACTTAGAGTTTTCTCTCCTACCCTGTGTCTTCTAATTTTCCAGTAATGTGCTATGTAACTCAGACCATTCACTTTAGGTTCACATTTTCTCCATATAATGGGATAAATTAATGGAGACATGAATTCAATCCCTGGGTCAGGAAGATCCCCTG
This sequence comes from Neotragus moschatus, assembly GCA_006410615.1. Classification (NCBI taxonomy): domain Eukaryota; kingdom Metazoa; phylum Chordata; class Mammalia; order Artiodactyla; family Bovidae; genus Neotragus; species Neotragus moschatus. The sequence goes on along the minus strand of SJYA01000719.1, from coordinate 638,746 downwards.
AGAAGGAAATGGCAACCCACTCTAGTATTCTTGCCTGAAAAATCTCATGGACAGAGGACCCAGGCAGGCTACCATTGCTGAGGTAGAAAAAAGTCAGATACGACTTAACAACTGAGCACCCACACATGCTGGGTGGGGATTTAGGTCTTTCTGTATGCACTGTGATTATTGAGACAAGCAGAGTAAGGGTACAGCCCAATGATAAGAACACAAAAACCTAAATGTCAAGCTTGAGAGACAACTGAAATTGAATTCCAGTCAATTTGGAACATGTCCTGAAGGATAATTGTTGTGGCACGTAGAAACTGAGGTCAGAAACTTGCACATTCTGAGTCAGGTTGCAAAATCTTGGTAAGAAGCATCTGAGAGCAGAGTCAGAATGACTAAGTCGAGTCACACGGTTGGGATTCACATACAGAAACCAGGTGAGGCTGAAAGTGGCGAAAAGCAGCAGAAGGGAGAACGTCTGGATCTTAACTGACCATGAGCAGCCAGGAGGTATATACTCAGCCCAGTGTAGCAATGTTTGGAGCCCTTGATGTCAGGCAACAGCAGTGGTGGTTAAGTATATAACTTAAAATGGAAAACGACATTCAACTCCCTAGAACATTTAAAAATATATAGATAGATCCACCACTATACAACTAATACAAAGGCCAAAACCCTGAACAGTGACAACACCAAGTGTTGGCAACAGGAACTCTGATCCATTGCTGATAAGAATGCAAAATGGTACAGCCACTTTGGAGGACAATGTGGTGGTCTTATAAAACTAAACATATTCTTACCATACGATTCAGCAATTGTGCTTCTTGGTGTTTACCCAAAGGTATTGAAAATTTTGTCCACCCTAAAACCTGCATGTGGATGTTTAGAGCAAATTTGGAAGCAACCAAGATGTTCCTCCTTAGAAGAATGGATAAATGCTGTGTAGTGTGGTACATCCAGACCATGAAATATGATTCACCACTAAAACAAATGAGCTGTTAAGCTATGAAGAGACATGGGAGAACTTTAAACACATACTTAATTTTCTTAAAAGTGAAAGAAGCCAATCTGAAAAGGCTACATACTAGTGATTCCAACTATATGACATTCTGGAAAAAGCAAAACTATGGAGATAGCAAGAAATATCCACGGTTGCCAGGAGTTGGCAGGGAGAGCTGGGGTTAAATAGGAAGAGCACAGAGGAATTTCAAGGAAGTGTGACTATTCTGTGTGATAATACAGTGGGGGATACATGACATTACACATTTGTCCAAACTCATAGAATATACAACACCAAGAGTGAATTCTAATATAAACTAGGACTCTGGGTGATGACGTGTCAAAATAGATTCATCAGCTGTAACAAATGTACCATTGTGTTAACGATTGCTGATAATGGGTGAGGCTATTCACGGGAGGCAACAGAGAGTATATGGGAAATCAACATACCTTCCTCTCAGTTTTGTTGTGAACTTGAAACTCCTCTCAAAAACCAAAGCCTTAATAAATGTTTTTAAAAAATCAAATTTACTAAAAGAACAACAACAAAGATCCTAAAAAGGATGATAAAATCAAAAGTTACAAGAAAAACTTACAAATAAAAATTGTACGACAATCTGAACAAAGTCTGTAGTTTAGTTATTAGTATTGTAACAAAGGTACTTTCTTAGTTCTGACAAATACAGTATGGCTAGGTAAGATGTTAGCATTAGAAGAAGCCGAATGAAGGTAGACAGGAGCACTCTGTTGCTGTCTTTGTAACTTCTCTGTAAAATCTAAAATAATTCCAAAATTAAAAAGGGAAAAAAAAAAATCTCCACATAGCTTCCTGGATCCACCATTTACAGAGCTGGAAGATTAGTCATTGCTTAGGATGGCTTTTCTTCCAAAAGCCCTTACTGCAGTGAGTCAGTCAATTGCTCAGGACTCTTAAGTAGAGACTGATGGACTTCGGTTCCAAGCCTGGCTCTGTTATTTACTAGCTGTGTGAGTTGGAGCAAGTTTCCTTAACTTCCGTAAGTCTCTATTTATTTCAGCTATAAAGTGAGTACACTAATACCTGCCTATTACAAAATAATCCAGGGTGCTTTGCACATTGCCTGACACATGGATAGTGCTCTTCATGTGCCAGTTAGTGGTACTGATTGATATCTGTATATCATATGTGTGTATGTCAGAATTTAACCTCTCCATGGACAGAGCTGCCTACACGGCACTCAGCGTATCTCATCAGCACCCCAGATGAAACGCTACACTTGTTTTGCTGTGCTTTGGGTTCACAAACAGAAGGTTCATCCAGCCTTCTCTCAGAAATATGATTTCCAACTCAGCCCCCCTTTTATATTAAAGTAAGCACCATGACCAGATGGTCCCTGTTCTGGAGTTCCAGAATGACATTAAAAATGAGTGGCAGAGGGATTTTATTAGTCATTTGTTGGCATCAGAGCAGCCATTTCCATGAAATTATAGGACAATGACAAAATTAAAGCAGCTTAGGCTGGGCTTCAGAAAGCTGGTCTCTGTCTGCAAATACTCACAGGTCAGGAATGTGAAACAGGGGCAATAAATTGAAGAATTACTGCCTGATGATCCCAGGTCTTTTTGGCTGAGAAGCCAAGACCTCTCTGGAGCTGGGCCCTGAGGAAAATATTCTAATGACAGGAAATACTGCCATGCTGGAGGAGGCCTGCAACACCTCAGCTTTATGGTGAGCAAGACGCCACCAGTGGAAGGAGGTAGGTCTTAATGGGCTGTGGGAAACTGCCCATGAGCTGGATTTAGTAGGTGAAGAGAAGCTAGAATCAAACCTGGGACTTGAAGCTAGTGCATCCAGGTAGAGGGTCCTGTTCAAGTCTTCCCTAGCTGGGCAGTGTCTTGCTTACACGTCAGCACCTTGGACTCCACCTCCTCTCTGTCCTGTCATTCCTCAATGAAGCTGCCTTCCCACCACTTACATCCCCCTCCTCTAGACTATCTCCTCCCCCCACCCCCACCCCCTGCCCAGCTTAGAATCTCAGAAGCTAATGACAGATACAGTGGAACAAATAAACACTGAGCATAGAGACTCCAGACCTGAGTTCTGATCCTAACTCCACCACTTGCTTATGCAAAAAAAGGGAACGAACATCTCTCAGCATTCCAGTTTTCTCACATTGAATAGCTTCCTTTGCATTAAAAATAACAAATTCCTCTCTTGGTCTATGATTTCCATATGTGATTGTTGTGGGGTTTAAATGAAACAATATGAAAAGCATCTAATACCTTGCAGACATTCAACTGACATTAATTCAGTTCAGTTCAATTCAGTCACTCAGTCGTGTCCGACTCTTTATGGCCCCGTGGACTGCAGCACTCCAGGCTTCCCTATCCATCACCAACTCCTGGAACCTACTCAAACTCATGTCCATTGTGTCAGTGATGCCATCCAACCATCTCATCCTGTGTTGTCCCCTTCTCCTCCTGCCTTCAGTATTTCCCAGCATCAGGGTCTTTTCTAATGAGTCAGTTCTTTGCATCAGGTGACCAAATTATTGGAGTTTCAGCTTCAGCATCAGTCCTTCCAACGAATATTCAGGACTGATTTCCTTTAGGATAGACTGGTTGGATCTCCTTGCAATCCAAGAGACTTTCAAGAGTCTTCTCCAACACCACAGTTCAAAAGCATCAATTCTTCAGCGCTCAGCTTTCTTTATAGTCCAACTCTCACATCCATACATGACTACTGGAAAAATCATAGCTTTGACTGGACAGAACTTTGTTGGAAAAGTAATGTCTCTGGTTTTTAGTATACTGTCTAGGTTGGTCATAGCTTTTCCTCCAGGGAGCAAGCATCTTTTAATTTCATGGCTGCAGTCATCATCTGCAGTGATTTTGGAGCCCCTCCCCCCAAAAATAAAGTCTGTCACTGTTTCCATTGTTTCCCCATCTATTTGCCATGAAGTGATGGGACTGGATGGCATGACCTTAGTTTTCTGAATGTTGAGTTTTAAGCCAACTTTTTCACTCTCCTTTTTCACTTTCATCAAAGGGCTCTTTAGTTCTTCTTCACTTTCTGCCATAAGGGTGGTATCATCTGTGTATCTGAGGTTATTGATACTATTTACATTCCCCTTAATATCCACTGGGAAACTTTAGGAAAATACCCAGGGATGGGTAACATAATTTTCACTGTTATTGGCCTAAATTTTGGTTTTGCTTGTAGCACCGTGGAAAAAGTGAACTGTCTTAGAATTCCAAGGAACATTGCCTTTTGAGATTTTTTTTTAAAGCCAAGTGAATATCAAATTTGAATTGTCTGCTCTCTGAGCTCAGACTTTTTTGACAGCAACTGATTTTGATTTTTATATCAGGGTATATGGGAAGTAATTAGTGAATTGAAGGAACTGCTTTATTTGATTTGCTTGAATAATTTTCCAACTCTTTCCACGTATAGTTTCACTCTAAATCCACTGAAAAGAGAATAGTGAGTGCATCTTGGTTGAGATCTGATTTCTCCTGAAAAGCTTTTTATGATTATCTTCAAGATATGCATATTCTTTTCCAAAAGAAAAGACATAGAGATGATTAGAAGCCACTTCTCCTAAATATTATCCGTTTCTTTAGCAGCTCCTAAAATTTCTAAAGGAGACAGAAAGTCTGCTTTTGTATATTTTGGAGAATGACAGGGAGATAGAAACCATTTACAAATGACAAAATGATTGTATTAACTTTTCAGACTGCCTTTTCTTTAAAATCTCATGTTTTGTTGATTCTTAAGTACCTTGGTTCCAAGGCAGACAAGGGTCAGTCAGCTGTTGTTCTTCTCAGACAGCATGTTAGTGGCATCAGAGTAACCATCATTTTTTGTATGATAACTTTACCAGGGAGCTCCTGTCTGCACTCTTCAAATTTCTGAACTGAACAGCAATTGATTAAATGCTAACTAGACTTATTATAGTGATTGTTTTGAAGTTTTTACAAATATCAAATCATCATGCTATACAGCTGAAGTTATATTTAAATTATACTTAAAGAAAAAATTATAATGTATTTTTTACAAATATCAAATCATCATGCTATATACCTGAAGTTATATTTAAATTATACTTAAAGAAAAAAATTATAATGTATTTTATATTGTACTCTGGTCTCTATTCAGCTTATAGAATAAATCATATTTTAATGTGTTTGAAAATTTTTGTTAGAATGATGATTAGGTTTTGAATAAAGGAAAAACATATTAAAATTTTTTAAAAATGAAAAGGCAGATAATGAGATGTAGCAGGTAAAAGTTAAATTCAATGTGTGGTAAAAGGAAAATTGTTTTAGGATGAAGAAGAGGAAGAGAAGAATGTTATAAAAGTAAAAAATATATAGACTATAAAACAAAATATTGTATATTAACATATATATATGGAATCTAGAAAAATGGCTCTGATGAACGTATTTGCAGGGCAGAATGGAGATGCAGACGCAGAGAATGGACTGTAGACACAGTGGGGGAAAGAGAGGGTGGGATGGCTTGAGAGAGTGGCATTGAAACATATGCAGAACCATGCAGAAGAGAGACAGTGGAAAGTTGCTGCATAACACAGGGAACTCCACCTGGTGCACTGTGACGTCCTAGAAGGGTGGGATGGGGTGGGTGGAGGGAGGCACACCAGGGAGGAGATATATATATACATAATTTATAGCTGATTCACATTTTTTTAATTTAAATTTATTATTTTAATTGGAGGCTAATTACTTTACGATATTGTATTGGTTTTGCCATACATCAACATGAATCCGCCACGGGTTTACACATGTTCCCCATCCTGATACCCCCTCCCACCTCTCTCCCCATACCGTCCCTCTGGGTCAGCCCAGTGCACCAGCCCCAAGCATCCTGTATCCTGCATGGAACCTGGACTGGCGATTCATTTCTTATACGATCTTATACATGTTTCAATGCCATTCTCCCAAATCATCCCACCCTCGCCCTCTCCCACAGAGTCCAAAAGCCTCTTCTATACATCTGTGTCTGATTCATATTTTTGAATGGCAGAAACCAACACAACATTGTAAAGCAATTATCTTCCAATTAAAAAAAATTTTTTTTAATAATTACAACACCAGAAAGGTATTAGAGTGGTGGATGCCCCAGGTTCTCAGTGGAGATCTGCCCATGTTAGCTGTGTGATTTTTAAAGAAATCACTTAGCCTTTCTATCTTAATTTTGTTACCTATACCAGAGATGATGTGCTAATAGCATCCCATAAGGTTATAAAAGGGGTAAATAAGTTAGTGCCTATCACATAGTAAGTACCATATATATCTTTGTTAAAGTAGCAGTAACAATGGCATAGTAGGTATTTGACACAATGCATTTGTCAAAAGTCATACAGATTTACAGTACAAAGAGTAAAATTTATGAACCACTCACTACATGATAGGTACTTTCTACTCATGAACTTCATAACTCCAAAATAACAGGTACCAGAAAAATATGCCACTTATAATGAATCAACCAAAACTGAGGTCTTAAGTTTCATAGTGAGGAGTAAAACCATTTTGAAAAACAAAACTAAAATTATGAAGTTAACTTTATTAAAATGCACATTTAAAAAATGCATAGTGTGCCTGTATATTCATATGGGAGTTCTTTGAATAAACAAGTAACAAATCAACTTGGGTTTGTTTTAGCATTGTTTTTGCAACCAAAATGTATGATGTCATGAAATGGCATTGTAAAAGCCTGATCTTAAAGAGGATATTTTTACCAAAAAAAATTTATGACTTGCTTGATTTTCCCAATATTTCCCTTGTCCTCTGATGTTCGAGTCATTCTCTTCTGAAGAAACTGTCCTGTCCCTCATGAAATCCAACTTAGATCACCTCACTTATGCTTTTTCTGCCTTTGACTTCTAGGGCCTTTTTTTCCCCCTCCCTGCTTCTCTGATTAACTTCATTTCATTATGCTGGGTATTATAGTTAGTTGTTTAAATGCCTTTCCTTGGCCAGAAAATGATATTAAGAACCGCAACAATGTCCAGGCAAGCTTTACGTTCTCTACAGAACCTAGAGCAGTGCCTTGTGTTCAGCCAGCCTCAGTTTCCCCCTTTATAAGCTAGAGGAGGGACTTCCCTGGTGGCCCAGTGGCTGAGACTGCGCTCCAATGCAGGGGGCCCAGGCTTAATGCTTGGCTCAGGGAACCAGATTCCACGAGCTGCAGCTAGCAGTTTGTACACCCCAACTAAAGATCCCTCATGCTGCTACGAAGATCAAAAATCCCATGTGCCACAACTAAGACCCAGAGCAGCCAGAAAACATTAAAAAAAAATAATAATAAAATGAACTAGAGGAGAGTAACACCTGAAATTCCTACTTCACAGATTACTGTGAGAACTGGTGAGACTGTCCTGTCCCCCAGGCAGGACCAGGAGACCACTGGCACTATCCCTAATTTTCCCTGAGAATGTCAATCCCTCTGCTTCATAAGCCATGGCAGGGAGAGTTTAGAACTTTCTCTTTTCCCAATAGAGCAGGTTTAGTCAATACATTTCAACCTGCATGCTCATTCCAATATCCTGACCTCTGACCTCTGAGGTACGGCTCGGAGAACAATTCTAAGACCAAGGGGAGAGAATGCCATGATGAGATAGAAATGCCTGCCATGACTTTAGGACTGGGAACTGATATTGTATGATCTGCAATCTCAAAACATTGCCACCAGCGGTTACTCAGCCCCTGAGCACTCATGCTACTTCTCATATCAGGGAGAAGAATTGACTTCCTCGCCCCTTGAATCTGGGCTCGCCTGGTAGCTTGCTTTGACTGAATTTGGAGATAGTAATATGGGACTTCAGAAGCCAAGCCTTGAAAGAGATGACCAGTTTTTGCTCCCTCTCTTTTAGAAGTCAGATGCCATCTAAGAAGTCTGACTAACCTGAGGCCACCAAGTTATAAGGAAGCCCAAGATAGCCCTGTGGCAAGAGAGGGGCCATGCTGAAGATCACTGAGATGCCTGTCATGTGAGTGAAGCCTTATTGGACTTTCGGGCCCATTGAATGCAGCTGAATGACTCTAGGTGACACTACGTGGGACTGAAGAGCCAGCCAGATGTGCCTTGCCCGGATTTCCGCCCCCCAGAGTTATCAAAAAATGGCTTGCCTGGTGGCTCAGGTGGCAAAGAATCTGTCTGCAGTGCAGGAGACCCAGGTTCGATCCTTGGGTTGGGAAGATCCCCTGGAGCAAGGAATGACATCCACTCTATTATTCTTGCCTGGAGAATTCCATGGACAGAAAAGCCTGGTGGGCTACAGTCCATGGAATCAAGAAAGTCAGACACTACTGAGTGACTAACCCTTTTTTTTTCACTTTTAAGTTATTTACATATTGGGATGGCTTATTGCACATCAACAGGTAACTGAAGTGTGGTAGTTTGAACCAGAGTTTTACCGTTTCTAAATTAAAGGATACTGGTTAGCTCCCAGCCCCCTAATCCAGGTAATCTAATTCAATTGCTTAGATACTGGGATATTTCAAACCTCTCCATCAGACTCTCATGTAGAATTAGAGTTCGGAATCACTGGTCCAGGTAGAATTTTAAGATACCCTGAATTAGAAAGTCAGACTGACCTGAAACAGAGGGATAAAATTCAGAAGTCACGAACATCTAGGATAAGCTAGATAAACAAAATAAAACAAAAACTCCTTAGTCACTGGCAACAAGCCTCATTATGTTGGGGAAGCTACAAAGGTACAAACTGAGAAGAACACAGCAATTAGAGATAAAGGAGGAAACAGAAAGATAAAAGATAATTTCCTCTTTTTTCTCTGAACAAATATAATTTTTCTTTTTTTTTTTACTATCTCATTTTTTTCTGTGTCTGTACTAAGTGAAACTTACCTGGAGTTGGGTGACAAAGGTCAGCACTGCATTCCCATTAATGTCCTCTTAAGCTAAGTCTGCAGTGTGTTCATGAGTCCCGTAGGTCCTTAGCCTCAAACTCAGGCCCAGTATCACCTGAATTGCAACAAAATTAGCCACACAAACAAGATATATAGATGATAGACAGATATATTTTTTGGCCAAGATTTTCAGGATGGTAATGTTGTGCCTCATATCACATTGTCAACTGAGACTTGTATAGCAAAAACGTTTGAGAGTATTTGGTGAAAACACGAGAGGAAGGAGCTTAAGGCCCTCCCATGTGTGGACTGCTATTAGATATAGTCGAATTACACTGGCAAGTCATTAAGGAAGTACGTATGCCCAACCACACCATCAATTTCGAGATATTGACTCTAACAGGGATGTCAGTATTCTGGTCACATCAGCAGAGTTTAACCTCAGCTAATGTCTACTGACATATGACACTTTGCCTGCCCTTTAAACCATTTATATCTTTGCTTTAGGCCAAATGCATTCTGTCCCTATTGACATGTAATTAGCAAGTACTTGAATCTAAAACTGTAAGCATAGAGGAAAGAAGGAAAGAAAGAAAAAGAAAGTGCTGTTTGCACTGGAGGCATGTCTGCCTTTGAAGCTTCATATTTCAGAAGCTGAAATAAGAGTCTCCCATGGTTTTGATTATAACCGTTGCTATGTGGTCCTTCAGCTTTCCAGGGCACCTCTCATAAGACCACGTGTCCAATTGGCTGAATAGCGCTGATTAGTGAATGAATATGACAGAGGAAAGCCTAGAGGTCTTTCAGCCCCCGGCCACTTTCCAGGAGGGAAGAACAAGCTCTGGGCCAGGCACATTCAGTCTTCGGATGTGTTAATATGAAATACTTTCATCGCTCCAATTTCCACTCATGTGGATTTTTCCTGGCTCCAGCTTAGTGACCTGATTCTCTCATTTTCCCCCCTCTGAGAACATACTTTTTCTTAAGTTATTTTTTCTCTGAAATCAACACCAGCTCTCCTCCCTTCCCTTTTGATTTCTTATTCAGCCTGGAAACTACCTCACCAGTTGTAATTAGCCTGAATACTGGAGGGAGGTGGGGAGGGCTCTCCATGGGAAATAGCCGAAATAAAGCAAGATTCCTTCTTCTAAGACTCAGGAAGAGAAGCCCAGACCTATGGAAGCTGATTAAATCGCTCTTTGCTTTTTATCTATTGTAAAGCACCAAACTCTGATGAGGGCCTATTGTCTCTGTTACTTTGTAACATTAATTGATCCCTACCACACATTCTTAACTTGTTAGGCAAGATACACCTTCTAAAATACTTTTCTGGACAAAGTAAAGAGCAGAAATATACAATTCTTAAGTGAAAACAGCTTTCTGGGTTTTTTTCTATCTGTCTTTCCTGTGTGTCTATTCTAAATGAAGCTTGCCTGGAGTTTGGTGACAAAGCTCTTCATTTAATTCCCACTAATGTCATCTGGCACTAATTTTGCAGTGTGTTTGTGGATCCAATTAGAAACTTACAAATTAAGTATATCTGTGAAAAATTATCTTTCCTATGTTTTCACAAGTCAGTTTGTCATAGCTATGATTTCTGCGTGCTGTGCTCTGTTCAGCTTTTGAACTACTTTTTCTCCAATGGTCACTCCAATAACCGTGAAAGTAGTTATCAATATCCCCATTTTACAGATGAAGGCCTGAAGCTTAGAGCTCAGTATATAATAATTTGCCAAAGGGGCACAGTTAGTGTCAGACCTGAGTTTCAAACCCAGGACTCTTTAGCTCCAAACCTTTATACTAACCACTACCTTCAACTGCCTTTCAAAAACATGCATGACCAGCTTGAAAACTGTTGAAGAAGAAGAGAAAAACAATTTTCTTTTCAAGAATAGGAAAGAAAGTAAAAGAAATAAAAAAAGTTCCCTGTTTGAGCGTAGTAGGAGGATAATAGAAAGGAGAATGAAGGAGTGGCTGTTCAAACCCAGGACAGGGCAGGGCAGAAACACTTTGGTTTACCCAAAGCTGATTTAATACAAGAAAGCATGTTATCTAGGTATCCAGTTTCCAAGAATAGTTACAGGCAATGCCTGTACAACTGTGTTGAAAAACCGGTTGCTGAATTTGATGCAAACTCCACCTAACTCTAACAAACAATAATCACTGAACTGAAGTATAATCTCCTTTTATCAACTGGTGGTCTTTGGAGAAGATATTGTCTTCTCCCTCTTAATAAAGAAAGCATAAAATTCGAGTCTACTAGGATAAAATTTCATACACTTTCTCTTGACCCTTTAATAAGGATAAAAACAAGAAGAAATGTAGAGACAGAGGCCTCCTTCACCATGTTTACACATTCCCCACTGCATGCTAAGACCATCACATTTTATTCTTTTCTATATTTTTCAAATTCTATGATACTCCATAATATCTGTATAATTATTAGGTGCTGATTTTAAACATCTCTGGTGATTTGTATTAGTTTATCTAAACTGATGATGACGATAATGGGCACGGGCGATTACTGCATTCTTGACAGATACTCTCTTTAGTCAGACATGACTGAAGCAACTTAGCACACGCCCTCTCTTTAGATCAAGGACTCCTGGTTGAACAGCCTCTTACACTGACACCAAGAGTACCGGGAACTTGCTCCCTGATGTGCATACGGTAATTATTTTGAGTGTTCAAAAGACATTTATGGTTGCAACCTCCGGGCTTTATCATTGACTTAGCTCCTGATAATTTCCAGAGCTGAGTTTCCAGAGCACCTAGAGCTGAGAGTTAGCTGGCTGGCTGGAACAGAATCCCTAGGAGGTACGTGAATGAAATCATGGGAGACCATGGTTACTGATCAAGGGACACACAGAAACCTCAGGGAAACGTAATTTTGTTTTACTTCTGAGGTTCATGTCAAGAAGATCTTTCACTTTGTGACCAGGGCACTGAGACTTTTTTTTTTTTTCCCAATCACCCATCGCTTAAGGGTTTTTCATGCTGCATTCAGTATCTGTGGTGTTTAAATAGCATTGTAGCCTATTAAATCCACGACCCCGAAAATAAGGAGCTAGATAGACACAAAAGAGTAATTTGTAAGAACAGTTTTTTATAAAGTTATTTCTCTATAAAATAGAAAAAAGAAAGCCTTTACGTAAAGTCGGAATTTGAGTCTTTGAGCCATCGATAAGTGGAATATAANAATAGCATTGTAGCCTATTAAATCCACGACCCCGAAAATAAGGAGCTAGATAGACACAAAAGAGTAATTTGTAAGAACAGTTTTTTATAAAGTTATTTCTCTATAAAATAGAAAAAAGAAAGCCTTTACGTAAAGTCGGAATTTGAGTCTTTGAGCCATCGATAAGTGGAATATAAAGGGGAAAATTTTTCAACTGTTTCTACCTAATTTCCTCTGTCACATGTTTTTGGCTTCTTATAGCAAATGTGTCTGTGGCATTACAGATTCAAAGCATTAGTAATCATCGCCTTAGAATTCATGACTTCTTACTTTCCATGCTGAAGTTTGACCACACCTGTGTACCTAGGATGCGGTGAGAAACCTTCTCGCTGCAATAAAAATAGCTTCAGCCAGGGGCTGCTCTAATTTTGCTTGGCTTTGGTCTTATGAAATGACTCACTTAACACTTTTTAAAACTTCTCCCCACATATTGAATAAATAAAATGTAACTGAATCACTAATTTGCAGTAACTAACTGCACTAACTAGCTCTCACTTGGAAATATAAAGGTTGCAAAATTTTATGTTCTAAAATGAATCTATCTTTTTTTTAATGGGACCTTGGAAAGTCACCATTTGACTTCTGGACACAGTGTTTCAGATTCCAGTGTTAATTTTATTAAGCTGTATAATCAGAAAGTCACTTGAATCATCATGTAGTAATTTGTGCTTCTGGACCTTAATAGTTATTATGGCTCTAAGAACTCAATGTTCAAATAATTATTCCAACAAAAAGAGAAATAACAAACTCAGTGTTATTCAGACCCAAAAGTAACTCACTTTAGTGATTCTTACTTTTTAAAAATGTAATCTTCAAAAGAGAAAATAAGGAACTAGGCATTTTTGGAGACTTCCTACAACAATGGTGAGTTGGTAACTTTGAAAATTTGAAAGGAGGTAAGAGAGATTTTACTTACTCTTACAAGCACATAAAGTTTACAGGAAGAGGGTAAAGCTCCTAATTTCTACAGATCTTCACTCTACTCTTTAACAAAATTGAATTAGTTGTACCGAGGAATCTCACCATACACTATGGAGAAGAATTTATGTATAATTTGAACACAAAAATAGTATAAAATATTCAGGGAATAAACCCAAATATCTACAGCATCACAAAACCATGTATAATATACAGCATCTATCACCTTTCCTTTTAAAATCCCATTTATTAGTGTTACTTTTTCTGGTCTAAATGGAATACTTGCATGATCAGTTGCTTCAGTCATGTCCAACTCTTTGTAACCCCATGGACTGTAGCCCACTAGGCTCCTCTCCATGGGATTCTCCAGGCAAGAATACTAGAGTGGGTTGCTGTGCCCTCCTACAGGGGATCTTCCCGAGCCAGGGATCGAGCCCACATCTCCTGCATCTCCTGCATTGCACGTGGACTCTTCACCCACTCAGTAACCAGGAAAGCCTAGTCTAAATGGCACTCATATTCATTTACATGAAAGCTTTCTTCCTTAGATTACAGTTTCACATTCATTTGACAAATAGTTAATGAGTACCTCGTGCTGGGTTGTATAGAGGATGATGAACATGGCTCAGCATTCAGATTGCTCACTGAGTAGCTGCAGAGATAGAAATGTAAGCCAACAATTGTAACTGTGAAAAAGTGCTATGAGAGTATGAAGTATTCTGGGGTCCCAGGAGAAGGAAGGGACTATTTGGGCCTCTCCCATTCTCTGTTGACACACTCCTTACAAGCTTTCATCCTCACCAGTCCTCACACTGTTCTCATCCAGGACAACAGTGACTCCCACACTGCTGAATCTGGGTCGTGTCTTAGTCTTCATCTTGCTCAATATGTCAGTAATATTTCACGCAGTTGCTCATTTCCTCCTTATTGGGAGGCTTGCTTCACTTGGCTCCTGGGAGGCCACTCTTGCTTCACTTCCTGTCTCGTGGTCACTCCTTCTAAGTCTTCTGTGTTGACTCTTCTTCATCTTCCCAAACTTTGAACATGGTGTACTTCAGAACTTAGTCCTTGAACTCTGTTCTCGTCTCCCTTTTCTCTAAGTGTTCCTACCTCATTTCAGGGCTTTAAATATCATCTATTTCAGATAACTCCCCAGTACCCACCCCCTTCCCATGATATTCCCATTGAATTCCAAAGCAGTTATGTCCTGTAACAGGCTACCTGAAATTTCCACTTACGAGTTTAGCAGGTATCTTGCCCATAACATAATTTTTTTTTAATCTTGATTATTCCCATCCAATCTGTTCCCTTCTACAGTCTTTGCCATCTCGATAAATGGAAACTTCATCCTTCCAGTTCCTCAAGTCAAAAGTTATTGGCATCATCCCTGACTATTTCCTTTACATTTTACCTTGCAACTTAAAATATATGTAAAACCTAAAAACTCTTAATACTTCCCCTCTTGTCACCCTGGGAAACATTTGTCACCTGGATTATTGTAAAATGCTCTTATCAGGTCTTTCTGCTTTTATTCTATCCTCCCTGTATTCTATCCTACACATGGCTATGGGAGAGATCTTGTTAAAATACAAGGCAGATTATTTCAGTCTTCTACTCTCTACCCTTCAGTGGTTTCTAGCCTTATTCTAAATAAAAATTAAAGTCCTTTCCATGGCCCCATGAGGCCCTACAAAATTTTGCCCATTGCTACCTCTCTGAGCTCATCCCCCCTCACTCACCTCACTGCAATCACACTGGCCTCCTATCACTTCCTCTAAGATACCAAGAAGGCTCTGCCTTGAGCCCTGTACTTGCTCTTCCTCTGCCCGAAATGCTTTTCCTACCACCACCCCCTCTTCTATATCCACATTGACTGAATTCATGCTTTATTTTCATCTCTGCTCTCATGTTACTTCGTCCGAGTGGCCTTCCTCAACCACTGTTTAAAATAACATCCTCGGGACTTGCCTGGTGGTCCAGTGGCTAAGACTCCACACTCCCAGTGTAGCGGGCCCAGGTTCAACCCATGGTCAGGGAACTAGATCTCACATGCCACAGCTAAAGATCCCACATACTGCAACTAAGACCCAGCGCAGCCAAATAAATAAACATTAAAAAAATAAAATAACGTACTCACTCACCTACCCTCTCTTATTTTTCTTCATCCTGGTTCCACTGGCATGAATGCTGTTGTTTGCTATTTACTGTTCATTTGCTTCCATTAGAATTTAAAGTCTATCACTGTTGAAAATGTCTGTTTTTTCACTGTTGCCTCTCTAGATCTTAGAATAGTATCTGGCATCTAATAACACGGCAATAAATAAGGAATTTTAATGAATTAATATATTGGAGCTGAGATAAAAGGACAAAGGATCCCAGGCAGAAGAACTAACACCTACAAAGGAATAAGTTGGGTCTATTTAAAACAAAAGAGAGCAAACTGACAGCTTGGGGACCAAATCTAGCCTGCCACCTGTATTTGTTAGTAAAGTTTTGTTGAGGACATCCCTGGTTAAGGATCCACCTGCCACTGCAGTGGACATGGGTTCAAGCCCTGGTCCAGGAAGATTCTGTGTGCCACAGGGCAACTAAGCCCACGTGCCACAAATACTGGGCTCGCACTCTAGTGGATGTGCTCTGCAGCAGGAGAAGTCACCACCACAAGAAGCCCATGCACCACAACTAGAAAAAGTCGTCAAGCAGCAACAAAGACCCAGCACAGTCATAAATAAGTACATGTATTTTAAAGAGTTTCTGAAATATAGCCAGACTCATTCATCTACATTACTCCTTACGAATGATTTTGTTCTACAGGAGCAGAGTTGAATAATTATGAGAGAGACCATATAGCCCGAAACCTGGAAATACTTACTGTACGACTCTTCACAGAAAAAGGTTGCCAGTCATTGGTCTGAAGGGTAAGAACGTATGGCGGACATGGTGGGAAGTTGAAGAGTCCATGAGGACAAGCTGGAAGTGGTTTACGTGAGTTTGGGTGTCACATATAAGTCACGAGAGAGTGAGATAATGGGTGCTTTTAGGCAAGGGATCCCCTGTGGCTTAGACGGTAAAGAATCCACCTGCAATGCGGGAGACTTGGGTTTGAACCCTGGGTCAGGAAGATGCCCTGGAGAAGGGAATGGAAACCCACTGCAGTATTCTTGCCTGAAGAATCCCATGGACAGAGGAGACGGGTGGGCTACAGTCCATGGGGTTGCAAAGAGTCAGACACAACTGAGTGACTGACACTTACTTACTTACTTTAGGCAAGGGAGTCCCTGAAAGGCAGGAACTCTGTCTGATATAACTGTGCATTAAAGGCTGCTTGCAATTTAAACCTGTTGACCCAGTGGCAGCTGCTGCCAGGACTCCTGCCTTAATGTCATTGCCATGTCTGGGATTAGCTCTTGACGCAGGAACCAAAAAGTGGTGAAAATCCGTTTGCTTCCCCCCACCTTCCTACACTTGATGCTGGTTTAGAAATGATCTGTCTCGGGGTAAGTCTAGTGCAGACGGCTTCGCCTCTAGATAACTGGCCTGGGCTGATCTCCAGAGTCCCAGACACATGAGGATAGTTCTTTAGGGTCACTAAGAGACTTATGTTTCCTCAGACTTGTTGGTCCTGCTCTAGGAAGCTTCTGGAATTTGAGAAAGTGTGGAAGCATTTCCATAGAGGGTGATAAACAAAGCTTTAAATTTTCAGTGGTTTGACAGCTCATCAGACCTTTTCCAAGTTCTCTAAACCATGTGGATCAGTCAGACTGTGCCTCTAGGTGAGGTCAAAAGATCGCTGATCCATTTTGCTTTTACTCAGATTGGATTTCACAATAAAGCAGCCTCTCCCCTGCTGTCTTTGGCTCTTATGATTTTAGCTCCAGCCAGACCCTAAGTGAGGGCAAAAGTAAATTTTAGGGGAAAAAAGAATTAAATATGTTCTGAATTTCACAGCATAAAGTGGAGCTTGGCTTGTGGTGGAGCTTGGGAGTGGATGCCCCTCCACCCCCCTCCCCTCTGAGAACGCAGTGGTGAAATCAGGTCTGCTCCAGTGAAACTGTGGCATTTGGCTTTAATTTGATAGATCCCAATGTGCCTACTTTGGTTGGAGACTCGATTCTGTCCTGACTTTTTTTTTTTTT
>SJYA01000719.1:586202-618374 GCA_006410615.1 Neotragus moschatus | reverse complement strand
CTGTGTTAGGCAGTGAAATATCAAAGCGGAACAAACCAAAGCTTTTACCCTTAGAACCTTAGAGTGCTGCACATTGTATGTCCACAGTCACTGTAAGCATCACCCTGCTGTATTAGTCAGTGTTTAAACACTGTAACAAACAATGCCAGTGGCTCAGTGAAAGTTTACTTCTTACTGACATTGTATTAGTTATTTACTGCTTGGCAGCAAATGATTCTAAAACATTAACAGTTTAAAACAACAAACACATCAACTCTACTTCAATTTATAAAAGGAGGAATTTTCTCATACAGTTTTTGAGATTTGAGACTCCAGGAGCAGCTTCACGGTGATTGTAGCTCAGCCTCTCTCACAACACTATATTCAGACTATCTCCTGGAGTTGCCATCATTTGAAGGATCGTCTGGAGTTAGAATTCTTTTCCCAACTCGCTCACCTGATTACTGGCAAGCCTCAACTCCTTGCTGTTTGGTGGAGAAGGTTTCCGTTCATTACTAAGTGGGCATCTTCACAGATGTAGCCCCTGGGTGTCCCGGAGACAGAATGAAAACAATCGAGAAATCTCCCAAGGGAGAAGTTACAGTCTTTCATAATCTAATCTCAGAAGTGGCACACCATCACTTCTGCCATACACTATTGGAGATGGACACACAAGGGTATGAATACCAGAAGACGGGGCCATCGGAGACTCGTGATGAACGTGTGTCATAGTCGTTCGTAAGTCGCTGGTCAAGGGAGACGGACGGGGCAGAGTTTGCTCCCCACGGTTTTATTCTAGGGCCCCCACCTCCTTCCATTCTGAGGCTCCTCCTTACACCCTTCGTGCTCTCCACCTGATCCTCTGCATCTTGCCAGGAGATCAAGATAAGAAAAACACACTAGTGTAAGTAGTGTAAACACACTACTTTGCACAGTAGATCCTAGTGGCCAGACTTGGACATTGTGTAAATCACTTTGGCCCACAGTTCTTCAGCCAGAAATCACCTAATTGCAGGGGAGACTGGGAAATGTGTTCTCTCTGTGACCCTGGGTTAACGGAAATGGGATTTGGCAAAGGCGTAGCCGGCACTCTGCCACACCCTTTATTTGAAAAGAGATTATACATTTAAACAGCTTAATTTAAAAAAAAAAAGTCTGTTTAGTTTTAACACAAGGACAAAAAAATATGATTGCCTGCCACTCTGTGACAAAGCAGCTGATTGATTGCATATTTTCACCTTTTCAATGCATTGTAAACGCAGCCCCTCTTTAAGGGGCCTGAAAGCAGGTGGTGGAGAGCGGTTCCTGAACCATTAAGTTTGTNAAAGAGATTATACATTTAAACAGCTTAATTTAAAAAAAAAAAGTCTGTTTAGTTTTAACACAAGGACAAAAAAATATGATTGCCTGCCACTCTGTGACAAAGCAGCTGATTGATTGCATATTTTCACCTTTTCAATGCATTGTAAACGCAGCCCCTCTTTAAGGGGCCTGAAAGCAGGTGGTGGAGAGCGGTTCCTGAACCATTAAGTTTGTTGCTTTTTCAGAAATACTATTAGGATGCTGGCAGAAACAAGTCTTGCCTTGTTTCCCAAGTGGGGAAAGAAGAAAGTCTTTGTTCCCAAGCAAATGAAAATACAAATCACAAGACTAAAATTATGGATGCAAAACAATATATTAAAATGTGGCTGTGTGTTGTATTTGCATGCATTTTAATATGCATCTGTCATTCCCTTGGCTAAATTCAGTAGGCACTGAAAATATTAAGCAACCGAGTATACTTAATAATTAGAGGGATTGTTTTGAAATATATTTTAACCTGTTTATGTTCCTGTTGCCAAACCTCTTGGCCTTTAATGGCTCTGAGATGTCAAATCAGATCATCTTATTGGTCAGATCACTGTGACCTAAGAACTACTCGCCAAAGTATTTTCCATAAACTGATGTGATAACACTCAGATAATCATTGGCACAACTAAAATCACTCCTAGGGTAGAAAATTTTCATATCCAAATTTGAAAGCTGGAAGAGGCTGTAGACAGCCTGGGGATTCGTTATTCCCATTTCTCCTACTCATTCGGAGATCTGACCATATCGATTTTCAAAGAACCCATGAGACATTTAAGATCACTTTTTCCAAAACCCCAATATGCTGAGCCTTCTGCTTCAGTTATCTCTGCAGTAAGTTTTCAGAATCGGTTTTCCCCTTTTCTGGGGTTCCGTTTGCCTGGTTTCCTAAGTTGAGCAAACCCCAGAAAGAGAAATCACTTTTAGGGCCATAGCAAAAAATAAACCAAATTTCAACCACACGTAGAATCTTTGCTCTCTTGCACATCGAGGCTTATGGGCTAGAAAAGAAGAATATATTTCACGAGAACCCAGCTCTAAGTCATAAACTTGAAATACATCAAGCTCTTTGTTGTTAATTGGCACTTACCTCACCTGAAGGCTTTTGCCAAGAAGAGCAGAGGGTTTTAATGGAAAGGAAGAAAGGAAAGAGCCTGGAGCTCTGGAAAACAGCCCCAGCCACATGTGATTTTTAGCTGATTTTTAGGGTCCTGCGGGCTTCCCACCCCCCAGGACGCTAGTGCAACAAAGTAGCCTATGTGCTTTCTCAAACCCCCGGCTGTTTGTTTGGGGGGTAATGCTCAGACTGGGGCACGAGTGATAACTGCTTCGTGTAATTACGAAGACAGCTCGAAAACTGTGCCCCTCTTTGTTTCGGACTCCAGATGACGGCTGTCTAACAGCTGTTTGTGCCAGTTTTATTTCAAAGCGCTTTTCTTTCCATATTTCAAAGGTCAGTGTGTTTACTGGTGGCCAAAAAGAGCCTGTGTGAGAGAGAGAGAAACGCATGTGGTTGAGTGGTAGGATGGGATGAGGGGTCAGAATTGGACTCCCATCCTAGACTGGCTTCTAGATCAGTGAGAGAATTGAAATTATTTGACCTTCACTTCTTCATTACCAGAGAAAGGAGAGGAAAGAAAATGGTATCCGTGGTCTCTTCTAGGTGAAAGAAATTTTTAAAAAATTCTGCAAGTCTGATTCAGGAAGAAAAAATGGAGGTATTTCCAGTAAAGAAACATCATCAAATACATAGCCAAGAAAATGTTCACTTCATCTCTTCAAAATGGAAATATTTCTTCCTTCAAAGAAAGCAGGCTGGGGAGCGTGGCTAGATTGTTTTTGGTCAAGAAATATTAGCACAGGGAAATAAAGCAAATACCAAACACTTTCTCAGGAGTCTCCCCTGGCTTCCTGACGTCGTTACTGAGAACATTAAAGCTGAGCAGACTGAGATACCTGCCCTTTTATAAAACATTAGTGCTTCTATTATGAATATTCGGAAACAGCATCAAATTTCACTTACATAAGCTCAATACCTATTTCAAATGTCCTTCATAATTCATTTTCTTCCAATCTCTGTTTTCCACATCCATCTTCCTTCAGTTTTCTCTATATCGAGCTGCTCAGGAAAGGAGATGGATAAGCTTCAGAAATGGTCGAGAGCATGTGTTCTGACAGTATATTTGTTGTTGCTGTTTCATCGCTAAATCGGGTCTGTCTCTTTTGCGACCCCATGGACTGTAGCCTTTGCCACTCTATGGACTATGGCCCATCAGGCTCCTCTGAACATGGGGTTCCCCAGGCAAGAATACTGTAGTGGGTTGCCGTTTCCTTTCCCAGGGCATCTTCCCGATCCAGGAGTCAAACCCTTTTTCCTGCATTGGCAGGCAGATTCCTCACCATCTGAGCCACCAGGGAAGCCCGACAGGAAGTTTACCTGGGTTCAAATCTATTGTCATGTATTAGTTGTGTGATTCTTGCATAGTTTACTTACCCTCTCTCTGCCTCAGTTTCCTTGCCTACTAATCCAAGTTCTCACTTCCTGGCATTGTGAGGATGAAGGTGATTGATATATGGAGTAGTGCCTGGCACTTAGCAGGCATTCACATGTCAGCTAATCGTGAAAAACACTCCCCCTTTTGAAATGAATTCTGCACTTGGAAAAAATCTTTTTTTGTACAACAATTTCTCTTCTTGAATCAATCCACCTACACCTGTAGAAATAAAAAAGTACATTTGCAAATGCCAAGGGAACAGTGCCCATGTTGTAAAAGGGAAGAAAAGTAAAATAAAAAAAAAGAACAAACAAAATATCTAAAGCCTAAGCTTCCAGTGAGTGTGAATTTCCAGCTTCCTTTGAAGTGAGGGTGCGCTTTACCTTGAGTTTGTACAAGGCAAACCGAATTCTCACTACTTGACTTGGGAAAGGCATGGCACTTCTTGGCCATGACCCAAGAAGGAAGGAGAGGGGAAGGGAGGAAGCACGAAAAAAGAGGAACTACCTTGTACTGAAGACCTTGGCGAGGCTGTGCATTGTCGCTGCATTTAATTCATTAGTTGAATATGACTACCTCCATTTTACAATTAAAAAAAAACAGGATTTAGGAAAGTTAAGTGACTTTTCAAAGTCTATTTATATTCAGCCAGGCATTAATGTGACGGGATTTAGTGCCAGAGAAGGCTCTTGAGAGTCCCTTGGACAGCAAGGAGATCAAACCAGTCACTCTTAAAGGACATCAACCCTGAATGTTCACTGGAAGGACTGGTGCTGAGGCTGAAGCTTCAATCCTTTGGCCACCTGATGCAAAGAACTGACTCACTGGAAAAGACCCTGATGCTGGGAAAGATTGAAGTCAGGAGAAGGGGATCACACAAGATAAGATGGTTGGATGGCATCACTGACTCAATGGACATGCATTTGAGCAAATTTGGGGAGATGATGACGGACAGGGAAGCTTGGCATGCTGCAGTCCATGTGGTTGCAAACAGTCAGACATGACTTAGTGGCTGAACTGAATTGAACTGAAACCCACTTTTATTAGATGCCAAGACCCCTGCTTTTGTGTCCTTTCTGTATGGCCTTCTTAGGAAGGATTCAGCTAGGATAGGATTTGGAGGGGCCATCAGCAGTGTAGGGTGAACCGACACTCCAGATGATCCATTACCTATGCACAATATTAGCAGGAGGCTAATATTTCTAAGCCATCTCTACCTTATGACCAACTAGACAGCATATTAAAAAGCAGAGATACTTTGCCAACAAAGGTCTGTCTAGTCAAAGCTGTGGTTTTTCTAGTAGTCATGTATGGGTGTGAGAGTTGCACTATAAAGAAAGCTGAACACCGAAGAATTGATGCTTTTGAACTGTGGTGTTGGAGAAGACTCTTGAAAGTCCCTTGGACTTCAAGGAGATCACACCAGTCCATTCTAAAGAAAAATCAGTCCTGAATATTCATTGGAAGGACTGATGCTGAAGCTGAAACTCCAACTCCAATACTTTGGCCACCTGATGTGAAGAGCTGATTCACTGGAAAAGACCCTGTTGCTGGGAAAGATTGAAGGTGGGAGGAGAAGAGGACAGCAGAGGATGAGATGGTTGGATGGCATCACTGACTCAATGGACATGAGCTTGAGTAGGCTCTGGGGGTTGTTGATGGACAGGGAAGCCTGGCATGCTGCAGTCCATGGGGTCACAAAGAGTTGGACATGACTGAGTGACTGAACTGAACTGAACTCTCTTTCAAATGAAGTAGACTCATGAGAGTCTTCACTGCGAGCCGCGTAATTTTAGGCCTCAAGGACAGGGGAAACTTTGGAGAGTAACCACCGTTTCATTGCTCAAGCCAGAAACTCCTCTTCTGTCACAGCCTTGCCGATAGTAGTCCACACCTGCTTTTCAAGTCTTCAGCATCTCTGCAGAGAAGAGATCAGGTGCACCTCCCCTTGGTGCTCACGGGAGCTGGTGCCACGTCTGCCACAGCAGAGCCACCAAGGGAGCTCCCTGGCTGTGGCGCAGGGGTGGCGATGTCCACGCAGCACAGAGGAGAGTCGCTGAGACGCAGTGACAGCAGGCGGGTTAGCAGAAGACGACTCCCACATCAGCCCTGGGTCAGTCACCGGGGCAAGTCTCAGCTCTGGGAAGGCAGCCTGGATTGGGTTAGGGAAGTTTCCAGAAGAGAAGCGGCCAGCAATAGGAGTGACTCCAGTGGCAACAGCAAACTTCAGCACAGATTGCTGGCCAGCATCCCTGGAGGGCGGGACACTGACATCAGCCTAGTCTCCCGTGGCAACAGTGGCTCGAGCCGCCAGTGGAGGCTTCTCCTGGCTCTCCGAAGGTGTAAGAGGTAACGCCACCACTTTTCCTTTCATAGAGGTACTGTTGCATTTGGTAGTCAAGTTTGGTGCCACCTTAGTGGGTTCCTCCTGCAAGGAGTTTGGGACCTTCTCCTCCTTCATTTGCAGGACATCAAAGACTTCTGACACCGTAAACACTTCTGTTTAAGTTACAAGGGGAACCCAGAGCAATGCATTATGGACCCCCTCCCTAGGTAGTAGTGGAAAGTGCAGAACTTTTTCACGAAGATGAAAAGAGCCTGGACACACAGATTTCCTTCCTGGTCATGACTTGACACCTCCCTACCCCATTTATTGCCTTAGACCAAGTACGGTCCTTGTTGATAAACATCTAGCAAAGAAGCCTGGGTTGTTTTTTTTTTTCATACCTAATGATTTCATTGAATTCAACCAGGTTTTCTAAACCTGTTTGTGTGTGTTTAGACATATGGCGTAAGTAATTTGTGAGCATTTACTGAGAAGCCTTATCCAAATTCCTTTTAAGAAAGATGCCAAGACCTCATTCTCAATTCTGTTACTGAAGCTGTGATTTTTCCATTTTAGAGTTGAGATACTAAAGCTAAACACAAATATGGATTTCACTTTCAATAAAATCACTGGCTGGTAAGACCCAAATTAAAGCAGAGCATTGGAAATCGAGCTGCCTTTTTCTATTAGAACTAACAAAATCTGTTTCATTTTCCAAATCCAAAGTTCTAGATGCTGAAATCCTATTTGTTGGAAATGCTAGGCGTTATTAAAAATGCAGATAGTTATCACAGGCTGGCATGTTTTCTTGTGGTTGCCAGGATGTTTTAACGACAAAGCTAAGGATAGGTGCATGTAATAATACATCAGCATTTTAATCAAAGAACAAAGAAAAGGGAGAAGATGTGAACTGCTTCAAAGCATTTAGGAAAAATAAGGCTTCCTCTGGACACTCGGCTGTGACTCATTGTTAGGAAAAGGCTGTCTAAAACATATCTATTTCTTTATTACCTCTTCTTGAAGTGAAGTTTGACTTAAGTCAAACTGTCATGTCTGACTCTTTGTGACCCCATGGCATGTAGCCTACTGGTCCTCTCTCCAGGGACTTCTGCAGGCCAGAATACTGGAGTGGGTAAGCTAGTCCCTTCTCCAGGGGATCTTCCCAACCCAGGGATCAAACCCAAGTCTCCTGCGATGCAGGCCGATTCTTTACCATCTGAGCCACCAAGGCAGCCCATGAATACTGGAGTGGGTAGCCTATCCCTTCTCCAGGGGATCTCCCTGACCGAGGAATCAAACTAGGGTCTCCCGCATTACAGCTGGATTCTTTTCGAGCTGAGCCACCTGGGAAGCCCTATCTCTTCTTCTGTATTGATATNCGAGGGATCAAACCCAGGTCTCCTGCGATGCAGGCCAATTCTTTACCATCTGAGCTACCAAGGCAGCCCATGAATACTGGAGTAGGTAGCCTATCCCTTCTCCAGGGGATCTCCCTGATCGAGGAATCAAACCAGGGTCTCCCGCATTACAGCTGGATTCTTTTCGAGCTGAGCCACCTGGGAAGCCCTATCTCTTCTTCTGTATTGATATTTCTCTTCTACCTGTAGTTCTTCATCGTAAGATAGCAACTATAATCATAATAGTAACAACAACAAAACTGGCCCTTTCGTCTGTATCTAAAAAACAGATTTTTAACCTGGGCTCCATATTAACTTCTATATGTATTCTTCTAATGGTACCTTTCCCCCTGGAAATTAGGTTCGTAGCTTTTGCAAACATGCAAAGTACTTACATCGCTTCCAAAGAAGTTAAGACCAAAAAAAAAAAAAGGCAAACANCAACAAAACTGGCCCTTTCGTCTGTATCTAAAAAACAGATTTTTAACCTGGGCTCCATATTAACTTCTATATGTATTCTTCTAATGGTACCTTTCCCCCTGGAAATTAGGTTCGTAGCTTTTGCAAACATGCAAAGTACTTACATCGCTTCCAAAGAAGTTAAGACCAAAAAAAAAAAAAAAAAAAAAAAGGCAAACACTGAAGAAATAAATACCGGGCACCCTTCTCCTAGCGCATCTCTCTTGTACTGCCAGTTGTTTCAGCTGGACTTTTGATAAAGTCAAATCGAAGTTAAACTTTCTGGTCAGAAAAGATGTGATGCTGCTCATTACTTTGAGTATTGTACAAAGATGGAATTTTGCAGATACCCTGCTAACCACTTCAGTTCAAATTTATCTTCCTTCCAAAAGCATTTCCACTTTAACAGGGTCCCACAACCTCCTCCTCTTAAGCATCATTGCTTGAGATCACAGTTTTCTGGGAATCTTTCCTGGTTTTTCTCTCTCTGTCTAATCAGTTCTCAATCCTTTCAGGTCACCTTCAGAAGACTCTTACGCACACCTCTTCCTTGTGTTGTTAAAAACCAGCATAGTCTAACTTCATTGATCTTTACCACTGACTAAACCTGAGGATTACATAGAAAGCTTTTTACCTTATATTGAAGCTTAGACCCTAGACCCAGAATGTTCCACATGACTCCTTAGGGATAGCACCTGGGCATTTGAAATTTTTAAAAACTCCTGAAGGTACAGCCAGTGCTGAGATCCACTTGCCTAACCTATCTTATTTGACTGTGTGCATGTTCAGTTGCCTCCAACTCTTTGCGACCCCATGGACTGTAGCCTGCCGGGCTTCTCTGTCTATGGAATTCTTCAGGCCAGAATATTGGAGTGGGTTGCCGTTTCTGGTCCAGGGATCTTATTTGACTACCCACACACACACATACACACACATATATATTTTAACTATTCTAACTATTTGACCTAGCTGGTGATCCTGTCCAATCTTGCTACTGTCTGTCTTACTCCACATTATTGTCCTCTTCCCCAGATTAATTATCTCAGCATCTTAATTTCCTTATGTTTGTTTTTTTTTTTAATGCTTTGATTGTGGTTATTTATTTGGCTGCTTTGGATCTTAGTTGAAGCATGTAGAATCTTTTGATGTGGCATGTGGGATCTAGTCCCCCAACCAGAATTAGACACTTCCCCCTTGGCCTTAGGAGCATGGAGTCCTAGCCACTGGACCATCAGCGAAGTCCTAGGTGTGTGTTTGTTTGTTTGTTTGTTTGTTTTAATCAGGAAACCTGGTTACCTTCCATTGCATGTCTGTAGAGGCACTTAAACTGCTCTGCAGGGCATTGAGAGTTCTTTGACTGGGGGAGGATGAAAGGAAAGTATTCTGGAATCTCTCTCTCTCTCCTAGGTTTGCTACTGCACCCTCCAAGGTAGAGTGACTCAACTTGCTTACAGACACAATCAGTTAATGGCCAAGATGGATCTCGACCTCAGATCCCCTTACCCTTGGCCCCTTTTTTGAATTCAGAAAACTGCCTATCCCAGGGCTATAATAAAGGGTGATAGAAGCCAGTGCTGGGCTGTTGCCATCTTCCTCCATCTGCTAGCTCTGTTCTGCAATCTTGGCTTTCCTCTGTTTGGAACATCTTCAGCAGGTATATCTGCATCTTCTGTAAAATCAAATATGACTGAAACATTTGGCTAGTCCTATTTGTCATGATTTGTTGACAGCAACCCTGGGAGCTGTGGGACCAGTAATGCTGGGACCTCAGTGCCATGCCTGTCAACTTCATAATGCCGTGTTTAAACACATGTTCTGTTTTTGCCTCAGAGTCAGTCTGTGATGCTTTATATTAAGCAGGTTAACTTTAGGACAAGCTCTGAAGGTTATCTAAATAGCAGCTTATTTGTGATTCAAAGAAAACCAATGGTCAACCTGCCTCAAATTTTTATCCTTACCTCCCTCTCACAGTACCTGAAGTTCTTGGTTTTGGTCTCTCCTCCTAGTGATAAGACTATCTTCAATTTGTAAATGTAAATGTGACATCTTGAAAGCATAATATTTACTTATCAGCATTCATTAAGATCTTAAACCAGGTTTGATTTTTTTTTCTTCTTATATTATCACCTGGTTCAGTGTGAAGTCCTAAAGAAATAGAACCAGTGTGAATAAAAGTTGATTGAGGAAGGGTGGATATAGAGCAGAGCAGAGCAAACAATCTGGAGCTTGGGTGCAGTGCTATAGAAGGAACCAGGACATTGACATTATTAACAAGAGAGACAGAATTAGAGAGAGCGCCAGAGAATAAGTTCTGCTTAATTCCCAGTTTTGCCAAATACAACATTTTCTCCAATGTTTTCCTTGGTTAGCTCACTTTCTTTATTGATTTTGCCTGGCATTGGCTAAAATGCTGAAAATTTGGGAATAATAATAACATCAAGTTATTTCATCCTCCCCCACAACATTTGGAGGTGCCATTAACAGTCCACTTCACAAATAAGGTCACTGAGGCCAAAGGCTTGGAGAACTACTTTAAGATCATCCAGTAACTAAACAGTGGAATCAAGGTGCCAACCCCAGCAGTCTGCCCCCAAGGCCTATATTCTTAACCCCTGTGATCCACTCTCTCCAAAAATCACTGCATTTGTTTTATTTTTAATTTTTATGTATTTTATTTATTTTTGGCCACATCACGTGTCTTGTGGCATCTTAATTCCCTGACCAGAGATTGAACCAGGTAATGAAAGCACCACTTCTAATCACTGGACTGCCAGGGAATTCCTGGAAATCACAGCATNATGTGATCCACTCTCTCCAAAAATCACTGCATTTGTTTTATTTTTAATTTTTATGTATTTTATTTATTTTTGGCCACATCACGTGTCTTGTGGCATCTTAATTCCCTGACCAGAGATTGAACCAGGTAATGAAAGCACCACTTCTAATCACTGGACTGCCAGGGAATTCCTGGAAATCACAGCATTTGTAAGCAAATGGTAGAGTGAATCTTCAAATAATCTTTGATGAGGGAAGGGATAGTTAGGGAATTTGGGATGGTGAAGAAAGCTGAGCACCGAAGAACTGATACTTTTGAACTGTGGTGTTGGAGAAGATTCTTGAGAGTCCTTCGGACTGCAAGGAGATCCAACCAGTCCATTCTAAAGGAGATCAGCCCTAGGTGTTCTTTGGAAGGAATGATGCTAAAGCTGAAACTCCAGTCCTTTGGCCACCTCATGCGAAGAGTTGATTCATTGGAAAAGACTCTGATGCTGGGAGGGATTGGGAGGGATGCAGGAGGAGAAGGGGACGACAGAGGATGAGATGGCTGGATGGCATCACTGACTTGATGGATGTGAGTTTGAGTGAACTCCGGGAGTTGGTGATGGACAGGGAGGCCTGGTGTGCTGAACTGTGTTCAGTTTATGTTTAAAATTGATAACCAACAAGGACCAACATAGCATATGGAACTCCACTCAATGATATGTGGCAGCCTGGATGAGAGGGGAGTTTGGAGGAGAATGGATACATGTATATGTATGGCTGAGTCCCTTGCTGTTCACCTGAAACTATTGCAACATTGTTTGCTAATCAGCTATATCCCAATACAAAATTAAAAGTTAAAACAATCTGCAAATATAGTCTGATTCCAGATCTTTCTACTATAATGCCCCCTAGACTATAAAAGATTTTTTCAGTCAGACTTTTACAGTCATAGAGACTCTTGTGGCCCAGAGAAAGTTTCTTGGTTTAGGATCTTCCTAAAGTTGTGGGAGTCTGTTGTCTTAATAACAGTGCTCTATTGTTTTAATATAAAACACCCATTTGACAAAAGTGATTGAGTGTGAACCTCACAAGTGTTGGGCAAAGTCCCTGCCCAACTGTTACCGTCCTAGACTGAAATGGAGAATTCAAGCAAAATTACTTCTTGTCTCTATAAAAGGTCAGCTGAAATAAAAATTGGTTAATATTTCTCCCTCTATATAGCCAAACACTGCTAAGTGTCCAGGGAACATCACAAGTAAACCTGAAATCTTGGGTTTAGGAAAGCAAGGAACCAGCTTTGGTTGTATTTAGCAAGGTTCTCTGAAGGGCTTTTTGGATATTATCTAATGAATTCTCACAGACATTTAGCCAAGTGTTTATCTGTTTACCCCTTGGAGTTCTTCCTGCTAAGAAGAACTTCCTGGAAGTAAAGCAGATGGCAGGTGTTGGGTTCATATAAAAATGTGGTTATAGTTTGGAGAAAGACTTTCTCAACTCATCTTCTCCCCTCTAATGATAGAAGGAGTTCTGGGATGATGGTCCATTTGGGGGCTGGGTAAAGAATGAAATGTGCTTTAGAGAAGTGCTACTAGAACTCAGCTTCTCGAGGATTCTCTGGGAGCTGAGAGAATGGAAACAGAATTGCTGAAGGGAAGTGGGAAGGGCTGAGGGAAGGGGCAGCAAGCTTACATGACTGTGTAGACTATGGAGCATCATCTTTGAAATTCTCCCCTCTTCTTCTAATAGCTAGTTATTTTCATACTCAGATTATTTCTCCCTATTGTTCAGTAAATACATGTGAAACAAAATTAAACAAGGAAACCAAAATATTCATTTTGTCTGAAAAGATTATTTTCTGTTTTTCTACAGGTTTCAGGAGGAAAATGCCCGGCCCACTCTCTTAATACATTTGACCCGTCTTTGCTTGTGAACATCTTTCATCTTTGTTTCATGGCTTAAGGAAACAGTAAGACATGGCAGTGGGGATTCCCAACCTTTTTGTTAAGAGAAACAGTTTTTCATTTCCCTGAAAGCTTTACAATCTGCCTGCAATGCAGGAGACCCTGGTTCTATTCCTGGATCGGGAAGATCCACTGGAGAAGAGATAGGTTACCCACTCCAGTATTCTTGGGCTTCCCTTGTGGCTCAGCTGGTAAAGAATCTGCCTGCAGTACGGGAGATCTGGGTTCAATCCCTGGGTTGGGAAGATCCCCTGGAGAAGAGAAAGGCTACCCGCTCCAGTATTTTGGCCTGGAGAATTCCCTGGATTTTATAGTCCATGGGGTTGCAAAGAGTCAGACACGACTGTGTGACTTTCACTTTCATTTTCAAAGCTTTAACGTCAAGCGATGGGGGTGGGGAGATTTCTGCAGATGCTTTACTCCTCTCTGGCAAGCTGTCAACTCCCAGGCCACTGTTTTAAGTTCTATCAGATCAGGCTTCGAGATCTACCAGCAGATTCTCATTGACTGGTTGAGAACTCACGTACAAGGATTCTTCCACTGGATGAGACATGGAAAAACTCTTTTTGAAAAACTGGTGGGGTAGGGAGGTGGGGCATATAACTTGTTCTTTCACTTTCCCAGAGCATGTTCTGAGAACCAGGTAAACTCATTTCCTTCCAGATTGTTGAAGTTGATACAGTTTGGCTTCTGTAATTTCTTAGCTTTGTACCATCCTTGTATGTATCCCAGACCAAGTTTCAAGTTTTATTCTCTTGTTGCCCTAAATTGAATTCCAGGCTTACCATCCTGGTTGAATGGGAACTTCAGCCAGATTTTCACCCATTGCCTTCCTTCTAAAGTCCTGCAGTAAGAACTTCCTTGGAAATGGATCTCCGACTATAGGTGCTCACAATCCCCACTGATTACTCTTAAACCATTCACATTTCTTGAGTTTTCGGATACAAACTATGCTTCTATTCTGAGCTGGAGAACATGTACTATGGACATGGAGAAACTGAATTGTCCAAGTAGCCATGCTAGGATGATTCCCTAAGAATACATTATGGAGGAGAGTACAGGCATCAGAATTCAACCCACAGAATTTCGAATTTTATAGTTAGCAGGAATTTCAGTAGATCCTTTGAGCCAGTCCAAATATCTTACATACAGTGACCTTATTTTACAGATGACATAGAGGCCTGGAGAGAACTAGGGGTCATATCTGAAGTTACCTGGTTATCTTCCAAGAGTGCTGAGGGTCCTTATCTTCTGCCTCCTACTTTATGCTACTTTATAGATATTTAAAGGGNNNAGCGACCCCATGGACTGCAGCCTACCAGGCTCCTCCATCCATGGGACTTTCCAGGCAAGAGTACTGGAGTGGGGTGCCTATTGC
Organism: Neotragus moschatus; assembly: GCA_006410615.1. Classification (NCBI taxonomy): domain Eukaryota; kingdom Metazoa; phylum Chordata; class Mammalia; order Artiodactyla; family Bovidae; genus Neotragus; species Neotragus moschatus. The sequence goes on along the minus strand of SJYA01000719.1, from coordinate 604,269 downwards.
CATATAATGAATTACCCCAAGATTTGGTGGCTTAAAACAACCAGCACTATTATCTCACAGCTTCCGAGAGTCAGAAATCCCAGAGTAACTTAGCTGGGGAGTTCTGGCTCAGGGTCTCTTATGAGGTCAAGATACCAGCCAGGGCTGCATCATCTGTAGACTCGGAGAGGCTGGAGGATCTGCTTCCAAGAAGGCTCACTCTTTGGAGTCACCAGTTCCTCACTAGTACGTCCAGAAGTCTTACTTATTTGCCATGTGGGTATCTCCACAGAGCTGCTTTGGTGGCCTCAAGACATAGTAGCTGGCTCTCCTAGAGTGAAATGGTCCAAGAGACAGAAAGAGAGAGAGAGAGCGCGCTCAACATGGAAGGTGCAGTCTTTTGGGAAAACATTTTTTATTTTGGTAAAAAATATATAACATAGATTTATCATTTTAACCATTTTTAAGTGTATAATTCCGTGGCATTAAGGACATTCAGTTGTTGTGCAACCATGACCACTATCCATTTCCAGATCTTTTCATCATCTCAAACACAAGCTTTATATGGCCATTAACAACAATTCTCTATCCACCTACTCTCAACCTCTGGTCAGCTCTATTCTACTTTCTCTATGAATTTGCCTATCCTAGGTACCTCATATAAGTGGATTCATATAGTATTTGTCTCTTTGTGTCTGGCTTATTTCACTTAACATGATGTTTTCAGGATTCATCCATATTGTATCATGTATCAGAATTTCACTCCTTTTTATGCTGAATAATATTCCACTGTGTGTATATACACATTTTCTTTATCCATTCATATGTAGAGGAGAAGGCAATGGCACCCCACTCCAGTAGTCTTGCCTGGAAAAGCCCATGGGCAGAGGAGCTTGGTGGGCTGCAGTCCATGGGGTCGCTAAGAGTTGGACACGACTGAGAAAATTCACTTTCATGCATTGGAGAAGGAAATGGCAACCGACTCCAGTGTTCTTGCCTGGAGAATCCCAGGGACAGGGGAGCCTGGTGGGCTGCAGTCCATGGGGTCGCTAAGAGTTGGACACGACTGAGAAAATTCACTTTCATGCATTGGAGAAGGAAATGGCAACCGACTCCAGTGTTCTTGCCTGGAGAATCCCAGGGACAGGGGAGCCTGGTGGGCTGCAGTCCATGGGGTCGCTAAGAGTTGGACACGACTGAGAAAATTCACTTTCATGCATTGGAGAAGGAAATGGCAACCGACTCCAGTGTTCTTGCCTGGAGAATCCCAGGGACAGGGGAGCCTGGTGGGCTGCAGTCCATGGGGTCGCTAAGAGTTGGACACGACTGAGAAAATTCACTTTCATGCATTGGAGAAGGAAATGGCAACCGACTCCAGTGTTCTTGCCTGGAGAATCCCAGGGACAGGGGAGCCTGGTGGGCTGCAGNTCACTGAATCGAGCCCACTCCTAAGTGAAAGGGAAGGAGAGGAATATCAAAGAATTTATAGGTGTATTTCTAAAAGAATAGAAAAAAATGCTTAAGTTAATTTTACTGATTGCACATGATGTTTTTCATGGGGTTTGGTCATTGTTCTTAATTCTCTTGCTGGTTTTGTAAAATACTGAGTTTGAGAACCTTTCCAAGGGCTGTACCTGGAATAGCCCCCACAGAGCAAAGTGCTGAAAATGGACAAACCAGCAGAATGACATGCCGTATACAAATTGCCCTAATAAGGCACATTTTGATACATGACATACCAAACAAATCCGGACCTAATTTCTATGCTGCCTTAGGCCTGGATATACCAGCAGGAGGAATCAAAGTAGGTCTGCCTCATGTTTCATTTTATTCCATGTGAGTGGGAACCATTTAAGTAGTGGTGATGGTGGCGTATGTTTTTGAGCACGTTCGGAGTTATTCCCGTTTGAGTCTGTCTTTGTGTGTGGTTGAAAGAAGTAAAAATAACAACAAAGAAATGGTCGCTCCACCCACCCCCCTATAATTATCCTTTTTATTAATCCTGTAAATGTTTTTATTTCTTTAAGACTGGTACCACAAAGCTGAGCTCTTTTGCCTTTTTAACTTATTACACTACTTCAATTGTCTATTTTGTGATGCATGTAAAGAATGTGGAAGTAGTTTGCAAAGATGAAGGCAGGGGGGATAAAAAAGCAATTACCTCATGCCAATTACACTGGGAAATAGTGGTGGTGCCATTCCTGCAGCATTTCTGCCCATTTTTCTTCATTACTGTAATGGTGGCCACTCTTCTCATTAGCTGACACATTTCTCTTCATTACCAGCTGTGGTGATGGGGGTGATGATGAGTGCTATTTACAGCTGGAATTCTGTGAAAGGCCAAGCAGATGAATAATAATTATTCAAACAGGTATATAGAGGCCGAAAAAGGCGAGTGGTTAAAGTGAGGCTATTATGCGCCAGAAAGGCAGAGAGGTGATTTCTTTTGAAGAGGGTCTGGTTCCTGTGCCTCAATCAGAGGCTGTCCTACAGCGCTAGAATGGAATGGCTTATGTGAAGTATTCAGTGTCTTCTTATAAGAACTGAAGGGAAAACAATGAATTATGTATATCATAAGACAAATGTCTATTCCCATGGAACCCTAGCTTCATCTGTCAGGGAGGCAGCAAGGCTTTCCTTGAGTCTATGCTCAAAAAATAACCAACCTCAAACGTTCCATTCCATTCCTCAACCCCTATAACAAGCTATAGTATCTATCTATCTGAGACAACTTTGTTACAGCAACACTTATGAAGCATGTTAACTATCAACTATTTGTGTATCTAGGTATGTATATGTGTGTATGTCTATCTATCTGGGGAAATTTTGTTATAGCAATACTTTAAAAGCATATTAACTATCATCTTTCTGTGCATGCGTGTGTGTGTGTGTGTACGTATCTGTAAATCTAGCCAGCTAACAATTCTTTTGTATAGTCAGAGTTCTCCAGAGAAACCGAACCAGCAGGATTTGTATAGAGAAAGAGAAAAAGAGATTTATCTTAGTGAATTGGCTCATGTGATTGTGGAGGCTTGGAGCGTTCAAAATCTAATGGAGTGAGCCAGCAGGCTGGAGACTCAGGAAAGAGTTTGCAGTTCTAGTTCAAAGGCAATCTGCTGGCTTCCTGTTCAAGGGACGATAGTCTTTGTTCCATTAAGGCTCTCAACTGGTTAGATAAGGACTACCCGTACCGTGGAGGGTGATCTGCTTTTACCAAAGTCCACTGACAGACTAATCTCTGGCTAATCTCATTAAGGCCAATTTCATTCGAAAAAGCATCTTCACAGAAACATACAGAGTAACGTTTGACCAAATATCTGGGCCTCATGGCCTAGCCAAGTTGATACATAAAAGTAAACATTATTCTATCTATCATCTTCAAATCTAGACCAACGAGGTACAAAGAATTTGTGACTCACAAATAAAGGTGGTGAGTGGGTTTTTACCTAATGAAGAGTGTTTGAATTGGACCATGAAGAGTCTTTTGGAGGTGGGGCCAGTTAAGAATCCAGCATCTCTAGGCAGGAATGGAGCTCTGCTTTCCATGCAGCCTCCTTCCAGACACTTGAATTGAGGGGAATAATTGCTCTAAGGGCAGGAGAAGATCTGTAAGTGAGTTTGCAAGAGGGGTGGAGTATACATATCATTGGGAACTGTGGCGAATTGTTTCATAAAGAACATCTTTCAATTTAATCATCTAATTGCTCCTCTTGCTTTGACTTTCTCCCTAGCAATGACCCTCACGGTTATCCCATGAATCCCGCTCAATCAAACATGGCATTGTTGAAACAGGCTGCAGAAGTCCCTAGCCAGACAAGTAGGAACACGTTGGCTTCCCAGAGAAGGGCAGGACTCTAGTTAACTCCTGCTGGCCTGGAACATTTGGCGATGAGGCCCTGGGAAGAGATTTCCACTAGCAGGGCATTGCCATTTGCAGACTCTGATGGTGTGTGCAGCCAGTTAAGAATGATAGAGGCGGTGTTCCAGCACAGCAGGCTTTCAGTATGAGACAGAGGCATGAAAGGAGCACAATATGAAAACAGCAGGTGCGAAAGGATGTATCGCACAGGGAAAGGATGTTAGAGGAATTCTGAGGGTTATTAATTCTCCCTGGGCCCCTCCAATTCAGCAGCTTTGGCGAAAGCAAAGATAGCCTCTTGAATTAGGCCCAGCGTCCTAACAAGTGGCATAGCACCATCTGCTTAGTAGCAAAAGGCATAGAAGGTGGGAAAAACAGACCTGCAGGCCAACCGGTGATATTTTCTTCAATAACCTCGATTTCCTTAGGGGCCTTCACAAGCTGTCATGTGTGCACAAGCTCAGGGAATTTGATGTTTCCTACGTGATGCTTCTCCAGAGCTACTCCTACAGGCAAGATGGCATTTGCCCCAGTGGCTTTGGGATAATTTGCACTTTGCTGAGGGCTTGAAACAAACAACAGAAGCAGCACCTGTTTGGCACCTGGAAAGTCCTTCCTAATGATTTATGTCGGTAGAGGCTTCTCGGTTTACTGTCTGTGGGCAAGTTGTTCGACGCTGTCCAAGACAAATGGTCCACCACTGAGAAAGAGCTTGACATTGTACCTTCCCACCTATCTCATTATCACATTAATGAAACAAGAACCCTACCATGTAGGGGTGCAAATCAACTATATCTCTGATAGAGAGAACTCAAAGATTTCCTGAAATAACGCAGTCTTTTGGACGAGGTATTTGACTTATTTTCCTTAGGGCGTGAGCAACTTGTCATTTTCCTAAACCAATGTCCTGAGCCTCTGAGATTATTACAATTATTATCGTAACAATTATTATAGCAGTCTCCCCTAGGTAGAACCAGCTGGCCTAAGTTCGTTACGACTCTGCCCCAGTTTGGCATCAGATATCCATCTGGAAAGTGCGGGTGCACTAATTTCACCAGGCCTCTCCCCACTGTCCCTGGGTAACCTCCAATCTCGAGGACTCAGCTACCACTTATAGTTGATGCCTTGTAAACCGTATCTCTCTTCTGATCCCTGCGTGTAGAATAGACACCTGAACGATATTTGAAACTCACCCCGAACTCGCTCCTCTCGTTTATTTCTTGGCTCCATTATTGGTCGCACTTGACCATTTACTAGAATTAGTTACCCTTAACTTCTCCATCTCTACCCACTCTCACACATGCACATTTATTACCAAATTATGCTGATTTCATATTCTGAAGAGCATTCTTTTTTTCAGTGTATCTCTTTCTTTCCATTCCTACTACTATCGTCATAGCCCAAGCTCTTAGAGTCACCCTGATTTGCTCATAACTAGTCCCTTTGCCTCTTGCCTTAACTCATGTAAGGCTACATAGCAGCTTGAATAATCTATCTAAAATACTTAAAAATGTTTAAAATCTCCCCATCATTTATAGAACTAAACACTAAATTACTTATTCAGGTCCTCTCTGACTTCTTTCCCGGTGCTGTCTCCCAGTAATTCCTCCTGTCCCTTTCTCCTCTTGTAATATCCTTTTAATTCCCCACATGTGCCCTGCTGCTTCCAGCTCCATGCCTCTGCGGGAGTTATTTCTTCAATTTGGAACACTCATCCCACCCTTCTTCACAGGCTAATTACGTCTGACTCATCTTTAATACTCTGCTAAAGCATTATCTCTTCCAGGAAACCTCTTGTGAACTCCCGGATGGAACAAGGACCGTTCCTCTCTCCTGTTTCCTCTAAGACTCTGTGGCTATCTCTGTCATTATCTGCCATGTCTATCTTTCTCCCTGGATTTTTAGAACATTTTTTTTTTAATCCTTACCTTCAAAAATCCTAGAATAGGACTGCAGTGGCCACTGAAAATTTTAATAAATAAATTTTTATTTATTCCTATATCTTTGCATTTTTAGGCCCTCAATCATGGAATGTTATTAATTCTACCAATACCTTTATCTGGTTCACTAAGACATCCTAATATCAGTTTACTGTACATGGAACATCCCTATCTGAAAATCCCCAAGGATTTTGAATATCTCCATTCTCAAAAGCCATACATCTTTTCTATAACCCGCTACTTCTCCAGTATGATTCTGATACATACTCAGATGTAAGAATCATTGCCCTTCATTTTTCTTTCCATGCAGAATAAAACTCCATTTGAATTTTGAAATCCCATACATGCTGTCCCAAACTGATCAAAAAGTTAGGTTGAAATCTACTTTTTCCTTGTAAACTCAGCTAACCCAGGTCTCTCTCAATCTGTATGGAATCTATGAGACTTTCTTAAGTTCATAACTTTGTGTTTCTATTCTTTTATATTTTATGTGCTAATTTTGGAAGCGGCTTCAGGACTGCTCATTTCATTGTGAATCGATAACCTACCGCAGAAGACCTTAGCCAAGATGTATGTACAAATATGGTCATGAAATCTCATGTCTCTGCAGACTTTTCATCTAAATTTCTAATAAAGATGGTGAGTACTGAATCAAGAACAGAGTCCTTTATCCACCACCCCCCAATATAATCCATTTCCCCATATGGCACTCTATGATCTTTTAAAATCATAAATCAGATCACATTGTGCTTCAAATTAAAGTGCTCCGGTGAATTTCTTTACACTCTCTATGCTTCAAGACTGCCCTGAGGAACTTCCCTGGTTATCCAGTGGTTAAGACTCTGCTTCCAGTACAGGGGGTGCAGGTTCAATTCCTGGCTGGGGAACTAAGATCCCATATGCCTCACAGTGCGGCCAAAAAAAAAAAACAAAAAAACTCTTCATTCAAGACTGCACTGACCTTTCCTATGAGACTTTCTCTGCCTCATTCCTCCAACAGGCTAGGCTCGTGGCCAGTCCCCGGCCTTCATATATTGCTAGTCCCTTGGTCTAGAGTGCTCTTACACAGGTCCCCATGTAGCTGCTTCCCTCGCAATAGTCAGGTCTTGGGTCAAATGTCAACACCTAAGAAATCTCCTCTCCTCACTGTAACTAATGTGCATGATGCATATTTTATTTGACATCTGTAATTATCTTTGTGCATTTAGTTGTTTTATGAGAGCAGAATATTGTCTTGTTCATCAGTGTATCCCCAGCACCTGGCAGAATGTTAGACTACAGGATGCTCAATAAACATTCTTCGAATGAATGAAAGAATAATGCCTTTTTGCTTATTTACAATGACCTGTTAATCAACCCCCTTTGGATATAGTTATTCAGTTAGCTACCAGTTCTGCTTGTATGTCCTCATTATCAACAGGCATAGCAAGAAAGCCTCTACCAGCACTTCCCTGAAGGTCCAGTGGTTGACTCTGCTCCCACTACAGGGAGCATAGGTTTGATCCCGGGTTGGGGAACTAAGATCCCACATGCCACGTAGGTGGCCCAAAAAAAAGACTTTCCCAAAATTCATTCTTGATACTGACATTCATGTGTGACGCAGCTGTGGTGTTTTCCTGATATCCATGTGTCCATCCAAAAGGAAACACAGGTTCATTAGACAGAACACTTTCTTAGTGACCCCACACTGGTTCCTTGAGGTCATCCTTTAGCTTTCTAATCTAAATTTTCCAGAAAGTTCTGTCAGTTGCACTGGAGTTTATTCCGTTGATTCCCCTTCCCTCAAACAATCTTTTTGAAAAGCATGGAGTTTGTTCGTCATCTCTCTCCTTCTACCCCTCTCATACTTCATGACTTCTGAAAGGTCATTTACAGAGTCCTACACTCACATTTATCTGGTCTTCAGTGTGAAGGAAATAGCAAATCGTATGATTGAGTGAGAGAGTATGGGCTTTGAAGCAGTAATTCTGATTGCAATGTGCAATGCACTGTGACTCTGGAGGAGAGCACAGCAACCCACCCAGTATTCTTGCCTGGAGAATCCCATGGACAGAAGAGCCTGGTGGGCTACAGTCCATAGGGTTGCAAAGAGCTGGACATGACTGAAGTGACTTAGCAAAGCATGGCACAGCACAATGCAGTGTGTGTAAGAATTACCTGGAGATCTTATTAAAATGCAGATTTTGATTCCATAGGTCTCAGATTCCACACATCTAACATGCATCTGGGTAATAAAAATGCTCCTGATTTGTGAACTGTACGCTGACTGGAAGGCTCTAGAATCAGACTGACTGGGTTCAAATTCCAGACCTGCTGTGAACAAGCTATTTAACTTCCCTGGGCCTCAGCTTTTACATCTGAAAAGTGGGAATATAATACCATCTACCTTCTAGGTTTTTGTGAGGATTAAGCTAGGGGATACATATCAGGCGCTTACAGCAGAGCTGTGAATCTGATCATCAGTATTTTCCACGATTATCACTACCTTAGAATGCAGTTCATCCAGACTTGAGTTTGCATAATTGTGATATGCTTTCTTATCTATCTTGGGCTTTGATTCTCCTTTGAATAGAATTTATATTTTCCATGTTTTCCAGTTTACTACTTTTTGATGGCAAAGATGAAAGCACAAAAGAATGGAGAACTTTAACTTGTTTTTGCCACATATTAATCATGTACCCTCTGTCCCAAGTCAGCTTATCCTTATGTTTTTCTTCTTGTTTCCAGTACACTTTGAAATATTCTATTTAATATTCTTGGCATTTTGGCAAATTCTAATTCATTCTGACATGATTCAATGTCAAGAGTCTGTTTACCAATAAAAACAGAAGCGTTTTATATTAGTTATTGAGGATAGCTAAGTGATTTATTCAAACCTATTTTTGTGGCATAAATGAATAAGAGCTTCTCACAGTCAGTATCTTGCTTCCCAGGTAAGGAAGCCAGATAATAACAGGTAAAGCTTTCAGTTACCTCTGTTGTGGGCCAGACAGAACAGGTTGTGGAGGTTATTGTCCGTTTTCCAAGAACTCGCCACACCCTTGTTTAAAGACAATTTAGAAAATGGGGATAGTGGTGAATAGGATCATTCCTAGGTGTACGTTATATATCAATTTTTACAGAATTGTTGTCAAATTTCAGTTTATTTGGATAAAAACTGACTTAGGGTTGTAATGTCATAGACATGCCTTATAAATCATGGCTGTGGTAAGTGTTATAAAAATTAAAGTGATAAGTCTGCAATTCTCATGAGACGGCGATCATCAGATTATATGATAAATTGAAGATCATCCCCATCTAGGCCAGGGGCTGAGAGCAGGCAGAGTCCAGGGCAAACTATGCTGTGTGAACTATAAATAATAAGGACAACTTGCATTTGCATTCAATTTAAGAGATTATAAAATCTTTCCGCATACATTATTTTATTTGAGCACCCCAGTGGACATCTCAAGTAATTCCTCAGAAGCACTTATTTCTTTCCACTACTTATGGCGGGGTAGTCAATAGCTCAGGCTCTTAAATCAGATTACCCGACTGTGGTAATTTAGGCCCTCCAGAGAACAGATGCCAAAATGGATTCAACGTGCAAGAGTTTTCTTAAGGGAAATGCCTGAATTGGAGAAAACAAGAGAGGGAGCAGGGATAGGCTGGGCGAGCCATTATCAGTGGTGCATGTCTGACCCTGAATGAAGAGAGAGGGAGGGAAGTTGGATGGAAGCATCTTAATCTGCTGTGAAGTCCAAGAAAGACGTGGCAAGGATCTTAAGGAGTTCTTAAGGCAAAGTGAGCTGTCAGAGAAACCATGTCATCCAGGAATGGCCCCACACAGCATGCCTGCAATAGATTTCAGTGAGGTGTAGCTGGGCACCTTGCTCAGCGATGCTTCCTGTACTTGGAGATCATAGGTGCCCCATGGCTCAAACTGTAGCTCCACCATTAATTAGCTGCGTTATTTTGGCAAATTACTCTACCTCTCTCAAAGCCTCATCTTTCTCATTTGTAAAATGGTAATAACAGTGGTACTTCCTCTGTTGTGTGGCTTAAACCCTCACTGCACCAACAGCTTCAATAAAATAGGGGATCCAAGCCCATCCTATTGCTTGGCATGTGATCGGGCTGAAATTCATAGCCATCCCAGGCTAAAGGGCTTTCTAATCTCATCAGGAAGCATTTGAAATATTTTACCTTTTGACTTTTGGCTATAATTCTCTCTTTAGAAAAATAAATGTATAAAGAACAAAGAGATGATATACTGGGAACAAAATGAGTAAAAATCTCAGAAACATGTAAAACAAATACCAAAAGATCTAATATTGTGTCCTTGGAGTCCAGGAGTCTCTGGAAGGAGAGGGGAAACACATGGGACTGAAGAAGTGCTCAAATACCATGGCTGAAACTTCCAAAATTTGGCAAAAGACATAACCTACAGATTCAAGAAACTGAGCTAACCCCAAACACAGAAATACAGAAATCTGCATTAAAGGCACATCATAGTCAAATTACTAAATATTAAAGACAAAGAACAATCTTGAAAGCAGTGAGAGAGAAACAATACCTTACCTACAGGGGAAAGACAACTTGAATAAAACTGGATTTCACATCAGAAATATAACAAAAGGAAGCAGTTCATCATTTTTCAAAAGCTAAAAGAAAAGAACTGGCACCGCGAAATCCTATATCCAGTGAAAATACCTTTTAGAAATTAAGAGAAATCAAGAAATTATCAGATGAAGAAAAACAAAGAGAATTTATCACCAGCAGAACTTCCTAAAAGAAGGATGGGGAAACCGTACACCCATGGCTGATTCGTGTCACTGTATGGCAAAAAACACTACAATGTTGTAAAGTAATTAGCCTCTAATTAAAATAAATAAATTTAAAATAAAAGAATGGCTGGAGAAAATTCTCTAAGGAAAGGAAATGATAAAAGATGGACTTTAGAATGTTAGGAAAAAAGAAAGAACATGATTAGCAACAACCAAATTAAATACAATAAACTTTTCAGTTTTCTAAATTATGTTTGATGATTGGATCAAAAATTATAACAACGTCTCATGCAATTCTAAGTGTTTACTGAGGAAATATTTAAGCTAATTACATTTTAAACAGGTAATAAAGGGCATAAAAATTAGAAAGAAAGAAATAAAACTTCCCCTATTTCCAGATGATGTGATTTTCTACAAAGGAAAAAAAGACCTTCTAGATCTAATACATGAGTTTTTCAAGGTGCAGGATTCAAAAAGCATAAAAAATTCAGTTGTATTACTATACATTAGCTATTAACACATAAACACTAAGCTAAAAATAAAATACTATATGCATGTGTGTGTTAGTCTCTCAGTCACTTGTGACTCTTTGTGACCCCAGAGACTATAGCTCTCCAGGCTTCTCTGTGCATGGGATTCTCCAGGCAAGAATACTAGAGGGGGTGGCCATTCCCTTCTCCAGGGGATCTTCCCAACCTAAGGATTGAACCTGGGTCTCCTGCATTGCAAGTGGATTTTTTACCATCTGAATCATCAGGGAAGCACAGTCAATCAAAAATGATGCACTTTGGTACAAATCTAATAGAATGTGTATGAAACTTACATGCTAAAAATCACAAGCTGACAGAAGAAATCAAAGAAGACATAATCAAATGGAGAGGCATACCATATTCATGTATTAAAAGATTCAACCTAAGAAAGATGTCAATTCTCCCCAAACTGATATACAGCTTTTAACCCAATTCCTATCAAAATCCCAAAGAGTTTTGTAGATATAGCCAAGACTATTTCCTTTTTTTTTTTTTTTTTAGGCATGGAAGCTAAGATAGATAAACTAATTGTGAAGAAGAATAAAGTGGTAGGAGGCGGGGGGATTCCCTGGCAGTCCAATTGTTAGGACCTGGAGTTTTGCTGCTGGGGCCTGAGTTTAATCCCTGGTTGGGGAATTAAGCTCTCACAAACGGTACAGCATGGCCTAAACAAAGTAAAAGGAATCATGTACTTGATTTCAAGACGTATCATCAAACTTCAATAATCAGAATATTTGGTCGTGGCAGAGGAACAGACACATAAATGTGTCAGTGGGACAGTGAGAAGGAACCCAGAAGTAAATCCACACAAATATGCTCAACCAACTTTTGAGAAAGATGCAAAAGCGGTTCAAAGAAGGAAAGACAGCATTTTCAATAGTCTGGAGCAATAGGAGACACACAGACAAAAACTGAACCTCAACCTGTCTGACACCTTGCCCAAATGTTAACTCCGAATAGATCATAGACTTAAAACATAAGATGTAAAATCTTTTAGAAAAGCAATGACAGAATTTTCAGGATCTAGAGCAAGGCAAAAACTGCTTAGTTTTGACATCAAAGGCAAAAATTATAAAAGGAAAAAAATTTATTATGTAAACTTAATTAGACTTGATCAAAATCATACCTTTTGTCTGTGAAAAATCCTATTCAAAGGATGAAAAGACAGGATACAGACTGGCAAAAAATATTTGCAAACCACCGATCCAAAGGACAAGTATACGGAATATGCAAACAACTGTCAAAATTCAATAGTAAAAAAACAACAGTCCAGTTAGAAAATGAGCAAATGACACGGAGAGACATTTCACAGAGCATACAGGAAGGAATTAATATATGAAAAGGTGTTCGACATCATTAGCCTTTGAATGAAATGAAAACCTCCGTGAGATAGTACTACACAATTACCTACTTAAATGTCACATGTAACCCATGGGCTTAATATTGAAACCAAAGTATGAAAATGTATAAAACATGCAGCGTAGTCTAAGGGACAAATGCATGAGGCCCCCCGGCCTTTCTACTATTTGTCAGATACGCCCACCACACTTTGCAAGAGTCATTTAGAAAGTGCATAATCAATGTTTTCTAGTTAAATGATTAAATTATCAGATTACTGAATAGTTGAGTGAATAAAGTGAGTCTAGGATGGTGTCCTAGACTGAATGTTTGTGTCCCCCTAAAATTCATATGTTGGAAACTAATCCCTAAGGTGATGGTATTTGCGGGTGTTTGGGAGACACATAGTCTTGAGGTAGAGTCCTCATGATGGTATTAGTGTTCTTACAAAAGAGACCCAGACAGCTCCCTTGACCCTTCCACCAGGTGAAGACATATCAAGAAAACAGCCATCTATGAACTAGGAAACAGGTCCTCCCTCACCAGACATGGAGTCTGTCAGCCTCCAGAGCTACAAGAAATAAACGCTTGTTGTTTAAACCATCCAGTCTGTGGTATTCTACCATTTATTTTATTATAGAAGCCCAATGGACTAAGGCAGATGGATGGATAGATGAATGTATAGGTGGATGGACGGTTGGTTGTTTGAAATCAGTGAAGTATGGAACAATGTAAAACATGTTAAGACATAAGATATTTATGAGCATGACGTTGAAGAGCTTCTTTTAACTGAGTTCTGTTCACAATATCCATTTAAAGGCACAGGGCCAGGGCAGAAGGATATAGGAAGTTCAAAGAACATCAGAAAAATTTGTCACACCTTGTAACTAAGAATTCAAGTTATAGACATCTTTGGGGAAAAGTGCATGACTTCTTGGAATAAGTACCTAATGCAGATGTTTTGTATAGAACTTTTCCTGTTATCTGCTGCGTAATCTAGGCATTTGTGGGACTGGTATCTTTGATCTCTCAGACTTTTGGCTGACCACACCTTGGAAGTCTTATCTGTTTTCAGCTTGGTGGGAAATGCAATGCCAAGCTTCCTGACAAAGAAGGCTGGTAACAGAGCAACATGTGGGCTGGCACAACTGTTTGCTTGTCTTTGACTCTTGACAGGACTTGACCTCCACTTCTGAGCATTCTATTTCCTAGCTTTGGATCAGAGGTCACCACACTTGACCTCTGACCTCAGCATGACCCATGACCCTCCCAACTACGATTTGATTGTTTTGCATAATCTATAGTTCCCCAGGGCCCAGAAGAGCTCTTCCACTAGCTCCCACCAGCTGTTGCCACCTTTGTTCTCTCTCCCCTGGTCCCAGCTGACTGAAATCGACAGCCCCTAACAATGGCCGGGTCCCTCCAAGTTGCCTTGTGCGCTGACTTTGATTGAATGCTAATAATTATTTTTAGGAGTGCCCCTTTTCTGAAATGCTAACTGTGCTACTACATTCAGCATCTCATTTAGCATTCAAGGATCCCATGAGAAAGATATCATTTACCCCTGTCTCTGGCGATCAGGAAACAGGCTCAGCAAAATAGAATGTAACTGGTCTAAGTTCATACTGCCAGAAAGTGTCAGATTTAGGGCCTGTCATATTTTACTCTAAATCTATTTCCCATGCTTCCTATTAAAGATTCTCCTTTCAGAGTTCCATTGTTTCCTGGGTACTGAATATATGCACTGTGAAAAAGTTTTGTTTTAGTTTTAAAAAGATGTTCAATTTGTAATGCACCAGACATCTCTCATGTGAATTGTAAGTCCTTTCAATTCCCCCTCTTATCTAACCTCAGATGCAATAACTAGTTCCATGAAGCTTTGACCAGTTTGAGCAGGTGCAAGCTGGCAGTATGTCATCTCAGTTCTCTGATACTTAGGACATTTGTGGGAAACCATGGCACTCATGCTTGCACAATTCAGAAGTATCCGGGAGCTAATGCCCATGAGTTCACCCTTGACCAGTGTGGGATGGGAGCCAATCCTCCTTACATCACCCATGGCCAGCCCCCAGATGCCTCTGTTAAACCTCCTCCAAAGATTCTGTAGCAGCAAGCACTAGTTAACCCTAGCAATGGTGAACTGGAAAAGCCATTTTTGTGTCAAGTTCCCTCCTTCCTTGTTTCAATTCTCTTGTCTTTCACTCCTGCTCCCTGGAACTACCTCTCTAAAATAACTACACACACACAAGGTTGATTTAGGATCAGATTCTGGAGGTTTCCAGGCTGGCTCTTCCTATTAATGAGTCTGAATTAGCTAATCCTTTTTAAAATCTGTACATCATCGTTTTGCATCTTACATGTCTGTATGACCGTGCACAAGGAATAATCCAGTTTATCTGACTTAGTTGATTTGGCTTTGACAGTGGTTTTATAACAATGTGAATAGATACCTATATGGAAGCTATTGCCAACATATTTGTGTAAACATTTCTTTTGCATTCATAAGGGAACTTTAGTGAACTGCTAAGTAAGAGGACTCAAGTTGGTTCAGAAGTTTCCCGGCTGGCTGTTCATGGTTCTTATGTAAATGACAACTAAAATCTTTCCCTGATGACAAAAATCCACACTAAAAAATTAATAGCTATTCTTTCACATTCCTCTGGTCCCTGTAAGTACTCTTCTTGACAAGATGTATAATGTCTGTACCTGAATAATTTACAACTCTTTGCTCCCTGTAGCAACATACTCCCTGGCCATGTTAGCTCATTTGATCACTGGTTCTGCAACTCGTTGAGGTTGAGGAGGGAGGTGAAGAGGGATGTGCACTTTGGAAAAGTTTCCTGATGGTTCTGATACTCACCCAGTCCAGACCTTCCCACCACCCTCTACTCCTCCACACCACGCGTGGTCTCACACACCTGTGGTGCAGGGCAAGCCCAGATGCAAACAATGTGATGATAATGATAAAATCGTTTCCTTAGATCACTGCCTTCAGAATCTCTGTGGATTAAAAAAGTAAAACCAGATGGGTGAAGTTGGTGGAGGGAAGAAAACTGAAAATTGAATACTTTTCTTTCATTATATATATATATATCCTTAAGAGACCAAGAGTTAAATTGCTTTTTATGAAATCTGCTTAGCAAATAAATTTGTATAAAAGCAGATAAGCTTAGAAATTCTCACATCTTTCAGAGAACCAAATATTCCAGGTAATTATGATCTAGGAGTCTGGGGAATTGATGGTTGTGGTTTACTCTGAATGTCAAGGCATAAAAATATATGAAGAGAGGTTATAGATAGATTATACACCACAGCTAATTCTCTGTTTTCTTTTCCCTTTGCCTTTAACAGCAGTCCTCTAAGCTGTATAAATTAACTAGTACAGTTAACACAGAGCTGCATTATTTGACCAAATAGCAAGATTAGTCATATCAGAACAGTATTTGAAAGAAAGGATTCCATTAGCTGCTTTTCTGTCTTTTGTGACTGATACAAAAGCTAGCATCACTATTCATGTGGGAGTTAAGTCAGTGAGCACTGAGCTTTCAGAAAGACTTTCTGAATTATCCAAGGTAAAAAATAAATTATAAAAATGAACACACACATACATTTACATGCATGCATGGACACATACACACAGGAATAGCAGGGTGATTCCATGATTTTGCTGTTCAGTCGCTCAGTCGTCTGACTTTTTGAGACCCCATGGAATGCAGCACGTCAGGCTCCCTGTCCTTCACTATCTCCCGGAGTTTGCTCGGATTCATGTCCTTTGAGTCAGTGATGCTATCTACTTAACCATTTCATCCTCTGCCTCTTGTTTATTCTTTTGCCTTCAATCTTTCCCAGCATCAGAGTCTTTCCAATAAGTCAGCTCTTCTCACCAGGTGGCCAAAGTATTGGAGCTTTAGCAAGAGTCCTTCCAATGAATATTCAGGATTGACTGATTTGCTCTAAGAGTCTTCACCATCAC
Source organism: Neotragus moschatus (assembly GCA_006410615.1). Lineage (NCBI taxonomy): Eukaryota > Metazoa > Chordata > Mammalia > Artiodactyla > Bovidae > Neotragus > Neotragus moschatus. Next base: position 587,884 of record SJYA01000719.1, on the reverse strand, counting down.
TACAATTTGATAGCATCAGTTCTTCAGCACTCAGCCTTCTTTATGGTCCATCTCTCACATCCATATATGACTACTGGAAAACCCATGATAGATGAATCTATTTTTAAAATTGTAAATTATTAAATATCAGCTTCTGTGTGACACTTCCCAAAATTATACAAATTTCTTCTTCGTATACTTCATTCCAACCTCTACTGTAGGCTTTATGACATTGTAATCAAAGTTTGTTACATATCACCCTTCTTCCCGAAGAGATTGTAAGGGGATAGAGGACAGATGCCGGCCTGGTCAGCCCTGGCAGGTGCATGGCACAGGGTAGATAACAAGTATGTGCTTTGGGGAGTGAATTAGTGAATGATTTAAAGTTATTTGGTAGTTGATCTATCCTAAGTGGTATCCAAGCTTTCCTTTTGCTCTAAGGACACAACTTGGCTCATCACCCAGAAGATTCAGTATTCTCACCATATCATGGTTCTCCTTCTAGTTCATCTATCTATAAACTGTTAATACAGAAAACAAACTACGCAAAATTTTATGAAATACACAGCACACACCATAAAAAACAAGTGCTTGGACCATCTCTGAGCCCTGTTTTGAGTGTATATTATTTACCAGATACTTTAATGCACCTTCTCTAATTTTACCCTCACACCCCTTTGAAGTGGTCATGTCCTCCGTTTCCAGTTCAGGAAATGGGTAATTCAAGCAAGTTGCCCAGAAGTACACAGCNCCATAAAAAACAAGTGCTTGGACCATCTCTGAGCCCTGTTTTGAGTGTATATTATTTACCAGATACTTTAATGCACCTTCTCTAATTTTACCCTCACACCCCTTTGAAGTGGTCATGTCCTCCGTTTCCAGTTCAGGAAATGGGTAATTCAAGCAAGTTGCCCAGAAGTACACAGCCAGGCACGTGGACCCAAGCTTTCAGAACTGTGCTCGGGGCTCATTTTACTGAAATGCAGCTGCTTTCTTCCTTTAAGAGTATTTGTTTAGACAAATATTCCAAGAGGGAAAATAGCCAAACTAACTGCTTGGCATTGCAATGGTTCAACACGAAACAACCTGTTGATGAGATGGATTATTCACTCTTCACTCGATTATTTTGTCATCTTGTACACACAAGCATACTCTAGTTAAGAATGAAAAATGTCTTTCATAAGACTGTTCAGCTCTGCCCCTGGCATGTTCTGTTCAGTACGATGTTGTTATTTTTCTTTTAAATCGTCATGCTTCTTATTCCAAATGCAAAACAATCCAAGCTCCTTTGTGTTCTCATTCTGTAATTTATTCTTGAAGTTATTCCTCATGTTTTGTTTAAAATTTTTAGGTTTTTCTTTTTAAATGCAGGTGTGAGGCATATATGAGTTTTAATGAGGAGGGTTGATTTTTCCCACCTGACAAACATACCTTTAATTTTACAGATATCAATAGACAGCTATGATTCGCTATATTAAAATTCGCCTTACAAACAACTTTTTAAAAGGCATGCTATTCTGCAAAATGCAACACCTGTTCAGACCAAGGGACTAAAAGGAGCAAAGGTATAAAAATTCCTCTTGTAGTGTTCACTTTGGCAGCACATATACTAAAATTGGAATGATACGGAGAAGATTAGCATGGCCCCTGCGTAGGATGACACGCAGATTCGTGAAGCGTTCCATATTAAAAAAAAAAAAAAA
>SJYA01000719.1:557085-586141 GCA_006410615.1 Neotragus moschatus | reverse complement strand
TAGACTCCAAGGAGTTGGCCATGGACAGGGAGGCCTGGTGTGCTGCAGTCCATGGGACTGCAGAGTTGGACATGACTGAACGACTAAACTGAATTAAACTAATAACATGAGACAGATTTGATGATTGCATCAGGAGAATAAATTTGAACTTTTCCAGGAATTAACCCAGCCCATCACTAATGAAACAAACAAACAAACCTTAGAAAACAAAACAAAACAAAATGAAACAAAACAAAGAATTTAGGACAGAGGTCTCATGCTAACATAGCTTCACAGTGAGAATTATACAAATTAACAAAATGCACCCAGTGTAAGGGGAAGAAACGAGACTTGAATTCTGCAACAATATCATTAGCTTTTTCCATTCAAACTCTGTTGAACTTTTAGTTCTTTTTTCAGCTCAAAAATGTAACATCTACATCTCTTTCTGAATAACTCTCATGGATCATATAATCCTTGGTTTTATAGTGTTTTCTTAAGTTATTCATTCTCACAATCAACTCCCACAAAGAAATATGTTTCTTTTTCCCAGACAACCATGCATTTCATATTCTGTTTTTTGTCTTTCCAACTTTTATAGATGCTAAGGTACAGAGTAATATGAAAAATATTTAAATATGAGAACTAAAAAAACCTGGACTTGTGGATTTTATTGAGACTGCTCAAATTGCCAACTTTTATTAGTGTTCTTAAATAAATATGCCATGTCAAATAAGTGTAGAATGGATAAATGGATAAACATAACCTAAAGTTTAAAAAGAATTTAAATTGTGAACGTATAAAGAGATAAGTGATAAATATAGAACAAAACATAGAAATTGCTTGTTATAGAATGAGATTTCTGGACACAGGTTTTGAAAATCAAAAAGAATGACTTTCATAATTAAGCATGGTAAAGTTGTAAAGTATACTTGAATTCTTGCATGGATTATCCATTTACCACTTATGACTTGGACATGATATATTATGAAAATCTACTCACATGGATCAACAATGCTTAAGAAACTGCATTATATTCTAACCAACATAGCGTATTTCCACTCTTCTTATTTATTGCCTCTCAAGTTGTATGTCACTGTAGTTTTAATTTGAAATTCCTGGATGATTAATGAGGTTGAGTACATTTTGAAGTGTTTATTTCTATTTGAATATCCTCATTTGTGAAATTTCTGTTTAAGTTTTTTGGTTATTATTTAATGGGTTTTCTTTCTTTTTCTATTACCTTATAGGAATTACTTTTTATATATCCTGGAAACAAATCTTTAATCTTTTGTCAATAGTATGTGTTGCAAACTTCTCCTTCTAGGGCTAGCATTGTCATTTCCCTTCAAGGTATAGTGTATACTGATAAACAATATATCAATTTAATTGATTTTTTAAATTTCCATATTGCCATATCGTTGCCATATGTTGTTGCCATATTATTGTTGTTACTATGTTCAGAGCTTAGTCATGTCCAACTCTGCAATCCTATGGACTGTAGCCTGCCAAGATTCTCAGTCTATGGAATTCTCCAGGCGAGAATATTGGAGTGGGTAGCCATTCCCTTCTCCAGAGCATCTTCCCAACCCAGTGATCAAAATCACGTCTCCTGCGTTGCAAGCAGATTGTTTACGTATGAGCCACTAGGGAAACCCTAACTTCTAGATAATATTTGTTAATTTTTTTTAATAATTAAGGGATTTCACCCTGTTTAATCTATGTAGTCTTTACATACTCTATAGCAATGAAGATATTCTCTATATTATCCTTTGAAATACTTATTTTACATTAAAATCTAAAGTCCATCTGAAGTTAATTAGTTTGTACAATGAGTGAAGATATGTCTTTCCTTTCCTTTTGTTTTCTTTTTTGTCTGCATTGTGTGCCACATGGGATTTTAGTTTCCCAAACAGGTCTCAAACCCATATCCCCTACAGTGGAAGCGCAGAGTCCTAACTGTTAGGGCGAGCACGCTGACTGAAACCACCCCCCATGGCCAGGCACCACAGCAACCATTTGCATGAGTTGTTTTACAACAGGAGGTCCTGGTAATGGACAGGGAGCTAATAAGCCACCACCAACCGGAAGAGTTCAGGAAAGGTCAAAAGGAGACACCACGTGTCAGACCACCTCCCAGAATCCTCCTTGCTGGCATCCATCTTGGCTGGACAAGGCGTGCACCACCAGGAAGGACTCTGAGTCAGAATGAACTAAAGACAACCCAGAAACTAATCCCATCACATAAAACCCGAGACTGCGAGCCACGTGGGAGAGCTGTTCTCCTGGCTTCCCTCACCCTGCTGCTCTCCTCCTGGGTGCGCCTTCCTAATAAAATCTCTTGCTTTGGCAACATATGTGTCTCCTTGAACAATTCATTTCTGAGTGCTAGACAAGAGCCCAGTTTCGGGCCCTGGAAAGGGTCCACCTTCCTGCAACATAACCTCTGGATGGCCAGAGAATTCTCCAAATCTATTTTTGGTATCCAACTGATACTAATTTATTTAAATGGCTGTTATTTCCTAACACTTCTGTTGGCCACCTTTACCGGTAATCAGATATCTGTTTGTGTCTGTGCCTGTTTCTAAACTCTCTATTCTGTTCTCGTGAGTGTTTTTATGCTCTAACCACGTACTATTGTAATTACGTGCATGCATGCGTGCTGTAACTTCAGTTGTATCTGACTGTGCAACTCTAAGGGCTGTAACCCACCAGGTTCCTCTGTCCGTGGGATTCTCCAGGCAATACCAGATGGGGCTGCCATGCCCTCCTCCAGAGGATCTTCTTGACCCAAGGATCAAACCCATGGCTCTTAAGTCTCCTGTATTATCAGGTAGGTTCTTTACCACTAGCGCCACCTGGGAAGCCTGTTTTAATTACAGTGGTTTTCAAGTAAGTTCTGATATATGGAGTCCTAGATTTCCTATTTCAGTCTCTTTATGCAAGATTGCATTGGCTATCTTTGGTCTTTTGAATTTTTATATGAATTTTAATTCATATTAACTTCATATTCATAAAGCTTGTAATTTTCAAAACAAAATTCTGTTGGAATTTTTCTTGGGATTTGAGTAAATATATAGATGAATTGGGTTAATTTACAGATGAATTTGAAGATAATTGCCCTCCTTCCATAGGAATTCTTCCATTTCATGAATATTTGCTTTCATTTAAGTTATACTGATTCTCAATAATGCCTTTTAATTACTTTGTATAGGTTTATCTCTTCTTTTGTTACAGTTTTTCTGAGGTATTTGGTTGATTCAAATGACAAGACCAGTTCAGATGTAATATTCAGTATTTGAATGGCACTGAAACATGTGTGCTGTCATGTGAGAAATGAATCGTTGGTCTATATTCGGTTCAGGATACAGGATGCTTGGGAATGGTGCACAGTGATGATCCAGAGAGTTGATGTGGAGTGGGAGGTGAGGAGGGGGTTCAAGATTGGGAACTCATGTACACCTGAGATGAAAAAAAAAATTAACATTAAAATTAAAAAAAATAAAAATAAATATATTAAAGAAGTTGTCTAAATTGAAAAGCTGCTCTGGACAGAAAAAAAAAATATTGGTATATTGCTGCAAGTTTTGTTATAAATAATTTTATGCATAATATTCATTCAAAGAACACTGTTATTACAGATTAAATATTTAGAGAGTAACATACTAATGTAACTGAAAAATACCTTGATCTAATACACTGAATTATTTTATATTTTGTATTTACTATTATCTACTGAATTTGCTTTCACTCTTTAAAAAAATATTAATTCAGTTCAAAAAAAAAAAAAAGAAATAGAACATCCATTCTAGAGACTGTAAAACCAATCCTCTCAAATCACAAGCATATTCTGTAGATTAGACGGTAAGATGCCTGAAGAATAACATTAAAACATGAATTCAAACGGATCATTTGACATGATACAGAGAGGTAAGAGGGTGGCTGAGTATAAGCTTAAGCAGACAGAGTTCCTACAGAAGACGGACTCACATCTCCTTTGTAGATGCAAGGAAAATGAAATCATATTCTGTGAGAACAAACATGTTGACAAAGCATGCCATTCCAATCCACCGGAAAAAATTAGGGATCGTATCACATTCAAAAAATTAAGGACAGAATGTCTTGGGATAGAGCCACGTTTTCAACAAAGGCACACATGACCACACTTGCAAGATGGAAGCCTGCTAACCAGTTCCTAGCAATGCTGGGCATCTCTCATGACAAGGAGCCTCTCAGCTCCATGACACACAGCCCTCATCAGCAACAGCTGTGTGATCATTGTTACGGCCTGGCAGCCTCAACGTGTTGGCAAAGCGCCTTGTGCGATGATACTGCCAGAATGATCTACCAGGGATGTGATACAACAGCAATTATGTTGCTACTTCTGTTGTCCTGAATGTTGCTATTCCTGTCGCTCCACTTATTGAGCGCCTACTCCATGCCTTCCAGTTTACTGGGAACTTTATGTATACTGTCATATTTAATCCTCAGACAAGTCTCAGACTCATCATGTTACTGTCTGATGAGTCCAATGTATGTGCTGGTTGTATTACGTATGTAACGGATGCATTGTATGAGTAAAACTCGATCTATTAGACACGTAGGACATTTCCATCGCTGTAGAAAGTTCTGTCCGACAGTACTGGATACTAGGTGCTTAACCAAATGTTCTATGTGTCCAAATCAGTAACTGCATTCGTTATCGAGCTTTTGAAATGTGGCAAAGCAAATGAGGAACTAAATTCTGGTGTTTATTCATTTAAATTATATTTAAACGTTGAAATTTTTTTGGACTTTCCTGGTGGTCCGGTGATTAAGAATCTGCCTGACAACGCAGGGGACATGGGTTCCATCCCTGATCTGGGAAGATTCCACATACTATGGAGCAACTGAGTTCAGGCACCCCAACTACTGAGCCTGCACTCTGTAGCCTGTGTTTCCGAACAAAAGAACCCACTGCTATGAGAGGCCCTCGCACCACAGCCGGAGAGTAGTCCCCACTTGCCACGACTAGAGAAAGCCCGACGGCAGCAGCAAAGACCCAGCACAGCCAAATAAATACAATTAAAATTTTTTTAAAAATTTTAAGTTTATGTAAATATACATTTAAATAGCCAGTGTGGTTAGTGGCTGCCATACTGGACAGCACAGTTCTAATACCAAGTTCACGTAGCTAGCAAATATCAGAAGTAGGGATTCAATCCTGGGATTATCTGGTTCCAAAGTCATGCTTTAAAAATGAGTAGTAATTCTTGCTGACAGAATTCTTTGACAGAAAACAACAAAATTCTGTAAAGCAATTATCCTTCAATTAAAATAAATTAAAAAAAAAAAAGAACAGTAAGTGGGCACCCTAAAGGATGCTATCATTTTGCACCATGAGATCATTTCAGTGAGTGCTTAAACAGCTGCTTTCTGCTCTGGGAGCCTACATTCTGGTGCCTTTAGTAATCTGTCCTGAATATGCTGTACTCACAGGCAGTTTCATCTGCTATGGACACTTTGGTATTGTTAATAGGGCCCCCTGGTTATGTCCATCAAGCTAATCAGATGTGAAGGTAGGAAGTAAAGCTAAAAGAGAAACTATTGGTGCTAGGTATTTCCTATTTGTCCCTCTGATCTACACCCTGCTGTTCTCCACTCTGCTCTTCGTCCGGAGGCCTGACAGTCTATGGCCTGTTTAACAGGGCTTCCTTGTCCTGTGGCTTCTGGTTGCGTTGAGCCAATGGCAGCCTCTACTCAGAACCTGAAGGGTAGGGAGAGAAAGAGATCCAAGTCTCAGCTTTCTCTGCCAGGCCATTGTTCAGCAGTGGCTATATAATTTTACTTGAAGNTAAAAAAAAAAAAGAACAGTAAGTGGGCACCCTAAAGGATGCTATCATTTTGCACCATGAGATCATTTCAGTGAGTGCTTAAACAGCTGCTTTCTGCTCTGGGAGCCTACATTCTGGTGCCTTTAGTAATCTGTCCTGAATATGCTGTACTCACAGGCAGTTTCATCTGCTATGGACACTTTGGTATTGTTAATAGGGCCCCCTGGTTATGTCCATCAAGCTAATCAGATGTGAAGGTAGGAAGTAAAGCTAAAAGAGAAACTATTGGTGCTAGGTATTTCCTATTTGTCCCTCTGATCTACACCCTGCTGTTCTCCACTCTGCTCTTCGTCCGGAGGCCTGACAGTCTATGGCCTGTTTAACAGGGCTTCCTTGTCCTGTGGCTTCTGGTTGCGTTGAGCCAATGGCAGCCTCTACTCAGAACCTGAAGGGTAGGGAGAGAAAGAGATCCAAGTCTCAGCTTTCTCTGCCAGGCCATTGTTCAGCAGTGGCTATATAATTTTACTTGAAGACACAGCTCCCAGTGAGTGTGTCTCTGCTCAAATGCAGGTGTCGTTGGGATCCAGTAATCACTCCTATTTCCCCTTCAGTTAAAACTCATAACAGCTTCCCACTGATGCTAGCCCTCTGGTTCTTCACTGAATTTTGTTGGTTTTCCTTAACCCTGCCCACATTTTTGCAAAGAATTTCTTTACTAAACTCCTTTCTGCCAACCCTTTCGAATGTCAGCTTCCTCTGTCCTCCACCATCTCCTGGAGTTTGCTCAAATTCATGGCCCTTGAGTCAGTGATACTATCTAACCATCTCATCCTCTGCTGCCCTTTTAGCCTTTTGCTTTCAATTTTTCCCAGCATCACGGTCTTTTCCAGTGAGTCAGCTCTTTCCATTAGATCGCCAAAGTACTGGAGCTTCAGCTTCAGCGACAGTCCTTCCAATGAATATTCAGGGTTAATTTCCTTTAGAATAGACTGGTTTTATCTCCGTGTTGCCCAAAGGACTCAAAAGAATCTTCAACAGCACCATAATTAAAAAGGATCAATCCTTCGGCACTCAGCCTTCATTATGGTCCAACTCTCACATCTGCCTGTAACTACTGGAAAAACCATAACTTTGATTATAATGGACCTTTTGTTGGCTGCGATGTGTCTGCTTTTTAATATGCTGTCTAGGTTTGTCATAGCGTTCCTTCCAAGGAGCAAGCATCTTTTAATTTCATGGCTTCAGTCACCATCTGCAGCTATTGTGGAACCCAAGAAGATAATATATCGCTGCTTCCACTTTTTCCCTTCTATTTGCCATGAAGTGATGGGACCAGATGCCACGATCTTAGTCTTTGAATGTTGAGTTTTAAGCCAGCTTTTTTCACCCTCTTCTTTTACCCTCATCAAGAGGCTCTTTAGTTCCTCTTCACTTTCTACCATTAGAGTGTTATCATCTATATATCTGGGAGAAGGAAATGGCAATCCACTCCAGTATTCTTGCCTGGAGAATCCTGTCGACAGAAGAGCTTGGAGGACTGCTGTCCATAAGGCCGTACAAAGTCAGACACAACTGAAGTGACTTAGCATGCATGCATGCATTGGAGAAGGAAAATGGCAACCCACTCCAGTATTCTTGCCTGGAGAATCCCAGGGACAGAGAAGCCTGGTAGGCTGCTGTCTATGGGGTCCCACAGAGTCAGACACAACTGAAGCAACTTAGCAGCAGCAGCAGCAGCAGCAGCATCTACATATCTGAGGTTGTTGATATTTCTCCTGGCAATTTTGATTCCAGCTTGTGCTTCATCTAGTCTGGCATTGTACATGATGTACTCTGCATGTAAGTTAAATAAGCAGGGTGGCGATATATAGCCTTGTCATACTCCTTTCCCAATTTTGAACCAGTCTGTTGTTCAGTGTCCACTTCTAACTGTTGCTTCTTGACCTGCATACAGGTTTCTCAGGAGACAGGAAAGGTGGTCTGGTATTCCCATATCTTAAAGAATTTTCCAGTTTTCTGTGATCCACACAGTCATAGACTTTAAAGTAGTCAATGAAGCAGAAGTATATGTTTTTCTGAAACTCCCTCGCTTTCTTCATGATCCAAGAATGTTGACAATTTATGCTCTGGTTCCTCTGCCGTTTCTAAATCCAGGTTGTACATCTGTAAGTTCTCAGTTCACATACTATTGAAGCCCATCTTGAATGATTTTGAGCATTACCTTGCCAGCATGAGAAATGAGTGCAATTGTCCAGTAGTTTGAACATTCTTTGGCATTGCCCTTCTTTGGGATGAATGAGAACTGACCTTTTCCAGTCCTGTGATCACTGCTGAGTTTTCCAAATTTGCTGACATATTGAGCACAGCACTTTCATAGCATCATCTTTTAGGATTTTAAAATAGCTCATGGAATTCCATCACCTCCTCTAGCTTTGTTCATAGTAATGCTTCCTAAGGCCCACTCGACTTCATACTCCAGGATGTCTGGCTCTAGGTGAGTGATCACACCATCATGGTTTTCCAAGTCATTAAGACCTTTCTTGTATATGTCCATCAAAAGACATATGATTAGATTAGAGTACTTGTTTTATCAAGAAAAGTATATAGTCTTTAAAAAGAATGAAGAATATCTTGAAATACTAAAATGGAAAGATATCTGTGACATACCTTTGAGTGGGGAAAAAATGTGTCAAACTGTACGTAACATAAATCGCAATATTTCTAAAAACAAATGAAAATTCATGAGTGTATTCTACAAATATATTGAGTACCTAATATGTGTCAGGCATTGTTCTAGGCTCTAGGGATTTAGCAGGAGTCAAAACAGAAAAAATCCCTGTCCTTGTGGGGCTTGCCCTCCATTGGAGGGAAGGCAGACAATGAAGGAAATTAGTCAAACATATAGTATGTTAAGAGTATAAAGAGCATTAAGTATGCAGAAAAGGGGGTAGAGAGTGTTGTTCGGGGGCCCCTGTGTTGGAGAGTATGGTTAAAGAAAGGCTCACTGAGCGGTGACATTTAAGTAATGACCTGATGTGGATGAGAGGGCATAACTGGGACAAGACTATTCTCGTAGAGGAAATAGGAAGTGCAGAGGCCCAGGGGTCAGGGCCAGGGTTAGGAGCACACTTCAGTGTGCCTGAGGTCTTAGAGAAGGGGTTGAGGAGGGCAGAGTGGCTGAAGCAGAGTGAGTTGAGGAGGAGATTCGTAGGAAAAGAACTTAAATATTTATTTAACTATATGTGTTTATATGTGGCTCTTAAAAGGTCTAAAAGTACCCACCAAACTCTTAACAGTAATTGTTTCTAGAGAAAGGGGGAAAAATTACTTCTTTTTGAAAAAGCAGTCAGATTGTTTTTTAATTGAATTATAGTCGATTTACAGTTTTGTGCTAGTTTCAGGGGTATAGCAAAATGATTCAGTTAGTTTTATCTATATTTATATATTTTTTCAGATTCTTTTCCCTTATAAGTTATTACAAAATATTGAATATATTTCCCTATGTTATACAGTAAGTCCTAGAGAGTTCAGTTTTAATTTTATATAGTGATGTGTTTTTTTAATCTTAACATACATGGGGCTGGCTTTTAACATTTTAAACCCATTTGATTTTTGAAAGAAGAATCAGAAAACAAAAGACCATATACAGACTTCATATTTGCTAAAAAAATTAAAAATAACTCTCCAAAAGCAACAGTATTTCCACAGAAACTCAGCTAAGACCTTTTTGATCAAAACTGCACATTGATATTCCAGGATTATTCTGTGTTAACCTCAGTGCAGAGAGTTCCATTTTAAGTGCCTGCTATGCCAAAGACAGCCCCACAGCAATTACTAACATCCCTTGTCTTCCTAAATGCTGTAGCCTCTACAGTGGATTTGCATTTATTTCTATTGAATTTAGGGAATTTGTATATGAGAATATTATGAGATGTCACCATTGTGATTCATTAAGCAAACTAATAGCCTTAATAAAAGCTAAGGATGCCCCGAAGCAAGTTGTTAGAAGAAATTGGCCAAAACAACTTGTTAGAGTCTTCATTCAGTGTGTAATTGCCTATTCAACAGAAGTCCATCTGGGCTCCCACTGAGACAAAACGGCAAAGCTCACTTCAACTGACCTCCATAAATCGAGACTTCATTCCCTTACTCTTTGCTCTTTTCTTATGAGAATATTCTTCTCAGGAACTGTAGGGTCTCTTCCTTCTTCCCTCACTTCCTTTTTTTTTNTTTTTTTCAGATTCTTTTCCCTTATAAGTTATTACAAAATATTGAATATATTTCCCTATGTTATACAGTAAGTCCTAGAGAGTTCAGTTTTAATTTTATATAGTGATGTGTTTTTTTAATCTTAACATACATGGGGCTGGCTTTTAACATTTTAAACCCATTTGATTTTTGAAAGAAGAATCAGAAAACAAAAGACCATATACAGACTTCATATTTGCTAAAAAATTAAAAATAACTCTCCAAAAGCAACAGTATCTCCACAGAAACTCACCTAAGACCTTTTTGATCAAAATTGCACATTGATATTTCAGGATTATTCTGTGTTAACCTCAGTGCAGAGAGTTCCATTTTAAGTGCCTGCTATGCCAATGACAGCCCCACAGCAATTACTAACATCCCTTGTCTTCCTAAATGCTGTAGCCTCTACAGTGGATTTGCATNCATACATGGGGCTGGCTTTTAACATTTTAAACCCATTTGATTTTTGAAAGAAGAATCAGAAAACAAAAGACCATATACAGACTTCATATTTGCTAAAAAAATTAAAAATAACTCTCCAAAAGCAACAGTATTTCCACAGAAACTCAGCTAAGACCTTTTTGATCAAAACTGCACATTGATATTCCAGGATTATTCTGTGTTAACCTCAGTGCAGAGAGTTCCATTTTAAGTGCCTGCTATGCCAAAGACAGCCCCACAGCAATTACTAACATCCCTTGTCTTCCTAAATGCTGTAGCCTCTACAGTGGATTTGCATTTATTTCTATTGAATTTAGGGAATTTGTATATGAGAATATTATGAGATGTCACCATTGTGATTCATTAAGCAAACTAATAGCCTTAATAAAAGCTAAGGATGCCCCGAAGCAAGTTGTTAGAAGAAATTGGCCAAAACAACTTGTTAGAGTCTTCATTCAGTGTGTAATTGCCTATTCAACAGAAGTCCATCTGGGCTCCCACTGAGACAAAACGGCAAAGCTCACTTCAACTGACCTCCATAAATCGAGACTTCATTCCCTTACTCTTTGCTCTTTTCTTATGAGAATATTCTTCTCAGGAACTGTAGGGTCTCTTCCTTCTTCCCTCACTTCCTTTTTTTTTTCCTCTTTCCGTCTTTACCTTCATTTTTTCCCCCCTTTGCCACATACGTGGCACATTTCTCCTTCCTTCCAATCCCAGATGGCAGCTCCCTCACGTTTGGGCTCTCTCCTCTTTCCCTCTGTTTCCTTTTTCCCATGTATCTTTTTGTTTAATTCATATCAAATGTTCATAACATGAAGTTGAAGTATAATAGGAGTTTTACTTTTTCATCTTCTTTCTTTAAAAAGAAAAAGATTGGGAAAACACTGTAAAATACAAATAAAGTGTTTTTCATTATTATTTTTTTTAACATGAAGGAATATGAAGGTTTGCCCAGATGGGTTTCTATCACTGTAACTGAGGGCAAGACGTGCACTGGACAAGGATGAGACTGTGGCTAACTCACCAGGGTGTTTGTTCTGCTGACTAACAGGAAGGCATTAATTAAGAGAGAACTTTTAGAAGAAAACTGATATGGGATACCTGTGGTGCCGGTTTCCATTCCTGTGCCCTTAAAATGTACCGCCAACTAGTCAGTGTCTTGCCCCTTCAGGGGTGCAGTTTCAAGCTCCTTCTCAACACAGCACTTCAGGCAGCCATTGGCATTAAGGGTGAAGGCTTCCCTGGTGGCTCAAACAGTAAAGCGTCTGCCCGCAACGTGGGAGACCCGGGTTCGATTCCTGGGTCGGGAAGATCCCCTAGAGAAGGAAATGGCAATCCACTCCAGCACTCTTGCCTGGAAAATCCCATGGACGGAGGAGCCTGATAGGCTACAGTCCATGGGGTCGCAAAGAGTCTGACACGACTGAGCGACTTCACTTTCACTTTAGTTATTATTCTGCATTGGAAGCATCTCTTTGACCATCATCTGACCCTGAGGCTGGGCTGTACCACTTCTCCAGAACCACAAGGTTAAGACGGAAGCAATAAGTCTCCTTGGTCTTGGGGAATTGCATCAGAGTTCTCACTTGGATGAGCTGGTCAGGGCTTTGACTCAAGACACCAAAATGTAATAAATAAAATTTTTAAAGATTCTGTAGTTTTTCCTTTTCTATTACTGACTCCATAGCTCTAGGGAAGAGATTCTTTAGGCCCTATACAGACCCTTCAGTAGCTGATGTACTGTATGGAAGGAACCAGAGAGCAGAAGTCAGGGCAGGTTGTCCATGACTCAAGTTCCCTGTCTCTTCCTCTGCTTCCCCTCTCCCATCCACAGTCTGCTTTGAAATACCCCGGGTTACTCCATACTGTGTTTGTGTTGCCCCAGATCAAGATTCTTGGGAGAAATACAGAAAGTGAAGAGGAACTACAGAGCCTCCTGATGAAGGTGAAAGCAGAGAGTGAAAAGGCTGGCTTAAAACTCAACGTCCAAAAAACTAAGATCATGATATCTGGTCTCATCACTTCATGGCAAATAGATGGGGGAAAAAATGGAAACAGTGACAGACTTTACTTGCTTGGTCTCCAAAATCTCACTGCAGATGTTGACTGTAGCCATGAAATTAGAAGACCCTTGCTCCTTGGGAGAAAAACTATGACAAACCTAGACAACATANAAGATCATGATATCTGGTCTCATTACTTCATGGCAAATAGATGGGGGAAAAAATGGAAACAGTGACAGACTTTACTTGCTTGGTCTCCAAAATCTCACTGCAGATGTTGACTGTAGCCATGAAATTAGAAGACCCTTGCTCCTTGGGAGAAAAACTATGACAAACCTAGACAACATATTAAAAAGCAGAAACATCACCTTGCTGACAAAGGTCCCTATAGTCAAAGCTATTGTTTTTTCCAGTAGTCACGTACGAATGTGAGAGTTGGACCATAAGGAAGATTGAGTGCTGAACAATTGATGCTTTTGAATCGCGGTGCTAGAAAAGTCATCCCTTGGACAGCAAGGAGATCGAACTAGTCAATCCTGAAGGAAATCAGTCCCGAATATTCATTGGAAAGACTGATCCTGAAGTTGAAGTTCCAATACTTTGGCCACCTGATGCGAAGAGCTGACTCCTTTGAAAAGACCCCGATGCTGGGAAAGACTGAGATCAGGAGAAGGGAGCAAGATGATGACATGGTTGGATGGCATCACTGACTCAATGGCCATGAATTTGAGCAAACTTCAGGAGATAGTGAAGGACAGGGAAGCCTGGTGTGCTGTAGTCCATGACGTCACAAAGAGTCAGGCATGACTGAGCAACTGAACAACCAGATCCCAGTTACTGCTAAATGTATCTCTAGAGTTGCTTTTTTCTTTTTCTTTCTCCCTACTAGATAATGGAGCTAGCCTCACTACATTGCATGCATGCTAAGTCACATCAGTTGTGTCCGACTCTGTGCAACACTATGGACTGAAGCCTGCTAGGCTCCTCTGTCCGTGGGATTCTCCAGGCAAGAATACCGAAGAGGATTGCCATGCCCCACTCCATGGGATCTTCCCAACCAGGGATTGAACCTGCGTCTGTTGCGTCTCCTGCACTGGCAGGTGGCTTCTTTCCCACTAGTGCCACCTCGCTACCTTAGTACCTCTTTTCAGTGTGACTTGGGGATGTCTTAGAGGTAAAGCAGAATTTGAAAATATGAATTAGAAGCCCTAAAAACATCTCTCTCTTTAACCTAGTGCTTCCAATTCTATAACCAATTAAAGAAACAGAATTTTAACCACACACACACAAGTTATTCATCTGAGCATTTTTTACAACCGAGAAAATAGGAAGCAATCTAAATCTTGAATGTTAATGAAAACTTAACCCCATGACCTATTTATTATCCTTGTACTATACTGTGAAGCTTTAAAACTTAGAGTAAAATTGCAAACAGTAAAAATTCTGTCATCTGTTTTCAAAAGTACTGAATATGAAACAACTAAAAACATTGATAAATAGCATCAAAATATTACCAGTGGTATTTCTGAGGGGTGAGCTTATATATTGCTTTTATTTTCTCTCTTTTGCTTGTCGATAAGTGGGTTTTATATTTTTCAAAACGAATCTAAAACATTTGAAATATAAATAAAATACAACAAAAATGTTATTCATTTTAATGAAAACCTTTTCATTGGTGATTACATTAAGTGGGGAAGAATACTGAGAATGCTTAGAGTGTTATGGTGCAATATTAATACGTTTATTTCATCTTTGAGTCTGTAGTTCTCACTAGGGTACTTTGGAAGGAGGAGGAACACTGGAGTTGCCCCTTATTAATAAAGCATTGCTTGTTTCAACTCTTTTTCCTTTACTGATTTATGAGATAGGGATGGTTTTGTTTATTCTTATTGCTACCAAATATAACAGTATTGCAACACCCATTGAACAGGTGATTTTGAGGAAGGAATGCACCTGAAATTAGAAAGTCCTTTTTGGACAGTGTGATTCTGTACAGACACACAGTGCTACTAAGGTACCATCATATAGTCTAAACTCTTCACTGGTGGAATATTTTAACTGGTCCTTTTGTAGTCACGGATGCACCACTCCAGCTGAGTAAGGAATAGAACAACCACTTCAGATACACATGACTAACTGTTTCTTGCGCTCCACGTCTCCTCTCAAACTTAAATTAGCATGTTCAATTGACTGTGTCTTTCTTCTGAGTAAAAACAGCACAGGGTCAAAACAGTTCAGAATAAAAAGTAGAATGCTAACAAATCCCGAAAGATCGGTTGGTTTAGTGCAGTTGTTTCAATGTGTTTCATACCAGCTACAGCAGCAGCACTCAGGACCACCTCGTGACTTTTGAGGGCAAGGGACCCTTTTGCCTTCACGTGCCCATCCCTTCATTAAATTAAAACATAGATAAATAGGACTTCCATGGTGATCCAGTGGTTGGGAATCTGCCTGCCAATTCAGGGGACACCGGTTCGATTCCCCTTCCAGGAAGGTTGCACATGCCTCTCAGCACCTAAGCTCCTGCACCACAACTACCGAGCCCACACCTAGAGCCTGTGCTCCGCAACAGAAGCCACCACAAGAAGGCTGCACACCACGGCTAAAGAGTAGCCCCCACCCTCACTGTACCTAGAGAAAGCCCACCTGTCTCAAGAAAGATGCTACACAGCAAAAATAAACAATCATTTTTAATAAGTAAATAATTTTTTAATAAACTCTTAAGAGTCCCTTGGACAGCAAGGAGATCAAACTAATCATCCCTAAAGGAAATCAGTTCTGAATATTCATTGGAAGGACTGATGCTAAAGCTGAAGCTCCAATACTTTGGTCACCTGATGCAAAGAACTGACTCTTTGGAAAAGATCCTGATGCTGGGAAAGACTGAAGGCGGGAGGATAAGGGGGCAACAGAAGATATGATTGGATGGCATCAGTGACTCAATGGACATGAGTTTGAGCAAGCTCTGGGACTTGGTGATGGACAGGGAGGCCTGGTGTGCTGCAATCCATGGGGTTGCAAAGAGTCGAACACAATGGAGCGACTGAACTGACACAACTGAATAAATAAACACAATTTTTTAAAGAAAAAGATACTGCGGTGGATTCATGTCAATGTATGGCAAAACCAATACAGTATTGTAAAGTAAAAAAATTAAAATTTAACTTAAAAAAATAAAAATAAAATAAAATATGATTTTCAAAAAAAAAAAAAGAATATTTTCAGACTTCATTGATATAAAGATGAATATAGTCCAGCTTGGAGTCTTCACTGTATATTGTTATTTTCTTTTTAAGAGTGGAGTTTGGGAGAGAATGGATGTACATGTTTGGCTGAGTCCCTTTCCTGTTCACCTGAAACTATCACAATGTTGTTAATCAGCTATACTCCAATACAAAATGAAAAGTTAAAAAAAAAATTTAAAAAGTGCTTTTCATGGGCTTCTGAAAAGTAAAGTGAGCCACAGGCCCTCTGCCAACTGTGCCCAGTGAATAAGTTGGTCCTGGCATCACGTGGAAACATGTAAATGAAAATTCTTGGTCCTGCCCTACAGTTAATGACCAGAAACTCAGCAGTGTATGTTTTGACATGACTTCCAGGATATTCCAAACTACACTCAAGTTTGAGAACACCTGGTTTAGACAATTGAAAGCAGGATAGCTTGAACCTTACTCTGTAGTAGCTAAAAATTCCCCGTATCAGGTCCAATTTTACTGCCAGGCGAACGAAGCAAATGATCTCCACCATCACAGGTCTGTTTTTAGAGATCAGGAGAGACAATCATCATTTGACTATTTGTCAAATTCGGCTTTATCACATAGACAATGTTTAAAGCCTTGAAAAGCAACATCTTAAAAAGGACCAAACCAGTCAGACTTTAAACGGTTTTATACTTATGAATTTTATCTTGGGAAGAAAAAGTCATATGCCTTCTTGTGACTATATATGCGTTGATATCTATATACTGTGATACATGCTTTTAAAAAATCACTACACTACGCCAAGCCATGCAATAAAAATCACAGGCAATAAGAAGCTGGACTCATTGTTGTCAGTGACACATTATAAAAAGAGGGAATTCCCTGACAATCCAGTGGTTAGGACCTGGTGCTTTCACTGCTGGGGGCCTGGGTTCTATCCCTGGTCAGAGGACGAAGATCCCACGAGCCACACTGCATGGCCCAATAAAGAGAGAGAGAGAGAAAAGGANAATCACAGGCAATAAGACGCTGGACTCATTGTTGTCAGTGACACATTATAAAAAGAGGGAATTCCCTGACAATCCAGTGGTTAGGACCTGGTGCTTTCACTGCTGGGGGCCTGGGTTCTATCCCTGGTCAGAGGACGAAGATCCCACGAGCCACACCGCATGGCCCAATAAAGAGAGAGAGAGAGAAAAGGACCTAATAAAAGCAGTAATACATTTCCCCTCCATCCAAAGGGTGAATAAATGCACAAATACTACGGCACTAATGCCATTGTGTCTTGAAAGGGGTTGAAATTTAAAGTGATCATCAAAAGAATTCTAGCTTGTGAGTTATTGTGAAATAGTGGAGAGTTATCTGAAACGTGACAGAAAGTGGTCACGCTGGGTTTGGATGAATGTAGCTCACAAGTGGATAATAATAGCTGGTAAACGCTGGAGGTGTGTGCGTGCACTTTATGTATTCGTATGTAGCTTCGTTCATCTGGGTACAGTTTTCTGCATTCACGTAGTGCTTCTCTCATGTGAAATTGTACCTAAGCAAATGCAAAATTTGCATCATGCTCAAATTGTTCCCTAATGGAACAAATTCATATTCTCACACACGCATTATAGCAGATTGTTGTCAGTGACACATTATAAAAAGAGGGAATTTTGACTCTGTATGTGTGTATAATGTTATAGTTCCACAGATAAATTTCATATGCAAGTGTTATGCCTGCATCTGAGAGCTGACTTTGTATGTCCTGTGAGTTTAGTGTTATTGTTTTCTATACAACATTAAGCATGAATGGACATGTAAGAGACAGTGTGTGTGTGTGTTGATTTATGCTAATGTACAATAAATCATTTTAGGAGTAATAGTGCATTACTCAAATGTGATTCCAGGAAAATTAATTTGTGTATCAATCCAAAACATTTTGATTGTGAGTTTGATCGATATTTATATTTATTCATTCTAAGCAGTGACTGGCCATTAGATTAGCTTTGTTCTTAATCGTCCACACTGGAAAAAAATGGGGAATGAAATCACACTTTTATTTGTGATTAAAAAATAAGACATAAGCTTTGTGATACACAAAAATATATGTTTCTAGGTTTTCAGATTCTGATACCAACCATGGCATTTAAAATTTCCTGCAACAATTGTGTTAAAGAATTAAATACAGGAAGCCCTTATTTTCCATGATTTTGATACGCACATATTTCAGTTACCATGGTCTAGTTAAATAACACCAGTCCCCCAACGCCTTGGTTCAAATTTTAGTTACCATGGTATTCTAGCTGTGAGTAATTGTATAAAGTTCAAACCTCACCAGTAGCTCCTCAGTGCGAAAATCACTGTGTGAATAACAGATTCATATCATGATCAGTGACTAAGCCTGTCACTTTTTCTAATTTATCATGTTATTGACCCTCAAACATTTGTTATTCAGTTCTCATCTATACAGCAAAGTATATAGTTGTGTTACCTCCTTCTCTCCCAGTGATAAACCCAAACGAGCATTTTACAAAAACAAACGATTGAAAGAGGGAACTGGCCAACAAGGTGATGGAAATGTAACAAAAAAACAAAGTTTTATTCACTGGATGTGAACTTCGACCTTATTTACGAAATAGAGTTATAGAAGAAATTAGCTGACTCTGAGAAGGTTGATACCCCTGCAGCTGAAGAGTCTCTAAAGATCTAGGTAGAATTTAGTGAAGGCTTCACCAGTGGCTCAGTGGTAAAGAATCCACCTGCAATGCAGGAGAGGAAGGTTTGGTCCCTGGGTCAGGAATATTTCCTGGAAGAGGGCATGGCAACCCACTCCAATATTCTTGATGGGGGAAATCCCATGGACAGGGGAGCCAGGTAGGCTGCAGTCTATGGAGTCACAAAGAGTCAGACATGACTGAAGCAACTAAGCACAGCCCAGCCCAGAATTTAGTGTAGCTAATTTATCAACAAAAATTGGAAAAGGGGTTGGGACAAAAAAATGAAGATGTCCCAGAGGACGAAACACCAGCAAACATCTTCACATTATAGAAACTATCAGAGATATTTCACTACGAGAGATAAAATATTGCAAGCTAAGGAGAACTTCAAAAGCTGTGTAATAATTGTTTATTTGTAGCATACCAGGCTCTTCTGTCCATGGGATTTCCCAGGCAAGAATACTAGAGTGGGTTGCCATCTCCTGCTCCAGAGGCTCTTCCCAATCCAGGGATCAAACNGCTAGTCTTTTTTTTTTTTAGTGACTTATTTTTAATTGAAGGATAATAATTGCTTTACAATAGTGTGCTGGTTTCTGCCGTACATCAACATGAATCAGCAGTAGGTATACATATGTTCCCTCTGTACTGAAACTCCCTCCCACCTCCTATCCCATCCCACCCCTCTAGGTTGTCACAGAGTCCCAGTCTGAGTTCCTTGAGTCATACACCAAATCCCCACTGGCTATCTGTTTTACATATAACAGTGTATATGTTTCTATCTGCTCTCTCCATTCATCCCCCCTCCTTCTTCCTCCCCATTGTGTGCACAAGTTTGTNACTGAAACTCCCTCCCACCTCCTATCCCATCCCACCCCTCTAGGTTGTCACAGAGTCCCAGTCTGAGTTCCTTGAGTCATACACCAAATCCCCACTGGCTATCTGTTTTACATATAACAGTGTATATGTTTCTATCTGCTCTCTCCATTCATCCCCCCTCCTTCTTCCTCCCCATTGTGTGCACAAGTTTGTTCTCTATGTCTGCGTCTCCACTGCTGCCCTGCAAATAGGTTCATTAGTACCACCTTTCTAAATTATATATATATGCATTAATATATGATATTTGTTTTTCTCTTTCTTAATTACCTCGCTCTATATAATTGGCTCTAAAGTCATCCACCTCATTGGAACTGATTCAAATGTGTTCCTTTGTATGGCTGAGTAATACGCCATTGTGTGTATGTACCACAGCTTCTTTATCCATTCATCTGTCAATAGACATCTAGGTTGCTTCCATGTCCTAACTATTGTAAATAGTGCTTCAGTGAACACTGGGGTACATGTGTCCTTTTCAATAATGTTTCCTCAGGGTTTGTACCCACTGGTGGGATTTGAGTCATATGGTAGTTTTATCCCTAGTTTTTTGAGGAATATCCATCCTCTTTTCCATCAGTATGTATGTCTTCCATCAATAAACTGGCTGCGTCAATTTACATTCCCATCAACAGCAGGGGTTTTCCTTTTCTCCATGCTCTTTCCAGAATGTTTTATCAGTAGATTTTTTGATGATGGCCATTTTGACTAGTGTGAGGTGATATCTCATTGCAGTTTTGATTTTCATTTCTCTAATAATGTATGATGTTGAGCATCTTTTCATTTGTTTATTAGCCTTCTGTATGTCTTCTTTGGAGAAATGTCTGTTTAAGTCTTCATACCACCTTTTGACTGGGTTATTTGTTTTTCTGGTATTGAGTTGCATGAGCTGCTTGTATATTTTGGAAAGTAATCCTTTATCAGTTGTTTCATTTGCTACTATTTTCTCCCACTCTGAGGGTTTTAAATGCAATATATTCTTAAGCAAGCAATATTTGCTAAATTATGTTTCTTGACATTCAGTTTCTGGGCTCATGTGCAAGAGAGCTTTCAGAGTTACATGTGAGTGTAGCTCAAATTCCAAGAGCAGCAGAGGTGGGAGAAGATTTGAGCCAGCAAGTACATTTATCCCAACTTGAGACCTGAACACTCCCTGGATTGTAACTCATCTCTTAATCTGCCTGAGTGCTCCCAAGTTGGCCCTGTTGGGAGTTGCCTTCTGGCTCTGACATGCTTCCTGAGGCTTGGCAAACAGAGAGCCATCCTTGCCAGTCACTCTGACCATGAGCATTTCACAGCCTCTGTTTTCACTGAATCCCAGGGCAGGAATGGAACAAGGAGAGGAAGTTCCATCAGAGCGCGAACAGGAGAGGCACTCAGCTCAGCTAGGAAAGTGTTCTGGGTTGGAACCTCCAGTTCTCAAATTACCATCTCTTTAATCTTGAGTGAGTCCCCTAACCTCTCTGAGACTCAGTTTCCTAATCTGTAAATCTGTTTTAGTTGATATGTACCTTGTGGGATTATTACAAAAATTTCATGAGTTCGATAGCTATTTGAAAACCTGTTGCAAGCTGTCTGGCCCTCAATAAACATCAGTTGAACCTGAATCCTAAATCTAAGCCCTTCGATAACCAGCCTCCAGGAGACTTTTCTTTTGCTCTCTGGAAGCACCTCTAGAAGAGGAACCTGCTCCATTGCCCACAAACATGCTCTCATCTGCCACGGTGGATTTGGATCCATACATACTTGCATTTTTCATCCTATTCAATCCCTTCTCCAAAAGGACCTACCCACATCATACTCCTCCTCTGCTACCTACCAGCAATCTGTCTTCTAAATTTCTAGCTTCTTCTAGCCCTGCTGTGCACATCTATATTTTCAGCCAAGATCTCTGCCCTTCCTCATCCTACCCCCATCCCCAATTGCTCCTTTCTTGCTTCTTCCCTGTAGCATAACCACATTCGACTGTCAACTCCATTACGTAGATATCGCAGGGAATGTCAAAGTCCCCACTGCTGCCTATGCAGCTGTCTAAGTTCTTTTCACTCTTTGCAGTCCCTGATCTCATAATTCCTGTCTTGGCACATGACTACACCTCTCCTTCTGCTGTGCAGTATAGGATTATCTCTGTGTAATTTTCCACAAACACAGTTCAGCTTTGTTCCAAAAGAGAGAAAAACTTATTTTTCTTATCCATAGAACTCCATTGACACCATTATAAAATGCTTCTAACTAGGAATGTTTCTGTTAAAAAGTTGGCAGTAAGAATTAATTGGTTTATCATTAAATCTATGAGAAGTTAGTGTGCAGGTGAAAGATGATACAGTTTCTTGCCATTCCTAGGGCTTCTTGGCTAGGATTTAGAAAAAGAATAGACTTTTTTCCTAAGACGAAAGCCCATTCATCTTTTTTTTTTTCTTTTAGCTCAGGAAATAATGGCTTCCTTTAGCTAGATAAATAACTTTAAAGAGAAACGAGAAGGGGTGTGTATAACTTCGTGTCATTAAATGGCATGAGGGTGTCATTACTAAGGATAGAATTTAATGTTGGATAATGTATTAATCCACCTCTTAAACAGTGCTAGATGACTCTGAAGTTCCCCAAAACTGAAATTATAATCTCTGAGGGCCTGAGATGGTCCCTTCACGGAGTTACTAACAACAAGGCTTGGTTTGGCATACAGCTCTTCAGGCACCTCTTATTCTTTCATTTCAGCTTTCCTTACAAAGTCATCTGTCTGATTCTCTTTTCTCACATGTGAAGACACCTATACTATTTGTTAACACATACTGAAAGTGGTGTTTTGGGTCATGAGGAAATGAATCTAATACATAATGTTGACCTCACTGTAAATAGTAGCTTGCGAAGGATCATCTTAGTTGCTGTTATTCAGCTGTTCAGTTGTAACCAACTCTTTGCAATCCCATGAACTTCAGCACACCAAGCTTCCCTGTCCTTCACTCTCTCCTGGAGTTTGCTCAAACTCCTCATGCAAAGAGTTGACTCACTGGAAAAGACTCTGATGCTAGGAGGGATTGGGGGCAGGAGGAGAAGGGGATGACAGAGGATGAGATGGCTGGATGGCATCACTGACTCAATGGACATGAATCTGAATGAACTCCGGGAGCTGGTGATGGACAGGGAGGCCTGGCATGCTGTGATTCATGGGGTCGCAGAGTCGGACGTGACTGAGAAACTGAACTGAACTGAAGACACCTATATTGTTTGTTAACACATACTGAAAGTGGTGGTTTGGGTCATGAGGAAACGAATCTAATACATAATGTTGACCTCATTGTAAATAGTAGCTTGCGAAGGATCATCTTAGTTGCTGTTATTCAGCTGTTCAGTTGTAACCAACTCTTTGCAATCCCATGAACTTCAGCACACCAAGCTTCCCTGTCCTTCACTCTCTCCTGGAGTTTGCTCAAACTCCTCATGCAAAGAGTTGACTCACTGGAAAAGACTCTGATGCTAGGAGGGATTGGGGGCAGGAGGAGAAGGGGATGACAGAGGATGAGATGGCTGGATGGCATCACTGACTCAATGGACATGAATCTGAATGAACTCCGGGAGCTGGTGATGGACAGGGAGGCCTGGCATGCTGTGATTCATGGGGTCGCAGAGTCGGACGTGACTGAGAAACTGAACTGAACTGAAGACACCTATATTGTTTGTTAACACATACTGAAAGTGGTGGTTTGGGTCATGAGGAAACGAATCTAATACATAATGTTGACCTCATTGTAAATAGTAGCTTGCGAAGGATCATCTTAGTTGCTGTTATTCAGCTGTTCAGTTGTAACCAACTCTTTGCAATCCCATGAACTTCAGCACACCAAGCTTCCCTGTCCTTCACTCTCTCCTGGAGTTTGCTCAAACTCCTCATGCAAAGAGTTGACTCACTGGAAAAGACTCTGATGCTAGGAGGGATTGGGGGCAGGAGGAGAAGGGGATGACAGAGGATGAGATGGCTGGATGGCATCACTGACTCAATGGACATGAATCTGAATGAACTCCGGGAGCTGGTGATGGACAGGGAGGCCTGGCATGCTGTGATTCATGGGGTCGCAGAGTCGGACGTGACTGAGAAACTGAACTGAACTGAAGACACCTATATTGTTTGTTAACACATACTGAAAGTGGTGTTTTGGGTCATGAGGAAACGAATCTAATACATAATGTTGACCTCATTGTAAATAGTAGCTTGCGAAGGATCATCTTAGTTGCTGTTATTCAGCTGTTCAGTCGTATCCAACTCTTTGCAACCCTATGAACTTCCGCACGCCAAGCTTCCCTGTTTTTCACTGTCTCCTGGAGTTTGCTCACACTCATGTCCATTGAGTCAGTGATGCCATCTAGCCATCTCATCCTCTGTCGCCCCCTTCTCCTCTTGCTTTCAATCTTTCCCAGCATCACAGTCCTTTCCAATGAGTTGGCTCTTCGCATCAGGTGGCCAAAGTATCGGAGCTTCAGCATCAGCATCAGTCCCATGAAAAGGATCATCTGTAGCACCATAAATGCAGAAAATTATGCCAAGCCTAGATTTGGCATCTGACAAACTGATCTCTCCATACTCCAGGATCACTGCTGATACTGTCCTTAAACATCAAGGATCGTGTCACTGTGTCATTTTAGAATCCTTTATGAGTATCAGCAGTGGAAAACACATATCCACCAGCATCTCACCCACGACCTTTCCTAAGCTCTTGCTGATCTCCCTTTACCATTTCAGTCTCCTCTTCCTACCACCTCTGACTCTGAATGTGGTGTCCCAGCCTAACTAAAATATTCATGGTGCTGTAAACACACCAAGTCCTCTGGTTGCCATGCCTTTTAATCACATCCCAATCATGGAATGTACCCCCATGATTATACACCCACAACCAGCTACCACCTTTTGATCAGTACTTGACTATCCTTCAATTAAAGAAAAGCCTCCACCTTTCAAAGAAGGCATCTCTAAGTCATGGCCATGAGAAGTCCATGCACCTCGACTAGAAAGTAACCCCTGCTTGCTGCAACTAGAGAGAAGCCCATGCAGCAATGAAGACCCAGCACAGCCGAAAACAAACAAAGAAAGAAAATTTGAAAAAGAAATTAAAAAGCACCTCTTCTCTAAACCCTGTTTGGAGTCTTCTGTCCTTGAGTAGATTATGTGCTTCCCTTCCCTCTCTCCTTTGTGCTCCTCTAATCCCTGAGAGGTGTGTCTGGCCCTCAGCATGTTGCACACTGAACTGGAATCATTAGTCTGAGTCATAGGCTGTGCTTATTCATCACTGTCTCACCAGTGGAAGACCAATGAGCACCGAGTAGTCATCAAAAACTATTTGATAAATTAATGGTCTGTATTTTTGTCATCAAAGCTAACAAACCAGGAGCCTTTTTACAAAACTGGAACTGGAGATATGTGACGTAAAAAACAGCAAATGAATGAGAGCTGATGCTCCAAGAGGAACCAACTTCTTCATCTTAAAGGAGAGCCACCAATTGATTATGCATTTCCACTGGGAATTATATTTAAGTTTTTTGACTGTTAGATTCAAAATAACGTTCGATTCATTTAGTTCAATTTCAAGAATACTGTATGTAAAGGATATCTCAATAAAGTTGTTAAAAAAACTTTTAAACTTCAGCAACAAAACTATAATCCATTAGAAGCCTATCATTGTATTGAGAATATCCCCTGGAGATAAGAATGGCCATCCTCTCCAGGATTCTTGCCTGGAAAACTCCATGGACAGAGGAGCCTGGTGGGCTACAGTCCAAGGGGTCACAAAGAGATACAACTGAACACACACACACACTTGTCATAGCCTATGTGGGACTGGACTATAAACTTGGATAAGAAGAACGAAAGGCTTAAGAGTTGGCCAACAAAAAGAAAAAAGAAAAAGTTTGAAGCAAATTAAGGTAGATAGACCTGTTGTTTACTAGTTATTATTGACTTTTAACCAAGTGTGGAGCCATGTGCTTTCATATATAGGAGATATTGTGATATCACATCTAAGAGCTTACACTCTGGAGTCATCCTGCCTGGGTTCAAAATGCAACCCAGCCACTTTGCATAAATTTTAAATCTTAGCTAAGATAATCAGCCATGCATGTCTCAATTTTCCTCATCAGCAAAATGGAGCTGATAATGGTACTTCATAGAGTTAGTGTGAGGATTAAATTAGGAAATCCACCTAAAGAGTTCAGCAAGCAGTCAGTTTTCAGTAGTTATCAGCTGTCATTATAATTTGCCTACTTAAAAGAAGCAAGAAGAGTTTACTTAAAGGAAGAAGGAGAAGGGCTCAATGTGTTAGAATACAATAGAGTGAGCAGAGCTGAAACAGGGATTCTCAGAACCTGCTTAAAAGTTAGTCCTTAAAGAAGGATTGGGAGGAAAGGACTAGAATTCTTTTAGAATTCCAGAATGACTTGGCTAATTGCCCTTATAAGGTAGGAGAGGAACCACAGTGAACAGCTGTACATTGAATGCAGAATGGTAGCCTAACCTTGCATTAGCTTCGGAGTTAGTCCTTCCTACTTGGATGCTTTCCTTTTGCTCTGCAGAAAAGGGGAAAATGGGGTGGTTTCCAGAGGTGGGGGGTGAAGGGGGACAAAATGGGTGACAGAAACCAAAAGGTACAAACCTCAGTTATAAAATAAGTCCTGGGGATGTGCTGTACAGCCTGGTAACTGTAGTTGCTAATTCTGTATAGTATATTTGAAAGTTGGTAAAAGAGTGGATCTTAAAAGTTCTTATTACAAGAAGAAAAAAAAAAGTAACCAGGTGTGGTGATGGATGTTTACTAGACATATTGTGGGATCATTTTGCAGTATATACAAATGTCAAATTATTATATTGTATACCTGAAGCTAATATAATGTTATGTCAATTATATTTCAGTTTTAAAATTTGGAGGATAAGAATGAGAAAGGAAGTGTATTTCTAACATTGTGTTAGTCGCTCAGTCATGTCTGACTCATTGTGACCCCATGGACTGTAGTCCACCAGCCTCCTCTGTTCATGGAATTCTCCAGACAACAATACTAGATTGGGTTGCCATATCCTTCTCCAGGATTTCTAACGTTAGCAACCACAAATTATTTGTTGCAGAGATCATCTAAGTGGAATTTTCCCTAAATATTAGCAAATTTAGGAGTCCTAGGCACATTTTCATTTCCAAAGTGGAAGGTCTTTTCTTTCTTTCTTTAAAAATAGCAGGTCCTTGAGGAGTTACTATACTTTTCTCTCTTCTTTTGCATATGTTTGATGATTTTTAAAAGTCAGTGTCAAATGTAAATAGCACCACAACAGAATTTTTTTTATTACAAAAAGCTATCTGCTTCTGAACTTTGCTTATAGTCAGATGGACTAGACGGAATTTGATTTTCCTTATGTAAATAAAATCTTCCTTTCTGTTTTTCTGCTTGGTCTTTTCATTCTGATGTTACATGGTAAGTTCCTTCTTGCACTTAGGTCAGTTTTCCTTTATCTAGTTGATACTTGTCTCTCTACCCCATTTTTTTTTTTTTTAATTTTAATTGTAGTTGCTTCTACTCCTGTGAAAATGGGACCTCTAGGGTGCATTTTGGAACACTCTCCCATCGGAGCTGACTCTGGAAAGCCCTCCCCATCATGGAAGACAAGTTCCAGAGGTTCTGAGGCTAGCGGTGTGTGACAGGGGACTTCTCACTCTGTTCTCCAGAGCACCAGTCTCAGGAATTCCCTGGTGCCTCAGTTGATAAAGAATCTGCCTGCAACGCGGGAGACCTGGGTTTGATCCCTGGATGCAGAAGGTCCCCTGGAGAAGGGAAAGGCTACCCTCTCCAGTATACTGGCCTAGAGAATTTTATGGACTGTAGAGTCCATGGGGTTGCAAAGAGTCGGACACGACTGAGCAACTTTCACTCACTTAAGAATAGTCTCAAGGTCTCTCTCCATGCAGAACAAAGGTAAAAATTGAAACCCTACTAAAGAGTTGATGGCAGATCCAAAAATAGGCCTAGTAGCAAACAGAGGTCATGGCATGGGCTTCCCCTTAGTTGCAGTGTTCTTCCTTTGGGCTCTAAGCCTCCTCTGTGTGCGTGCTGAGTTGCTTCAGCTGGGTCTGACTCTGCGACCCTATGGACTGTAGCCTGCTAGGTTCCTCTGTCCATGGGATTTTCCAAGAAAGAATACTGGAATGGGTTGCCATGCCATGCTCTAGGGGATTTTCCCAAGCCAGGGACTAAACCCACATCTCTTATGTCTCCTGCATTGGCAGGTGGGTTCTTTACCACTAGTGCCACCTGGGAAGCCCTCTAAGCCTAATAGTTTGGTCTAAATGGTAAAGAATCTGCCTGCAATGCAAGTGACCTGGGTTCAATCCCTGGGTCAGAAAAATCCCCTGGAGAAAGGAATGGCAATCCATTCCATTGTTCTTGCCCTAGAGAATTCCATGGACAGAAGAGCCTGGCAGGCTGCAGTCCACGGGGTAGCAAAGAGTCAAACAGGACTGAGTGACTAGCACTTTGTGGAAACTTTAGCTGCAGCATGTATAATCTAGTTCCCCGATCAGGGCTCAAACCCAGGCTCCCTGCAATGGGAGGTCAGATCTTAGTCACTGGACTGCCAGGGAAGTCCCATCACAATCTTAGACGTCCAAAGTTATACTCCTGATTTTCCACCCTACGGAGCTATTTCTCCGCCAGTTTTTCCATTTCAACAAATGGCAGCTCCTTCCTCCAAATGCTCAAGGCAAAAACATGCAGATCATCCTTGGCTCCTCTCTTACTTTCTTACCACATCTAAATCCTCAGAAAATCCTGTTACTGTGCTAAATACATGCAGAATCTGAGGACCCCTCGTTGGCTTCACCTCTCACAACTTGATCCAAGCGAAAATGACCTACCATTTAGTTTAGGTAATATCTGATGGCACATAAGAATATCTCAGAAATTTAACACCAGAGATGCTTGTTTTGCACTCCTGATCAATGGGCAGCTGTCACTGGAGTGATTCTGGGATCCAGCCTCCTTCACACTTGTGACTCTGACCTTCAACACTGGCATCAAAGCTGCATGGGCAAAAGAGCATGGAGGTTTTGTGGGTCAGGCCTGGAAGTGGTATACATCTCTATTATTCACATTTCATTAGTCCTAGGGAGGGCCACCCTTAACTACAAAGGAGGTTGGGAAAACTACAGAAGAGAAAACAATTTGGTAAATAGGTAGGCAATCTCTTTGACTTTCAATCTAGACTTTAATTAGCAAACCTTTTGTAATTAGGTTTCCTGTTTTTACTTCTGTGTTTCTACAGTTTTTTCTCAATATATCAACCTAATGATCCTTTTAAACTTAACTCAGATTGTGTCCATCCTTTGCTCAAAGCCTTCCAATGGCTTTCCTCCTTTCTTGTTTATTCCAAAGTGCTTATCAAGGTTTATATGATCTACCTTCTACCAACTTCCTCGATTCATTTCTTACCACTCTCCGTCCTCTTCACTCCCTTACAACCGTACTGGCTGCTGTACTAACTCTCCAGTATGCAGGCACTTTCACGTTTCCTCTTCCCTTCGCCTAGAACACTTGTCCCCTGAGATACTCTCAGGGCTCCGTCTCTTACTGCCTTAGATCTATGTTCAAACTCCAGTTTATTAAACATCCTGTGTTGAATGACCTGTCCAAGAAGATGCTCTTAACCATCCTTTCTCTCTACTCCCTTTTATATCTCACTTAACTCACTGTATATTTGTCTCTAGGCTTACTGTCTCTCTTCCAAGATTCAAATGTCTTGGGAATTCCCTGGTGGCCCAATGGTTGGACTC
>SJYA01000719.1:352314-548392 GCA_006410615.1 Neotragus moschatus | reverse complement strand
AATTCTTGACAGGTAAAAACATTCTTAAGAAACTGTGATAAACAAGACTTCTAATATTCATTGCATAACTTTCTTCAGAAATATTAAAATCTGTTCAAATTAGTGAAACTTTATTCTTTTTGTGTGTGAGATCTAAGTGGAGGTGAAGGAGGCAGTTGAGAAACCTGCAAAGTCCACTGTTATATTAGTGAATATATGTTTTACGGTAGGATAGGAAGAAAAGTTATGACCAACCTAGACAGCATATTCAAAAGCAGAGACATTACTTTGCCGACTAAGGTCCGTCTAGTCAAGGCTATGGTTTTTCCAGTGGTCATGTATGGATGTGAGAGTTGGACTGTGAAGAAAGCTGAGCACCGAAGAATCGATGCTTTTGAGCTGTGGTGTTGGAGAAGACTCTTGAGAGCCCCTTGGACTGCAAGGAGATCCAACCAGTCCATTCTAGAGGAGATAAGCCCTGGGATTTCTTTGGAGGGAATGATGCTACAGGTGAAACTCCAGTAATTTGGCTACCTCATGTGAAGAGTTGACTCATTGGAAAAGACTCTGATGCTGGGAGGGATTGAGGGCAGGAGGAGAAGGGGACGACAGAGGATGAGGTGGCTGGATGGCATCACTGACTCAATGGACGTGAGTCTGAGTGAACTCCGGGAGTTGGTGACGGACAGGGAGGCCTGGTGTGCTGCGATTCATGGGGTCACAAAGAGTTGGACACGAGTGAGCGACTAAAATGAACTGAACTGAACTGAGGAATAACACTGATTTTCAAAACACTTGGAATATGCTACTTCCAGGGTCCAGTACTTTCAAAGGAAGACACTATTTGTTTGGAAATGACAATAACCTTCTTAGATCCCTGTGGACCAGATGTTCAGTTGCTCCATCAACCGTTTTCAGGCAATGACAATAGGAACCACTCACCCATTCTCAGTGGTCCCTACCGATTCCTCCAACTAAATGATAGTCAAGTCTCAGCTAAGAAATGAGTCTAGGTCACCACCAGGTTGAATTTACAGAGCACTGTGTTAAGAGAGTCAAGGGGAACTTCCCTGATAGTCCAGTGGCTAAGACTCAGTGCTTCCAAGGCAGGGGCTCTATTTCAATCCTTGGTCGGGGAACCAGATCCCACATGGTGCAACCAAGAGTTCACAAGCTGCAACTAAAGATCCCTTATGCCACAACTAAGACTTGGCAAAGCCAAATAAATAAAAATTAAAAAAAAAAAAAAAAGAGTCAAGAGAGGGCAAGAACAGATATGGAAGGGGGTTAAAATCATAACCATCTAAAAGGAATTCTGAGCATGAAGTGAGTAAAAGGTCCATTCCAGAGAGTGACTGATCAGTTAGAAACAAAAGTCTAAAGCTGCCCACTGTGGGCACAAGTGGGAGAGCAAACTTGGCTGTAAGGGCTGGTTGATTTAGAGCTCCTGGAGTCAGAGGAGATGAAGGGCAGCACTTCACTTGCCTGGGCATGACCAAGAAATGAGAAGAGGGAGGAGGGGAAGGAGGAAAAATGAGGGGAGTGGTCAGGAGCATGCGGTGAACACAGGAACTTGCTGGTGTTCTCCTCCAAGTGTGGCTTCATGAATCACTTGCCTGAGAATCCCCTGGGAAGCAGGTTTCAAACACATATTCCTAGGCCCCACCCCAGACTTCCAGAATCAAAGCAATGGAAGAGGAGCCTAGGAATTTAGACTTTTAACAGTCTCCCCAGGGTATTGTAGGCACACTTACATTTGTATGCTAAATTCTTTACCTGAATTGTTTTGCTTAATCTTTCAAAAGCTTTTGTGAAACCAGTACTATTATTATTATCCCCTCCCTAAACAGGAAACTGACTCTGAGAAAGTGGCCTAAGGCAGAAAGTTTCCATAAGGCAAAACCAGAATGCAAACTCATTCATCCTGATTCCAGATTCTGTCGTTTTTAATCAAGCTAAACCAGGGGTCCTCAAACTTTTTCTGTAAAACAGTCAGGTAATAAACATTTTAGGGGTGGTCGCCTAAATGGTCTCCATTGCAACAGCTCAACTCTGCTGGAGACAGCAGGTAAGGACATGGGCGTGACTGAGTCTCCAATAAAATGACAAAATCAACTTGATGACACTCTAGACTCAGAATTGCTTTTCAAAGTGTTCAGAACAGCAGCGTCTTGGAAGCTTGTTAGAAATATAGAATCTCAGCCTGCTCCAGACTTACTGAATCAGAATCTCCTTTTCACAAGGTCCCCAGGCATTTTTCTGCACATTATAGCATGAGAGCCCTGCTGCAGGACATTTCTGAAGAGCTTCCCTCAAAGCTCTGCTCTTGGCCTTTGATGTCCATCCTTTCTGGCGTGTGAACTCAATTTCTGATAGTGAGTATGCTGGTCACCTCCCCAAAAAACTTTAAATAAATAAAAATCTTTAGTCAAGGGGCTTCCCTAAAATGGCTCAGTGATAAAGAATCTACCTGCCAGTGCAGGAGACACTGCTTCAATCCCTGGTCCAAGAAGATCTCACATGGCCACAGGGCAACTAAGCCGTTGTACCACAACTACTGAGCCTGTAGTCCTGAGACCATGCTCCACAAAGGAGAAGTCACCTCAGTGAGGAGCCTGTGCCTGCAAGGAAGAGGAGCCCCTGCTCGCCACACTAGAGAAAAGCCGGAGAATCAACAAAGACCCAGCACAGCCGGAAACAAATACATAAATAAAATTATTATTTTTTTAATCTTTAATCAGGAAAAAAACTTTCAACTAAACTCTATCAGTCACTCTTCCTGGTCTCTTTTTGTCTTTATTCTTCCCAGGACATACAGAGGCAGNCGGAGAATCAACAAAGACCCAGCACAGCCGGAAACAAATACATAAATAAAATTATTATTTTTTTAATCTTTAATCAGGAAAAAAACTTTCAACTAAACTCTATCAGTCACTCTTCCTGGTCTCTTTTTGTCTTTATTCTTCCCAGGACATACAGAGGCAGGATTCATCTCCTGAAAATGAGGGAAGAGTGGGAATCAGGTTATTAGTTACCTTTCCATTTGCTATCTACTTAAAGTTTCAAGGCCAGTATCAGCAATGCCTCTCTGCCCAGATTAATTAATTTTTACATTTTGGCATCATTTGCTTCATTATAGTATCTCCCTCTAGGTAGAAAGAAGATGATGAAGAGAGAGAGAACTTTTTTCTTTTTCAAGACTGTTTGAGTAGATTGTGGAAATCATATCCCTTCACTNGAAGCTGGACTTCTCAACCATTCACGATGCCGTTGTTGTTTAGTTACTAGGTTATGGCTGACTCTTTTGTGACCACATGAACTGTACTCTGCCAGGCTCCTCTGTCCATGGGATTTCCCAGGCAAGAATACTGGAGTGGTTGCCATTTCCTTCTCCAGGGGATCTTCCCTCCTCAAGGATCAAACTCATGTCTCCTGCATTGGCAAGCAGACTCTTTACCACTAAGCTACCTGGCAAGCTCTCTTGTGACATTAGGCACTAGATAATTCTTTGTGGTAGGGGACTGTCCTGTGCATTTTAAGATGTTGAGCAGCATTCCTAACTATGGCCAGGAATGTCTCCCATATTCTGTACCACCACCCACACAAGTAGAGCGGATCAGAAATGTTTCCAGACAGAATGACCCTGGAGGGAAAAATTACCCTTGCTTTGAGAACCAATTGTATTGAGTTGAATAGTGATTTCTCAAACCGTAATTTCACCAGGAAGTGACCTGTAAATGTGATCTTACTTGGAAAAAAAGAGTCTTTACAAATGTAGGTAAGGATCACAAGATACGATAATCATGGATTTAAGTGGGCCCTAAATTCAGTGACTGGTGTCCTTCTAAGAGAGAGACAGGTGAGTCACAGGAACTCAGATAGAGCGATACTAGTAACAGGCAGAAACATGTAAACCACCACAAAGTAAGGAAAGCCTTCAGCTGCTGAAAGCAGGAAGAGACAAGGAAGAATTCTCCCTTTCATGGCTTTACTTTGGACTTCTGGCCCCTAGAATTGTGAGAGAGTAAGTTTTGGGTTTTAAGTCACTACGTGTGTGGTTATTTGTTATTGCAGCCCTAAGAAACTAACACACCAATGGTCTCAGGTGAAGGGAAACTTCAGTTTATATTGTACGTATATTTATTTAGATGTGACTGTTATTTAATCACAGATGACAGGAATACAATTTGAACTGGGAGCAAAATGTATTCATGGGAAGAATACTGAGCTATTTGAAGTAATCAAATAAAAGCTGATTGGTCAAACTTTGCAAAAGCTAGGGATTGATTTAAGCTTTAGGAAAAATCAGAAATAGGTGTTGATACATTGCCCACTCTTTCTGTCCATCCCCAACTATTTTCTCTCTTCTCTCCTTCTCTGTGCACAATGGCATGCTCTACAGCAGTGGACAGTCCCCGACCTGTTTGGCACCAGAGCCTGGTTTCGTGGAAGACGATTTTTCCATAGAGCCCGGTGGGGTGGAGTGGGGCAGGAGTGGGTGGGATGTGGTTTCAGAATGATTCTTATAAGGAGCACACAACCTAGACCACTCACAGGTGCAGTTCATAGTGAGACTCAGGCTCCTATGAGAATCTAACGTCACTGCCAATCTGACAGCAAGCGGCGCTCAGGTGGTGTTGCAAGTGACCCGGAGCAGCTGGAAATGCAGACGAAGCTTTGCTCACTCACCTGCCACTCGCCTCCTGCTCTGCGGCTTGGTTTCTAACAGACTGTAGACCATGGCTGGGGGGTTGGGGGCCTCTGCCTTATAGTATAGGAACCAAGCCATCTATGGCCCCCAAGGTTTATACCTGGAGGGTCCCACAGCCAGCAAGAGTCTGACTCCTCTGCCCTCAACCCAGTCTTTTTGATTCTGGAATGAGAAAACATTTTGATGCTACCTTGCTCGCTCAGATGCTTATACTGAAAACAGTCAACTACGGCACAGGCAGGGCATGGTTGTGTAAAAACTTTGTATTCCTTATACAACCATATGGATGAGATTAGGCCAGTCATTTCCAGGAGAAAAAAATAAAATTCTAGGCATCCAAGTCTACAAATGCCTACCATCGTACATAAATCAACATGGTTAGCTTAAAAGTATAATTTTCTTATTGACACAGTTTTGGGAAAGCATGATGTCAACTTAATGTTTCTTCCTACTCTAAACTTAGTTATTTGACCAGTTGTTTAGATAAGCACAGTGGTAGCAAAAAAAAAAAAAAAAAAAAAGTCTTGGAAAACATAAATAGAAGTACCCAATGACTTTTAGTGTCATAGAGACTCCATAAGTGGAAAAATAATTGAATCTTCAACAAAATCCTGGGTATGGAAATCCCACAACAATTAGGAGTAAATGCCTCAGCTTTGGGATCCAAATAAAGCCTGTAATGAATCACTCAAATGTCCTCAAAAAATATCTATTTCCAACTTGATTAGAAATAATGAAGCATGTTGTCATTGTTTATTGAATGAGATAAAAAATAAAGTAGGGTAAATTTTTAAATTCTCCTCTATTTAGTTCTGTTTTTTATTAATCCATTACATCCAATTTTTAAAGGCTCTGAATTTCATGCCTCATTCGTTTTAGTACATCAAATCCTTTCCCAACCTGTGCTGGCAACACAGGTCTCTTGTCTTAGTGCCCTATTGGATTACAGAGATTACTGATACATATCCTGGGGTCTGTCTGTTTAGAGATTTAAAATGCACCATCCTAAAATGGAAGTGATGGCCTCAACACATGGATTTTAGCACCTCGTGTGGACAGTGGAAGTGAGACTATAATTGGTAAATCTTACAATCACTTTTTGCCAAAAGGAATATTTTCCATGTAGTGGACTATGACTAAGAATCTTTTCCAAGCCATAGGAGCCAGTGGATACTCTGAGATTAAAGGAGCAAAGGGAAATGTTTTAAAAATATGCTATTTGCATGTTTTCACAATTGACTTCTCTATTGCATAAGTAGCCCTTTGGTCAATATTTAGTTGTTGTTTAGTCTCTAAGTCATATTCAACCCTTTTGCAACCCCATGAACTCCACTCCACCTCGGGATCCACTGTCCATGGGATTTTCTAGGCAAGAATACTGGAGTGGGTTGCCATCCCCTTCTCCAGGGGATCTTCTGACACAGGGATTGAATCTGCGTCTCCTGCACTGGCAGCTGGATTCTTTACCCCTGAGCCACCAGGGAAGCCCAGTTAATACAGTGATGGATTGAAAGACACACTCCTGACTCAAAGAGTGGTGGATGCTGTGAGGCCCAGGTCAGCTATACCCTTTCAGACCCAGGAACCCATTCTTTCAGTTGCTAAGAATGCTGGCTGCTGACTTTAAAGGG
Organism: Neotragus moschatus; assembly: GCA_006410615.1. NCBI lineage: Eukaryota > Metazoa > Chordata > Mammalia > Artiodactyla > Bovidae > Neotragus > Neotragus moschatus. The sequence continues at coordinate 542,071 of SJYA01000719.1, read as the reverse complement.
CCCTGCATTGCCCCAGGTTACATACTCTTCTGAATGCAGTCTGCAGCCTGAATTAATCCTAGATGGCAGGGCACAAATGCTCCGCTGCCAGATTGCTCAGTGGTAAAGAATCTGCCTGCAATGCAGGAGACCTGGGTTCGATCCCGGGGTCAGGAAGATACCCTGGAGAAGGAAATGGCAACCCATTCCAGTATTCTTACCTGGGAAATCCCATGGACAGAAAAGCCCAGAGAGCTACAGTCCATGGGGTCATGGAGTTGGGGATGACTGAATGACTTAGCACGCAGGCTCGCATGCCTTGCCTTACTTGGGACAACTCTGAAGGGCCAGACCGGCACTAGAGCTTCTCGGGTGGAGGATGGATAGAGGCCCCAATGGCACCTGTGTCACAGGTCAGAGTCTCCCCCTGCCCCATCCTGTCGCTCATGCAGCCACAGGTATTGTTCCCACAGCACTCCCCAGGTTACCACTGGTATGTACATCACTGCCTCGGACTCCTTGATTACCCCACCAAATACAGAGGATTATATTGAAAATATTGGACCCAGAAGCAGTGGATCTGAAACAGCTGAGAAAATTATTCTGGCAAGAAGGTGCATTCAAAGAGAGCTCTACACTAACTCTCTAGCTACTTCCCAGCAACCAAATGAGTGGACATTTGAAATTTTGCACAATCTCTGGTTCTTTCAAAGGGAAATAAATTGAAAAGGAAAGAGCAAAGGGATATAAGCAGGAAAGGAGACAAGTTGTTGTTGTTGTTCAGTCACTCAGTTGTATCGGACTCTGTGACCCCATGGACTGCAGCACGCCAGGCCTCCCTGTCCTTCACCATGTCCCAGAGCTTGCTCAAACTCATGTCCATCAAGTCGGTGATGCCCTCCAACCATCTAGTCCTCTGTTGTCCCCTTTTCCTCCTGCCTTCACTCTTTCCCAGCATCAGGATCTTTTCTAATGAGTCAGGTCTTTGCGTCAGGTGGCCAAAGTACTGGAGTTTCAGCTTCAGCATCAGTCTTTCCAATGAATACTCAGGACTGATTTCCTTTAGAATTGACTGGTTTGATATCCTTGCAGTCCAAGGGACTCTCAAGCTCAGATCATGAACTCCTTATTGCAAGGAGGCAAGAGGAAAGAAGAAATATGTGAGCTGAGTAAACAAAGTCTGGTTTGCAGTTTTACACTTTTAAGAATTCAAGTAATTGCAATAGTTATTTTTAGAGTATAGTTACCATTCATTGGATACCAATTATAGACTTACTACTTAACATGTGCTATTTCTAAACCTAAAAAAAAAAAATACTGTAAGAGAGATAGTATTATCAGAGAACTTAAGTGATTTACCCAAGGCACAGAGCTAGACAAAAGACAAAGCAAGAATTTAAAATAAGCTTTAGCACTAAATCCTGTTGTCTTTTCTTTAAGTAAGGTGCTGCCTCTCTTCTCAGTGAGGAACCAGACCCATAACAGGAACAAAGTTTGGCTTTCTTTTGAAAGATAGCTACTGTAATACTTGGGACTCTTTTCCCAGCAAGGGACAGAGACTCAATTCAAACTAGCTTAGATGATAATTTATTATGAATGAGGATACTGAGATGTTTCATGGAATCTAAGAAAAGATATTACTTGATCTCAGAGAAAAACTGCAACCACAGACAACAAAACTTTAAGAATTCACTTTCTCTTTGCCACATGTGGAAAACATTATAGCCAACATCTTTGGAACTTTACAGCTCTGAGTAGAAAGACCAGCTTATTTTCTTTGTCCCAAGGGGAAAAAAATATCCCACTTCATTAGCCAACCCCAAACCAGTCACCTCTGACCTGGGATCAGAATTACAATGTAATATGTTTGTCTTTACTATACCCTGTGGATAGAAGCAGTAAGAAGAGAATCAAGATTCTAGAAAAAGGGGGCAAGGAAGCTAATAAATATCACTATATAGATTCATTATATCTCCGAAACATATCACCGTACAATCTGTCAATTCAGTGAAAGAGGGGAGGCAGGTTTAGCTTGGAAAGCAGCTCTAAGATTATAACCTTATTGTGACAGAGAAAGTGTGTCTGTGTGTGTGCACACGCAGCCCAAAGGAAAAGGGTGGAAAAGATAAAGCAGGAAGTAAAGTCTGGTTCACTGGGGAAGCTAAAACTTGCCTCACGTAGGCCGGAAATTAATTTCTCCTTGATGATGATGACTGAAGGAGATTGAATAGAAAGAGTAGGTGATGAAAAAGCTTAAGATACATTTTTCTGATGGCATTGTGCATGAAATTCTAAGAGAAATTAAGAAGTGAGCTTATGCCTCCCTTGGAAGTGAGTTAATAATCAGATATATACTTTATTAACATAGGCTTCAAACCATTTCCACTCCAGCCTGGCCAAAGGGGCTCCCCAAAGGAGCCGGGTTTCTCTTCAGGCCCTAGTTGCAGACTGAGTTGCACACCCACCTTCGCAGTGCGTAAGAGAACAAAAGGGCCTTTCATTCTATCCTCCCTAGAAGGACTCGAGGTTGAAAATGGCTATTTGTTCCCTCTGCGACATATATGTCTGATAATATGCGTGGGCATGTATAACTGACTGCCTGCATTATGTATGAATCAGACCCCACTCCTGTTCAGCAACAGCTGGAGAGATTTTTCTCCTCCAGATACCCAGCTGCAGTATAGCCCCTCCCCACCCCCACGTGCCTGTGCCACACACACACCCTATACATGGGCACTGGGGACAATTGCCCTAATTTACCAGAACCTAAGGACCACTAGAGCCAGGGCATTGTGTTTCTGAGTTGCTTTCCTTTTATTAAAATGTGTTTTTCTTCCACAGTGACTGCTGCCATTTTATTAATGGAACAAAGACTCTGGCCAAACAAGCACCCTAGTAATCACCTCAATTCATTCTCACAACCAAAAGCTTCTAAAAAGCAGTTTTTTTTTTTTTTCAAGCTATTGGTTGGATGATCCCCCTGGAGAAATGCTTGCCACTTTTAAAGATGTTTTGAGCCAAGAGAAACTAGGATAAAGGCACTATTGGGTAGTTTTTCTTGTTGCTGCATCTTTGTTTTCACAATCCATTATCACCAAGTTCCTGATCTCTTTTACTGAAAACAAGATGTTGTTTAAAAAAAAAAAAAAAAAGAATTATAATACCACTTACCCAGGCCTAAGTTGAAGCACCATCTAAATGATATTGTTTTGGGGATGAAAGCTGCAAAACCACTGCAAAAAACAGTGGTCTCCCAAAAATTTAAATTATCTGGCCATTTGCAAAATATTTTAATGAAATGAATATTGAAATATTTTGGGGTTAGAAGATCTGAGTAAATTGCTTGAATTTTGCAATTCCTGCTGGATGTGTGCCATCCTACAAAATAGTTTGTATGTCAAAGAAAGAAACATTATATGTTAGAAAATGTTATGGGGAGTGATGTAAGTTTGTTTCACTCTATTTAACAGAAGGGAATGTGTTTGTGGGCTTATAAACAACCTAATCTATGGGCTGAAAATATCCTGCCAAAACTGAGCCCTGGCCATCTTCTCTCCCCAAGAAAGCCTCCTAGAGTAAGCTTCTTGTAAAATGTTTCCCAAATAGACTAGACTTTATACAGTGGCCTCCTGAAGATTCAAAGGAAAACATAATAATCTTTGATAAACTTGGCTGCCTAGTTGAAAAAGCTATATGAAGAGTCTAATGACCGTTTTCTTGTGGAATGTCCTCTATAGCAAAGGTCAGTCATCCATCCACTTTCTCCATCAGACAGCTCGAAAAAATAAGAACATAAAGGTAATCTCCTCCATCTCACCAAATTTCTGAGGTCAAAGCATTTATGCAGTGAGGTCTTTCAGTACCATTAACTGTGAAAATAGCCAATATCAAAATAATTCTGAATTTCAAAACCAATTTGAGTTTTAATCTGAGTATTCAGGCTATTCACCCTTGATATTGACGCACCCAGCCATTGGTTCACCTTAAATTGGTCAAATTGATGAGGTCAGTGACATTCAATAAGAGACTGCAATGCACGGCCACCATTGTTTGTGCGACTGCACTTTGCTTTTCTCATTCTTCCCTCAGTACAGAGCTTTGAGACAGGGGATTGGGAATATATCAGGGAATTTGGAGGCTTCTGTCTGTTTTGTGCTCTGGGCCTCCCTCCCTTTCAGCAGCGGTGTGAGGGTTGTGGAGAAGGTGAGCCTCTTGGAGAGGGAAATGGGGACAGGGGGTTATTTAATGTTAGCAGGAACGTGGAATAGTGCTCATTAACATGGTGTTGAGCCAGACCATCCTTGGAATTAAAAAAGACATGAGTTTTAATGTTTAGCTTCACTCATAAAAGATTTTTCTCTGAGCCTCATTTCTTTTCTTTTTTTGTCCCCGCGGCAATGGGTCTTCATTAGAGCACATGGGTTCTTTGTTACTCCGTAGTTGCCTGGTGGCAGGTGGGACATCAGTTCCCTGACCAAGGATCAAACCCAAGTCCTCAACGTTGGAAGGTGGCCTCTAAACCACTGGACCACCGGGGAAGTCCTTGCACCTTGTTTCTAAAACAGAGATAATATCTTTCTTTTTAAGTATTAAATCTGATCTTGGAAGGGAAGTGCCTAGCACGGTGCTTGGCACAGAGTAAACGCTCAATAAATTTAAGTTACTCTCTCCCACTGCTGATCAGCTGTCTGCTGTCACCATCTAGAACTCCAGCCTATTTGTCTAGGGCCCTGTAAATCACCATTTTAATATATCGTCTATTTTAATTCTTACAGGAATCAAAAGAAACAATTATTATATCACCATATTAGAAATTAAGATGCTGAAACATAAATAATTTGCCAAACTTGAGTCCAGACGTTTCTCTCCAGAGTCAGGATTCTTTGGTACTGTAAAAATTTTACATGATAGATTTCACCACTTCTACTTGCCATTATAACCCTTTCTTTCCATGTTTTCTAATATTGGATGTATAATGCTTTTGAATACAAATGGATAAAAGGCTACAATACATTGTATATGTTGTAAAAAGGTCTCCCTGGATAACTATGCAAGGGACCAGTTAAATTCATTTACTAGTCTATTGAGGCCAACTTCTCCATTCTCAAGCTCAAAACACATTGTATTCTAAGCCCATGCTTTGAAGAAATCTAGTAATAAAGAGTTTTCTGTGGGAGGTCTGTTCCTTGTTGTTTCCGAATTATCATTAAGTGGACATATGGTAAGTTGAATTCATACCAATGTTTCTGAAGCTATTCAATTTCTTTAAGTGAATTAAAGGGTAACATCAGTTTGTAAGCATTTTCAGAGCTATTCCACTGAAATTAAGTTTTACTGATCCCAGTTCTTCTCATGATATGAATTAAGAGTTGAGTATAAAAGAAAATGGATCTTTTCAAAAAGATAGCCAAATGAAACATGCCAGGTATAGGATTTGGGATTATGTATGTTGCTCCTAAATTAAATGCTTTCAATGGTGAGCTGTCATTAAAAATTACAGTTTTAGCATTGCTTTTCCAGCATTTGCAAATCACAAAGATGACTTATGGAAAACAATTTTCTTCAGTGGCTGGGCTCTCCAGCTGCCTGTAATTTGATTATAAATTTCAAATATACTTTGTGTGGCAGAGGGTATATGCTGAAAAAGGAGTGTTAGTGGGGAAGGAGGCAGGGACTATAGTATTTCCTGAGTAACTGAGTAACAGAAGTGAGCATTAGATATTTACATTTAGCATTTCAAAGCCTATAGATTAAAGGTGAATTTTCACCATCTTGATAATATTAGTCTCAGTAAATACTATTCCCTTTGTGCCCCAGAGGAAAAGATCAAATTACCCCAAGAAACTTATACAGTTGAGAGATTTTAGTAATTTTCCCATCCTGTTTTCTTTCTCTCCTTCTCTCTCTCTTTCTCTCATAGACAACATAAATTGCTCTTAAGGAAAGTTATAATGTGATGAAATTAGATTACTCTTCAATAATAAATGATTATTCAAACCTTTTGGAGACATGTCATTCTAGTGTACACAATAGTAGATCTCCTTTGTGTTTTTGGAGAATGAGCAAGGGCTTCTGAAAGAGACATGGAGTTCCAGCCATTAATGGGCTTTGAAAAATACCAGACTTAAGGGTAGTAAGTTGACGCCATTAGGAAAATTCAATAATATTCTTATTTTCCTATTATCATAGAGGCATCTGCTGCTTGGGGGGAAATAATGAGATAAAGGTTTCTTTCCTACACATCAGTGCCATTCAGAGATCTCATGGAAACCTGTTTCTGCAGCAAAAAAAAGTGTAATTCTGCAAGTCAAGAGCAGATGGTGTCCTGTGTGACCAGACACACTGACTCCTGCTTGCCTAATATTTAAGGGGAAAGTTGACACTTGGCTCTCTGACACAAATTCTGACCTGACAAAGCAATATAATCTTCTCAAATAAGGTTAGAATAGCTAGAAAAACTCAGCTATTTACTATTGAGCTGATTTTCAGAGCCAAAGAGCCTGTTTAGTTTAAAACAACATACTCCCATCAACCTTGCCTTAAAAAATCAATAAACTTGGAGAATGCCTGAGGTTTTTTTTTTCCAAATTATGAACATCTTTTTGATTTTATTCTCTAATTTGTACAGCACAATAATATAAGTGTAAATACATCTCTTTTCAAAATAGAATCTCAACCAGAATTCACTGTTTTCAATTATGATTTCCAATGGATCTCTTTTCTGGGGATCAGGTTTTAGAAAGCAGAATAAATTAATGGCAGATACTAGTTAAAATTTTGTGTTCCTTCAAGACCCAGTTTCTGCAAACTCTTCTTGGTAAAAAAATTAAAGTTCGCTACAGTAAAGGGAACATATCAGTAAAAATCCCTGCTCAGGGCATTTCATTAATATGTTTGGAATTGTAAGAGAGAGGGGATTTTCTCTTCAAACTCCAGCCTCACATACCTTGGAGCTGATGAATTCTGCACATCCCTGGGATTTGCAGGAGGTTACAGAACAAGATTACGCACCCTGGTGATATATTTACTGCAAGGACAACCCGGGCACAGCTGCAGCTTGAAACCAGAAATGTGTGGAACGAGTCTAACCGTGAAATACTTAAGGCTATTATTTCTTCAGAGCATCCTCCTGTACCCAGGAAATGAAGCCGATCAATTCTGCTTTTCTTTTTCGTTGTTGTTGTTAGTTTAATGCAATTTAGTCTGAGAGGATGAAAACTGGTACCTGACTTTATTATTTACTTATGTAAAATCAGGGCCGAGGAAAAGTCGGGTCCAGTTGATAGAGATGATATGTAGTTAACTGATTTGCAAAGGATGAGAAGGAGGCAAAGCTCTCTGTTTGTGGTGCAAGAATGGATGGTTTGCCTCTCCTTTCAGGATTAAATTGCAAATATAATTTAATGTTGAAAGGCTTTTTGGAAATAATATAACACTGAATTTTTCAAGTGGACTCCCCAGACTTTTTTATTTCCCGGTTCCTAAATAATTATGCCGAGGGCACCGCAGATAGAGCAGCTAACAAAGACAGACAATGCCCTCATGGAGTCCATAACCTTGCAAGGAAAAGAGTTGAGAAGGAGAAGAAGGACATAGATAATAATAGAGTTACAAGCCTTGGTAAAGCTAGAAAGACTAAGTATTCCAAGAGAGTGCATTACAAGCCTTGCATATACGTGTTAATTTGTCTGCTTTCTCTTATCAGTCTATGAGATTCTTGACCAAAACAATGTGTTATTTAAAGTAATTGCTTAAAAACTTCTATTTGTTAACAATCTGTTCCCAGAGCCTTGCACTGTGCATGGCACATGGCAGACACTTTGCAAACTTGGTTAGTTGTGTTTATTGAGGAAAAGGAAACGGCACCCCACTCCAGTACTCTTGCCTAGAAAATCCCATGGATGGAGGAGCCTGGTGGGCTACAGTCCATGGGGTCGCAAACAGTTGGATATGAGAGGACAAGTTAAATTTTTGCTAATATGGCAGGTTCTTATCTCATGCAATATGGCCTTTAGGCTCTCTCAGGGGTTATTTTTCCTTCGGGGACTTTCCAAGAAGTTGTGGAATGTGGCCTGATAGCAAACGAGCCTATCCCTGTAAAGGTCAGGACCTGCGCACCAATCAGACTGTCCCCACCCTAGCCGCCCCATTTGTGGTTTTTGTGCTTAAAAATGCTCTGTAACAACTGTTCGAGGTTCGTCCCTCCCTGGAGGTGACTGAACCCCGACGTGCCGGTCCAATAAATCCTCTTGCTGTTTGCATCGAATCCGAGTCTCGGTGATCTTTGGAGCGACGGGTCCTAGGAAAAGACCGCAAGGTCTAACAGATACAACTGAGCAACTTCATGGATAGAGCATTACTCATGGAATCCTTACAGAAATCCCAGGAACTAAATTTCAGGTATTGAAAGTGAAAGTGTTAGTTGCTCAGTTGTGTGTGAGTCTTTGAGACTCCATTGAGCCCGCCAGGCTCCTCTGTCCACAGAATTCTCCAGGCATTAATACTGGAGTGGGCTGCCATGCCCTCCTCCAAGGGATCTTCCAGACCTAGGGAATGAATCTGGTTCTCCTGCCTTGAAGGCAGATTCTTTACCATCTGAGCCACCAGGGAAGCCCTTTTCAGGGCTTATTTTGTTGTTGTTCAATCCCTTAGTTGTGCCGGACTCTTTGTGACCCCATGGACTGTAGCCCATCAGGCTCCTCTGTCCATGGGATTTCCCAGGCAAGTATACTGGAGTGGGTTGCCATTTCCTTCTCCAGGGGAACTTCCTGACTCAAGGATCGAACTCATGTCGCCTGCAGGCAGATTCTTTACCACTAAGCCACCAGGGAAGCTGGTCTCATTTTACTGATAAGAAAACAAAGGAAAAATGAAATGATTTGCTCAAACCATCTCAGCTAATCAAACAGAATGAAAACAGGTCTTTGAATTCTGAAACCAGTGTTCTTTCACTACACAACACTGCCTCCAGAAAAAATAGATAAGATAAAGAATGGAAATAATACTAAGACTATATATATATTTGTTTGCATGTTCATGAAAGGGGGAAGAAAAAGGTGAGGGGGAAACTTCAGAGTTGTACATGAATTAAAATGAATTCAATTCATCTTCACATAAAAATACTATGAGCTAAAAGCCAAAAACTTTACTGAGAATTTTGTATCTCCAGCAACCTATATTTAAACAGTTGTAATTCTTTTTAAAGAGCCCTTCTTTTCAAACTTTTCAAAGAGAAGATTTGCCTTTTAGTGGGAAATCTCTTTTTTATCATAGAGGTAAAATAAAACTTCACAAGTTTTGCTATTTGTTGTCAATTTTAGCAGACTTTCCCCCACCCTAAACTATTCAACTTAGTATATAAAAGAAAAAGAAAGTGCAGACTACAATATACTTGAAGCCAGACTGGAAATGTCCATAGGAGTTGTCTTAGTCAACTTGGGCTTGCCATGAACAAGTACCAGAGACTTGGTAGCTTAAAAAATAGCAATTTATTTCTCACGGTTCTAGAGACTGGTGAGTCCAAGCTCAAGGTGTCGCCTGGTGGGAGTTCTTTTCCTTGTTTGCAAAGCTGCCTCTCTTGCTGTGTCATTATGTTGCAGAGAGTTGTCTTTCTCTTCTTCATCTAAAGCCACTAATCTTATCATTAGGGCCTTACACTCCTGATCTACTCTAACTCCAATTACCTCCCAAAGGCCATCGTTCAGTCGCTCAGTCCTGTCTGACTCTCTGTGACCTCATGGACTGCAGCACGCCAGGCTTCCCTGTCCTTCACCATCTGCAGTTTGCTCAAACTCATGTCCATTGAGTCGGTGATGCCATCCTCTGTCACCCTCTTCTCCTCCTGCCTCTTTGCATCTGGTGCCCAAAGTATTGGAGCTTCAGCTTCAGCATCAGTCCTTCCAATGAATATTCAAGGTTGATCTCTTTTAGGATGGACTGGTTTGATCTCCTTGCTGTCCAAGGGACGCTCAAGAGTCTTCTCCAGCACCGCAGTTCGAAGTCATCAGTTCTTCGGCGCTCAGCCTTTTTTACTGTCCAGCTCTCATATCCACATATGACTCCTGGAAACACCATAGCTTTGCCTAGACAGACCTTTGTAGGTGCCTCCCAGGACGGCTGTTGCCAGAGCCTCTAGCCTCCCTGTTGGACCTGCTGACTCATGCTCTGCCTCAACACTTAAAGGCAGGTTGGGCTGAGTCTCTTGTAGGGGTCACTGCTCCTTTCCCTGGGTCCTGGTGCACACGAGGTTTTGTTTGTGCCCTCCAGGCATCTCTGGTGGATATGAGGTTTGATTTTAATGCCATTGTGCCCCTCCTACCATCTTGTTGTGGCTTCTCCTTTGCCCTTGGTCATGGGGTATCTCTTTTTGGTGGGTTCCAGCATTCTCCTGTTGATGGTGGTTCAACAGCTAGTTGCAATTTGGGTGTTCTCACAAGAGGAGATTAGCACACATCCTTCTACTCTGTCATCTCCTATCCCAGATTTGCCCACAAAGGTCCCCAAATCCACATCTCCAAATATTATCCCACTGGGAGTTAGCTCTTCAAATAGGAATTGGAAGTCAGCCACAGGGGAGGGCAGGGGAGGCAGAGGGGAGACAGAAGAATTTAGTTCATAATAGGACATATAACTAAAAGAAATAAAACCAGTTCTATTTTGCAAACACCCACACATACACACTAGACTGTCATACTCCACACCTTTGACAAGAAAAGTCAGGGATGAGATTACGCCTAATCTTAAGGAACTACATCTGAATAACTGAAACAAACAGTCCACAATGGAAGACCAAAGAAAGCTAAACTGGAATGTATCATGAATTTAACCTTATTTTTAAAGAAGTCAGAAATATTCAGACAAATAAGTCAGCAGGAAAGTCAAACACTGATATAACTGGCCTAGAAGAGCCTTTTGAATTTAACTTGAGTATCTTGGAGCTATAAGAACTGAAACATCTTTNCGTGCCGGTCCAATAAATCCTCTTGCTGTTTGCATCGAATCCGAGTCTCGGTGATCTTTGGAGCGACGGGTCCTAGGAAAAGACCGCAAGGTCTAACAGATACAACTGAGCAACTTCATGGATAGAGCATTACTCATGGAATCCTTACAGAAATCCCAGGAACTAAATTTCAGGTATTGAAAGTGAAAGTGTTAGTTGCTCAGTTGTGTGTGAGTCTTTGAGACTCCATTGAGCCCGCCAGGCTCCTCTGTCCACAGAATTCTCCAGGCATTAATACTGGAGTGGGCTGCCATGCCCTCCTCCAAGGGATCTTCCAGACCTAGGGAATGAATCTGGTTCTCCTGCCTTGAAGGCAGATTCTTTACCATCTGAGCCACCAGGGAAGCCCTTTTCAGGGCTTATTTTGTTGTTGTTCAATCCCTTAGTTGTGCCGGACTCTTTGTGACCCCATGGACTGTAGCCCATCAGGCTCCTCTGTCCATGGGATTTCCCAGGCAAGTATACTGGAGTGGGTTGCCATTTCCTTCTCCAGGGGAACTTCCTGACTCAAGGATCGAACTCATGTCGCCTGCAGGCAGATTCTTTACCACTAAGCCACCAGGGAAGCTGGTCTCATTTTACTGATAAGAAAACAAAGGAAAAATGAAATGATTTGCTCAAACCATCTCAGCTAATCAAACAGAATGAAAACAGGTCTTTGAATTCTGAAACCAGTGTTCTTTCACTACACAACACTGCCTCCAGAAAAAATAGATAAGATAAAGAATGGAAATAATACTAAGACTATATATATATTTGTTTGCATGTTCATGAAAGGGGGAAGAAAAAGGTGAGGGGGAAACTTCAGAGTTGTACATGAATTAAAATGAATTCAATTCATCTTCACATAAAAATACTATGAGCTAAAAGCCAAAAACTTTACTGAGAATTTTGTATCTCCAGCAACCTATATTTAAACAGTTGTAATTCTTTTTAAAGAGCCCTTCTTTTCAAACTTTTCAAAGAGAAGATTTGCCTTTTAGTGGGAAATCTCTTTTTTATCATAGAGGTAAAATAAAACTTCACAAGTTTTGCTATTTGTTGTCAATTTTAGCAGACTTTCCCCCACCCTAAACTATTCAACTTAGTATATAAAAGAAAAAGAAAGTGCAGACTACAATATACTTGAAGCCAGACTGGAAATGTCCATAGGAGTTGTCTTAGTCAACTTGGGCTTGCCATGAACAAGTACCAGAGACTTGGTAGCTTAAAAAATAGCAATTTATTTCTCACGGTTCTAGAGACTGGTGAGTCCAAGCTCAAGGTGTCGCCTGGTGGGAGTTCTTTTCCTCGTTTGCAAAGCTGCCTCTCTTGCTGTGTCATTATGTTGCAGAGAGTTGTCTTTCTCTTCTTCATCTAAAGCCACTAATCTTATCATTAGGGCCTTACACTCCTGATCTACTCTAACTCCAATTACCTCCCAAAGGCCATCGTTCAGTCGCTCAGTCCTGTCTGACTCTCTGTGACCTCATGGACTGCAGCACGCCAGGCTTCCCTGTCCTTCACCATCTGCAGTTTGCTCAAACTCATGTCCATTGAGTCGGTGATGCCATCCTCTGTCACCCTCTTCTCCTCCTGCCTCTTTGCATCTGGTGCCCAAAGTATTGGAGCTTCAGCTTCAGCATCAGTCCTTCCAATGAATATTCAAGGTTGATCTCTTTTAGGATGGACTGGTTTGATCTCCTTGCTGTCCAAGGGACGCTCAAGAGTCTTCTCCAGCACCGCAGTTCGAAGTCATCAGTTCTTCGGCGCTCAGCCTTTTTTACTGTCCAGCTCTCATATCCACATATGACTCCTGGAAACACCATAGCTTTGCCTAGACAGACCTTTGTAGGTGCCTCCCAGGACGGCTGTTGCCAGAGCCTCTAGCCTCCCTGTTGGACCTGCTGACTCATGCTCTGCCTCAACACTTAAAGGCAGGTTGGGCTGAGTCTCTTGTAGGGGTCACTGCTCCTTTCCCTGGGTCCTGGTGCACACGAGGTTTTGTTTGTGCCCTCCAGGCATCTCTGGTGGATATGAGGTTTGATTTTAATGCCATTGTGCCCCTCCTACCATCTTGTTGTGGCTTCTCCTTTGCCCTTGGTCATGGGGTATCTCTTTTTGGTGGGTTCCAGCATTCTCCTGTTGATGGTGGTTCAACAGCTAGTTGCAATTTGGGTGTTCTCACAAGAGGAGATTAGCACACATCCTTCTACTCTGTCATCTCCTATCCCAGATTTGCCCACAAAGGTCCCCAAATCCACATCTCCAAATATTATCCCACTGGGAGTTAGCTCTTCAAATAGGAATTGGAAGTCAGCCACAGGGGAGGGCAGGGGAGGCAGAGGGGAGACAGAAGAATTTAGTTCATAATAGGACATATAACTAAAAGAAATAAAACCAGTTCTATTTTGCAAACACCCACACATACACACTAGACTGTCATACTCCACACCTTTGACAAGAAAAGTCAGGGATGAGATTACGCCTAATCTTAAGGAACTACATCTGAATAACTGAAACAAACAGTCCACAATGGAAGACCAAAGAAAGCTAAACTGGAATGTATCATGAATTTAACCTTATTTTTAAAGAAGTCAGAAATATTCAGACAAATAAGTCAGCAGGAAAGTCAAACACTGATATAACTGGCCTAGAAGAGCCTTTTGAATTTAACTTGAGTATCTTGGAGCTATAAGAACTGAAACATCTTTATTTTAAAAGGGTACAGTATTCACAGAAATAGATAATGTTTGAAATTTAAAACTACTCTCTCGACTATTACCAAAGTCGAAAAAAATGAGCATGTTTTACATTTGGCTGTCTTCACCTAATTAGCAAAATCCAAACAAAGAGGGACTTCCCTGGTGGTCCAGTGGTTAAGAATCTGCCTGCCAATGCAGGGGACTCAGGTTCAACCCCTGAACTGGGAAGATTCCTCATGCAGCAGGGCAACTAACCCCATGCACCACAACTACCGAAGCCTGGGGCCCCTCGGGCTCATGCTCTGCAACAAGAGAAGCCCCTCAATGAGAATCCCATGCACCACAACTAGAGAGTCGTCCCCATCCACCACAATTAGAGAAAGCCCGCATGTAGCAGTAAAGACCCAGCAGAGACCAAAACAACAATAATAACCAAAGAAAGCATATACTGTAACTCTGCTTTATTTTGGGCCTTGTAAACAACCGTTGATGACCAATATAACCTCCAGATAATCAAAAACTTGTCTTGGTTAATTGTGATATTAAGGATAAAACCTTGCACATAGTATGTATTTATTTTGACTTTTGTCCTGCCTGCTTTCAACTAGAATTTGTGGTGGTAAAAAAAATAAATACATAAATCACTATATTTGTCAACACATATTGGATTGCACGATCCAGAAAACCCCAACCCCAATGCTTTAAGCATAAAAGGGAATTTATTGGCCCACATAGTTGAAGTCTTGAGGTAGAACCCACATCTAATGCAAGAATTCAAAGAGGTCAACTGGCGTTGGTCTCCCTATCTTCACATTTCAGATCTGTTTTCCTTTGGGCTGGCCCCATTCTCAGGCATTCTACTGAGGAATAAGATGGGGGTCAGAAGCTCTGGTTCTTTCATCCCATCCTGTTGGCCATTCTACTGGAAAATCAACACCTCCTTTACAGTGATGCCGATAAAAACATTTGAATGAGCTCTAATAGCCTGATTTGTGTCATGTCATGGCTTCATTCTTGATCCAATTACTGAGGCCAGGGCAATAGTGCACAGTGAATGGCCTGGCCTGGGTTATGTTTCCACCCTCAGCTCTAATAAACCAGGATGAATTCCCTCTAAGCCACAAGGACTGAGACTGGGATAAAAACAATAAGCAAGAAGCATTGAGATTCTATTATCACAAAAGAGGGAAATATTCTTAATGGAGTTGACCACTATGGATGTCTACCACAATCCAAGTACAATAAGACTGAATCATTGACAAACACTAGAAAGCAGAAGTCATGTATAAATGAGGTGGTAGTCTTGAGAATAAGGGGAAGGCAGGGGAAATGGTATGTCATAGAAATATGGATTGAGAAAATCCGGCATGGTCAAGTATAAAACTTTGCTCTGAGTTTCTTATAAGCCAAGGCAGAGTGACATTCAATGGAAAGAAAACACCTCATCTAAACAAAAGAAGTTCCCAGCTTGCTGGATGATATAGATACTTTTCTGGCTCTGAATTCTCAAAAGAACTTGTCTCCAAGACCTTTTAATAAGACTGAGCAACATAATGAGGTACTATTTTTTTTTTAAAGCAAGTTTTTAAAAAGAGCTGATACACATTCTGCTCAATGGAAGCCAAGAACAGAGCATTACACAGTGGCTCTGGAAAGTCAATTATTCAAAAGGCGGTAGTGACTCTGTCCAAGTATGTAACCCAATGAAGGACTCAAAGGTAGAAAACCTGCAATGAAATACTAGCCCTGCCACTTATTAGCAGCGCCACCATAGCTTAGTCCCTCTCATTCCCTGAGCTTATGTTTTTTAAGTGTAAAGAAGTGGTAATAATACCAATACTTGCTTTGGGTGAGAATCAAATTAATACATAAAAGTACGTGAACTCTCTAATATATATGCAAATAGGTAACACATTTTCATCAGACAAATGATACTCTAGGATCATCTAGATAAAGGATAAACTCAGATCAGATTATACATACTTTATAATTAATTGCATAAAATGTTCAACCAATGAGTAATTTAATAGTAAAAGGTTGTTTTCATTGCAGCTCTAATAAAAACCTTTTTTTACTCCTCCATATTATTATTTTATTATTTCCCATGTTTCAAATAAGTGAGATGTCATCCACCAAAAAAGCAGTTGAGGACATTATTACCAATGTGATCCCTACCACCACTATTACTTCTACCAACTGCTACAATTTATTGAGCATTTACTATGGGTGAGGCAGCAAATGAAATGCTTCATATACATTTAAAACACAATCCCTGAACTAGGAGTGAGAAGGGTGAATTTTATAATGCCCCTCAAGAGCAGTAAAACATCAGACTAATTACTTATCTCTGGTCCTGCTTTTCTCTAGGCTTGGATCAGTATTGATTGTACATCTTAAAAGTTTCCCTCCAGACTTCAGTATTCTATTACTTTGTTAGGGTCAACTTCATGGTACAAATTCTCACATTCATGTCTTTTTTTTTTTTTTTTTTTGTGCCATAAAGTGAGGCATATGGGATCTTAGTTCCCCAGCTAGGGATCAAACCTGAGACCTGAGCCTGTGCAGTGGAAGTGCAGTGTCTTAAACACTGGACTGCAAGGGAAGTCCCTGTGTTATATTAAAAGTGCTTTTACCTCAATTATGAATTTATACTTTTCTTAGCANTTTTTTTTTTTTTTTGCCATAAAGTGAGGCATATGGGATCTTAGTTCCCCAGCTAGGGATCAAACCTGAGACCTGAGCCTGTGCAGTGGAAGTGCAGTGTCTTAAACACTGGACTGCAAGGGAAGTCCCTGTGTTATATTAAAAGTGCTTTTACCTCAATTATGAATTTATACTTTTCTTAGCATGTTCTCTTTGGTAGTATATCAAAAGCAGCACCATCATTTTTCTTCAACGAACCTGATGGGATATTCTTCCCGAAGAGTGAAGGGCATGTTTACCACAATTTGTGGAATTTTGTGGAATGTGTTCCCTGAAAGAAAACAGCAAGGAGTCAATAAGTCTGCAGTATTGCCTTAAATTAGTGAGTGGACATTGTATTTCAAGAAAAAAAATGATTTTTTTTTGCCTTTATTTAAATTTAAAAATTTGAGATGTGATTTGCATAACATGATTTCTTAAACCCCCTAGCAGTTCAGCGGCTTTCATCAGTTAAGATCACAGTTATCAGTAGTATACTACCAAAATGGTACCTATCAGTGGTTTCTCAATTTTGGTTACACATTATAGTCACTGAGGCATTTTCAACAAATATAAATGCCTGAATCCCACCACGGAGATTCTGCTGATATTGGTCCAGCGGGCATATTGGATATTTGGATTATTTTTGCCAGTGCTTTTCCAGATGAGTCTAATGTAGAGTCAAGACTGAAATTGACTGGTCCATCCGGTGTTATCCATGAGGCAGGGCATCACATACTTAAAGAAGATGTGCCAATCTGGAAGAGGTGGGGGATGCTTTTTTGGAAAAAAAAATCAGGATCAACCAGTTGAGCCTCATCCAATACTTACATGCTATGCAAAACAGGCAGTATAGAAAATGTTTGCTTTTTAAGAAGGATTTTTTACTTATGTATGTTACTTGGGAAACTCGTTGACTGAGTGGAGAAGAAAAGTCAGTGGGAGCCTGTGTACTCTTTCTTTTTTTTTTCTACTGGTTTCCAATTGTCAAAATCCAGAGGTTAAGAATCTGCCTTCCAATATAAGGGACACTGGTCTGATCCCTGGTCAGGGAACTAAGGTTCCATGTGTCACAGGGCAGCTAAGCCTGAGCACCACAACTCGTGAGCCCTATGAGCTCTGGAGCCTCTGTGTTGCAACTAAGACCTGGTGCAGTCAAATAAATAGATAATATGTATTTTTAAAAAGACTTAAAAAAAAATGCCAGAGGGGGCACCTGGGTAGGGTGATTTTTATTTACCACAGTCTCCTGACCCTCTAACCCTTATTGGGCATCAAATTTCTTTTTCTAATTCCAAGGTCTTTTGGACACAGTTTATAATATCATTGTATCCTGCAAACTCTATTTTAATTGACAGAACCAATAGACACAAGAAATCATGACCAAACTAAGAAACCAACTCGAGTAATCCCTTAGGGATTGCTTTGCTTTCTTAAATAAAAATCCAA
This sequence comes from Neotragus moschatus, assembly GCA_006410615.1. Classification (NCBI taxonomy): domain Eukaryota; kingdom Metazoa; phylum Chordata; class Mammalia; order Artiodactyla; family Bovidae; genus Neotragus; species Neotragus moschatus. The sequence continues at coordinate 524,278 of SJYA01000719.1, read as the reverse complement.
CACATGGTCCTGCTCAGGCATGTTTGGGAAATTACGCCCATTATGTCTTTTTGTTTGCTTTTAAAACCTGCTTCTTTCATTTCTTGCAAATTTTTCTGTCCAAAGCTAAATTGATTCTGCACAGCAAAGATAAACTGCAATCCAGAAACTGGAAAGAAAATGTTTATGTGGTTGAGGTGCACATTTATAGAATTCCTGATTGGGTGGTGAGATCCAGAAGATCAGCAGCCCAGCTTCTGGTGGATATAATAGCCCTTTTTCATTTCATTGACATGAGAGGTTTTCGTCTCCACCATGAAGCTTGTCAGGTCTGGTCTAAGGATGGCTGATATTTTTGATCTTTCTTATATCTGCTTGTGACTTCTTAGATGAAATTTTGAGGTTACATGTATAAATAATATGGAAGGAAGTGAATGCTTGAGGTTAATGTTCACAGGAAAAACCAGGGAGGGGACTTTTTGCTAAAGGTTTTTTTTTTTGAAAAGCTGCTCTACTTTCTACAGACTGAAGCAGTAACCCCAAAATAAGGGGTTTTCACAAATTTTTTTCCAGTTTTTATAATGAACACAAAACTATATCCCATAATCTGAAGCTGAAATATTCAAATTCGTCAGTGTTATATAAATGTTTTGTCTTTCCATTTTACAATATGATTAGAGAAAACTAAGGTGTTTCAAAGAGCAAAAGCAAAATAAATAAATAAATAAATAAATGCCCTCCATTTAGGGATTAAAAAAAAAAAAAAAGGCCACTAATAATAAACCATATACTCACTGAGTACTTGACAGTTTCAGAGTTTTTATTTTCTTATATTTATTTTCCTATTGGCAAGAGTCCTTAGTAATTTTCTCATGTCTCAGCCTTTATCACTATTAAACAATCTGATGTGTGTGTGTGTGTGTGTGTGTGTGTGTGTGTGGTGTGGGACTAACATAGTGCTGTACGTTGATTGTACTTCAAAAAGCAAATGAACAAATTGTAGAAAAGAGATCAGAGGACCTTCCCTGGTGGTCCAGTGCTTAAGTTGCTGAACTTCCTTTGCAGGAGACAAACGTTCAACCCCTGGGAGGGGAACTAACATCCTGCATGCTACACAGTGTGGCCGGAAAACAGAAAAAAAATTAAAATCTTTATAAAAAATGTAAAAGAAACCCCAAGAGATCAGACTTATGGTTACCAGAGATGAGGTGGGGGAGAAAAAATTCGATAAAGGCAGTCAAAAGCTACACATCTCCAATTATAAAATAAATAAGGATGTAATGTACAACATGATTAATAGAATTAGTACCACTGTATATTACATATGAAAGTCATTAGGAGAGTAAATCCTGAGTTCTCATCACAAAGAGAATGTTTTTCTTTTCTTTTGTATCTATATGAGATGATGGATGTTCACTAAATTTTTGTGGTAATCATTTTGTACTGTAAGTCAAATCATTACGTTGTACATCTTAAATTTATACAGTGCTGTATGCCAATTACTTCTCAAAAAAAAACTGGAAGGAAAAAAAGTTTGGGCTGTAAATAATAGAAACCAATTTTTGGTTTAAGCAAAAATTTAAGCTTCGTTGCAGAGTAACTGGGATTATTTCATGGTACCTAAGAGCTAAGATACGTCAGTGTTTTAGGGTGCTTTTAAAATGGTCTCAGTGATCCCTGACTTCTGGTATTTACACCGTGTATTATCTCCTCCCCATGAGTATAGACTGGAAATGGTGATTTCTAACAAATAAGAGTGCAGCAAGGTGATGGGATGTCTCTTCTAAGATCAAGTTATAAAATTCTGTAGCTTCCACCTTGATCTTACTCTTTCCACTCTGATGAAGGCAGATGCTGTGATGTGAGCTGCCCTCTGAAGAGCTTGTATAGCAAGGAGTTGACGACAGCCTCTACCCACAATTTAGAGGAGCTCAGATTCTTGATGTAACAGTCTGCGAGGAACTGAATCCTGCCACCACCCATGTGAAAGCTTGGAAAAACATCCTTTCCGAGGTGAGAACCCAGGTGAAGCCACAGCCTTGGTCAGCACCTTGACTGTAACCTTGTGAGAGACCCTGAGATGGAGGCTCCAATTAGGCCATGTCTAGATTCCTGACCCACAAAAATTGTGGGGTAATACATGCTGTTGTTCTAAGTCACTTCGTTGTGAGATGACGTGTTACATGACAATAGGTGATACAGTCGGCCACAGAATGCAGGAACACTGGGGGAATCTAGAAAGTATTTCTTTCTGCTCCTTGATTCTCTTTTCTTCTGGTTGTCTCACTGAGCTCTCGTTTCCAAACCACTTTGCTTGCTCCTTGGTGCAAAATGTACCAATAGTTCTCACATTTACCTGCTCTCTGTTTCTGTCATACAGAGAGAAATCAGTGTCTTTTTATGTACATTTTCAAAACTATCATGGCAGGAATCAGACTGGCTGATCTAGGCTCAGAAGCCCATCTCTGAACCCATCATCTCTCTCAGGAGGGAAACATACAAGGACGAGATTGTGATTGATCTTGCTTGGATCAAGTGTACTAATGCAGCAGTGTTTATAGTAGTATGAAGACTGGAAAAGGTAGATTTGTAATTTGCTTCACAATTTTGCTCTCTTTGGCCTGTTGTTTAAATAATTTGAATTGCTAATATGTGTTATATTTGAATGAATAATCTAACAGGCACCATTACTCTAAAAAGTAAATATAGAGGGGGAAAAAAAGACCTTTAAAACATTTCCCACCTAGAAAATGCATCATATGAAACTTGGCATTTGTGCAAGGTACATACCAAGAAGTAGAAAGTAACAGACACTGACATGCTTTATTATTTGGCAAGGACAGGGTTTGACATTTACGCCAACTGAAGGTTCTTACTCTCATTGTATCACAGGCTCCTTTGGGCCTCCACTCTCTGCCTATTGTCCTACATGTGTAGAAAACCTGATAAAATTACAGCAAAGTGGGGGTAGGGGGGATGTATACTGAGTTGTTAAACCAGGATGGTGAGTGCTTACCAAGCTACGGTGTTTCTCCAGTTACAGTTGTGTAATTGTGACACGTGAAAAGACCCCTTCAGAACTGCCAGTACGTAAAAGAGCAGAACACTATGATCAAACAATGTAGACAGAACAAAGTGGCTTTGCTGCTCTCTCAGTGGGATCCAAACAAAACAAATGAGGCAAGGTTGTATTATATATTTATTTTTTCTTTTTTGGAGGGGACACCCAGATGGTTATATTTTGACCATCAGACTTGCTTTGTGTATCAATACACCTGTGGCGGATTCGTGTTGATGTATGGCAAAACCAATACAATATTGTAAAGTAATTAGCATCCAATTAAAATACATTTATAAGAAAAATATGTTTTATAAAAATTAGCTCTGAAATCAGAGAAAATAAGCATATTTCTCTGCACTTTTGGTGTACTAGGAGTATCAGTGAGAAGTATCTTGGAGAAGGCCATGGTGACCCACTCCAGTACTCCTGCCTGGAAAATCCCATGGACAGAGAGGCCTGGTAGGCTGCAGTCCATGGGGTCGCCAAGAGTCAGACATGACTGAGCGACTGACTTCCCTTTCACTTTTCACTTTCACGCATTGGAGAGGGAAATGGCAACCCACTCCGGTGTTCTTGCCTGAAGAATCCCAGGGACAGGGGAGCCTGGTGGGCTGCCATCTATGGGGTCGCACAGAGTCAGACACGACTGAAGCGCCTTAGCAGGAGTATCAACGAGAGGTTTCCAAAAAAACAAAACACATCCTGTTGGAAATGGCCGAGGTTATATAATCATGCGTGCATGATGCTAAAGGGCAGTTACTCTGTGCACGGGCTGCCTTGGGAATCAGAGGTAGGAATGGTGGGGTGATGAGCACACAGCATCCATATACAACACAGCAAACATCTGAGGCACCTGGGCTGTAGAGCCACTTGGGTTCAAGTCCTGCTTTTGCCAAGTACCAGACTTCTGACACAGTTTATATTCTGTGTCTTGGTTTCTTCATCTTTGAAGTAGGGAAAATTTTCAGAGTACCTACCTGTACACTCTTGTTGTTAAGACGAGAGAAGATAACTGATACAGAGAGTCTGGCAAAATGCCTAATATACACCAAGCACTCAAATGTTAGCTAATGTTACTACTTACTTTTTGACGATATCAGTTATTTAAACTCCCTCAACCCTAATGTCCTCATTGGTCAAATAGGGAACTGACTGTAGCAATGGCACACACAAAGTTATGTGTGTGACTCAGCATATGATATTATGCACACATTTCATATGTTTTCTTAATTCTCTGAAAGTGAGATGGGAAATTGAGCTGAGAGTTGCTTTGCAATGATCTAGGGTCACAGCTGCAGTCAACATGGTGGTGAATTAGTTTTCATGACAAAGGAACACAAACTAGACAGCTTGAAAAAACAGAAGTGTATTCTTGCTCAATTTTGGAGGCCAGGAGTCCAAAGTCAGGGTTAGGTTATAGCGAGGCCATGTTCCTCCTGGAGGCCTTTGGGGAGAATCCTTCCTCGATTCTTCCAGCTTCTGGAGGTTCCTGGTGCTCTTTGGTCTCTGGCTGAATAACTCGTCTCTGTCCCTGTCTCCACATGGCCATTTTCTCTGTACGTTGCAGTGATGGTTTAGTTGCTAAGTCATGTCTGACTCTTGTGACCCTATGGACTGTCAATTGCCAGGCTCCTCTGTCCCTACAATTTCCTAGGCAAGAATACTGGAGTGGGTTGCTATTTCCTTCTGGGGATCTTCCCAACCCTGGGATTGAACCCGCATCTCCTGTATTGCAGGCAGATTCCTTACCGCTGAGTCACTAGGGATGCCCTCTTCCCTGTGTCCTGTCTCCAACCTCCAATCTGTCCACTAGTCTCTTATTAACAGTCATTGGATTTAGACTCCACCCCAAGTCGAGTATGGGCTTCCCTGGTGGCTCAGAGGTTAAAGCGTCTGCCTGCAATGTGGGAGACCTGGGTTCGATCCCTGGGTTGGGAAGATCCCCTGGAGAAGGAAATGGCAACCACTCCAGTGTTCTTGGCTGGAGAATCCCATGGATGGAGGAGCCTGGTGGGCTACAGTCCACGGGGTTGCCAAGAGTCAGACACGACATCGGGTATAGTTTCATCTGGAGATCCTAAACTGATTACATCTGTTAAGACTTTATTTTCAAATAAAGTCACATTCTGAGGTTCTGGGTGGAAATTAATTTGGGGGAGGGCACTATAGTATCTCGCTCACTCAGTTCAGTTCAGTCGCTCAGTCGTGTCCAACTCTTCGCGACCCCATGAATTGCAGCACGCCAGGCCTCCCTGTCCATCACCACCTCCCGGGGTTCACTCATTTCCAGACATCTCTGACTCTTTGCCATTTATCTTACTTTTACTTCAACCCATTTACTGAACACACATTTGGGGAGTACCTACTGTTGTATCAGATCCAGGGACACAAAGGTAGTTCCTTAAAAGAGTTCATAACATTTTGAGAAAGATGCACACTAAACAAGTCTATAGTGACAGAAAGAGAAAAGTGGTGTTTTATCTCCAAGTGGTTAGAGAGAGCTTCCTGAAGGAAGTGAAACCTGCAGCTGTCACAAGTTCTTTGCTCATCTATACTTGACGTACACGTGTCAGATGAAGGTATACGAGAGGAAAGAAAAAAATGGACTTGATCAGACAGGCCGCGCTTTCCCTCTGGATAATACAGCACTAGGCAACAACTAGTACCCAACCAACTTACGTCACATAGAATTGCATCCAAAATTCCAGGCAAATGAATATCAACAAAGAGCAAATTAGAACGCTGCATTGTGACATTTAATTTAAAATAGAGCATTGATGTTGAATCTTCTAAGCATGAGAAATACATATTTATTTAAAAAAAGGAAAGTATAATGCAAAATGTATCTATTTCTGATTATTACTTCACTAGGACAGAATGTCACTGATGACTGAGTTATTATTGAATTGATTACAGATTGCCATAATACACAGTGATATTTAAGCTCTCTTTATGGTTATGTTTCTTTTCTTTTTTTAGAATTTCATAAATATGATAGTTTAAAATACACCCCTGCAGCTAAGTGGTAACTTAGATGTTAACTTGTCATTGCACCTCAATTTTGTGAGAATAACTTTGGAGGTGCAAGAACACTTATTTTCAGTGCTTGGGAGGTGACAAATGTGTTATCTCTAGACTTTGTGAAGTTCACCCCCACTTCCCTCATGCCACCTAGATTCTTAGTGAGTGTAGGTGTTATGTTTTTTATGATAGAGGATGTGTCCTTAGACAAAATCACATGTGCAACGGGTGTCACAAGGATTCTATTCTATTTCAACAGTGACTACTTCCTTCATAGCTGCCTTAGGCTATGACACTCCAAAACCAAGCTTTGGAGCCATATTGAAGACGCTCTTTGCTTTGGTATCTACTAAGAGTAATTTTTTAATTAATTTATTTATTTGGCTGTGCTGGGTCTTCATTGCTGTGCATGGGCTTTCACTGTTGCAGCAAGTGGGGGTTACTGGTCGTTGTGGTGCAAGGGCTTCTCATTGAGGTGGTTCCTCTTGTTGAGGGGCACAGGCTGCAGGCGCATGGGCTTCAGTAGTTGCAGCATGAGGGCTCAGTAGTTGTGGGCTCTAGGGTTTGCAGACTTTAGTAGTTGCCATACATATGCTCAGTAGTTATGGCTCATAGGTCCTAGAGGGAGGGCTCAGTAAGTGTGGCTCATGGGCTCAGCTGCTACATGGCATGTGGCATCTTCCTGGACCAGGGATTGAACCTGTGTCCCTGCACTGGCAGGTGGATTCTTATCCACTGCGTCACCAGGGAAGTTCTAAACAGTAATTTTTTAACCTGAGGTAGTTAAACAGAGAGGACAGACATTGAATGAAATTGTGAAGTATGTAAAATTTTTCATCATCTTCTTGCTTCCAGTTGCTCTACACTCAATATCTGAATAGGCAAATGGAACACCAAGATTTTCAAAGATGGTTAATAAGCCTTGAATATACTTAAAGATGCAATTTATCTGTTAAGAATTATAAAAATGGTAAGGAATCAATATGGCTGTCATGAAAAATAAATGCAACAATGACATCTTACTGCTTCCAAGAGCAAGCAGAATTTTTCACAACTGTCCTTCAAGGCCGATTTTTACCTATCCAACCTTTAGTCATGGCCATCTTTACCATTTCTTTAAAATCTGATAGAAGATATGGACTTTCTCATCAAAATAATGCATAAGTACAATTTTAAAATATTTTCAGTGGATTTTTAATAGATTCCCATCTCCCTGCCCTAGGGATCAAGCCCATTCTCCTACCACTTTAGGACTCAAACACACCAGCAGATTGGGGCTGGGGTGGCAGTAATATCAATCCTTCTCCTCTCCCAGTTCAGACTAGCTTCTGAGTATCTTCTTACAAGTTGTCACTGCAGACTCACTGATCCTTCTTATTTTAGAGGTTTGTCTGTCAATCCTACGGAAAAGCATTGTGCGGAAATAATAGCAGGAGGATTCAAAAAACTTAATAGGGCCATTAAAAAGCTTAACCCTTAAAAGGCCATCACTCCTTGCTGACAGGGTTATAGGAACACTGTTGCCTGATGTTTTTTCTTTCAAGATGGATCTCTTCTGATGAACTTTGGTTGAATTCTTTCTCCTTCATCCTAGGAAAAACTCAAGAGTGTTTTGGAAGTAATCCTGGGAGAAGATTTATCTCAAGTAGATACTTGGCATCCCTGAGCTCCTATGGGCTGGGTGACCACTACTTAATGGCTCTGGGGACTTTTTCAGAACACAGATTCCTTGATCTTTTCCCTACGGAACAGATAAGTGTCTTGAAAGTGAAAGTCACTCAGTCATGTCGGACTCTTTGCGACCCCATGGACTATACAGTCCATGGAATCCTCTACGCCAAAATACTGGAGTAGGTAGCCTTTCCCTTCTCCAGGGGATCTTCCCCAATCCAGGGATCAAACCCAGGTATCAAATCCAGGTCTCCTGCAGTGCAGGCAGATTCTTTACCAGCTGAGCCACAAGGGAAGCCCAAGAGTATTGGAGTGGGTAGCCTTTCCCTTCTCCAGCAGATCTTCCTGACCCAGGAATTGAACCGTGGTCTCTTGCATTGCAGGCGGATTCTTTACCAACTGAGCTATCAAGGAAGCCCATGAATTCCTTATAAAAGAAAGCCAATGGTTTTTAAGAACCTTGTAAGTCCCCTGGAGTAGGAAATGGCAACCCACTCTAGTATTCTTGCCTGGAAACTTCCATGGACAAAGGAGTCTAGTGGGCTGTAGTTCATGAGGCCACAAAGAATCGGACATGACTGAGCGTCCGCACATGCACACATGCGTGCGTGCACACACGCACACACACACACACACACACACACACACGAGTGCACTGGAAAGAGAAATATCCTTAAAGAAAGAATTCATTCAGTCAAAATACAACTTAATGTTCATGTTGCAGCCTGGAAATAAAAAGAAAACTACCCTTAAGGAGCTCACAACCAAAATTTTCATTGTTTTCCTATTTTTTTTAAAGAGCAGCTTATTTTAAACAATATTTTATCATCTTATTGTTACTTATATATTTTCATTGTTTGGCCATGCTGCATGGCATGTGGGATCTTAGTTCCCTGGAATTAAATCCGCACCCACTACATCAATGCACAGAATCTTAACCACTGAACCACCAGGGGAGTCCACAGTTTCTTTTCTATCTTACATTCTTCACCCACTCAACTTGATTGTGTTTTGACCTGAGTGTTTCTTCAGCTTTATCAGATTATTTTGAGTTCTAAAAGAAGATGCTTCCCACTCTAAATTTCCTACCTTTTTAAGTAAAGAAGAGTTTAGATTCATTCATAACTCCCCTATCTCTGGTTGCCTGATTTAGGGATAAAAAAACACAGGACACACAGTTCAATTTGAAGTTTAGATAAACAGCAAGCAATTTTTTAGTATGAATGTGCCCCAAAAGTTGTACGGGACATACTTATACTAAAAAAAAAAAAAAAAAGGTGTTTATCTGATTGTGACTTACCTGGCACCTTGTATTTTACTTAGCAATCTTACCCTTACCCCAGCCCAGCTCTACAGAATAAGTTGGTTTTGAGTTTAGCAACATCAACACACTTGGAGCAGCTTCTTTATTCTGTAATCCTGGTCACAGAGGAACACAGTAAACTCCCTACACCCTCTGCCAGACTGCACTCAAGTCACTCCCCTCGACACAGACCCTCTCTGCTGAATGGGACACTTAAGCCACTGCAACCCCACATAATACTGTCAGCGACTGGAGGACATATTATTTCTTCCCTTTATCTCACAGATGTGACTTTTTGAGTTCATTTTTCTATAAAACAAATCCTGTGGGTCTAGTTAGCCTATCACCTATCCTATTTGTCTTTTACATGCTGAAAGGAAACTAAGTCAGGATAATGTTGGTAACTACCAAGCACAGATCTTCAGAATCTCCGTGGGACAATGATGCAGGAAAGACTAAAGTCTGTAAATAAATTAAAGCTACATTTCAATCTTCTTCTCTAAAAAGCCAAGAAGAAATTCTTGGGCAGAACAATGGATTTGAATGTCATTTCTACTGTTTCACCTGCTCACTTACAATCTGGTAAGCTTTAGAAGGTTTCAAATGAAGCCTGACCTCCTCTCTGAGAGAGCTGGCTGTTTTGAGCACAACAGATACCACAGTTATCACGCAGAGAGGTGAGCACCAAATATGTAATTTATTTAATGCAGCACTTCTACAGGTAGAGTACCATGCCAACAGATATGATTTTTTTAATCGAAACCTAACCATAATTGAAATATGTGATCACTAATATCTGCAATCAGCCATTTCTAAGGTAGTTAAATATGCAGCTGCTTTGAAATGTGCTTGCGGATTAGCAAAATGTCAGACCCCACTTTCAAAGAAAGCTGTCTTCTGGGACATCATTTATTCTTGCTCATAACTTTAATATGATTACCTCCCACTGTAGCAAACCAGTTTTTTTTTTATAACATTCTAAAGAGATGTTATGCACAGAAGAGCCTGGGATATTTCCAGTTAGGATGGCCATCTCTGAGACAGGTAATAGAGACTGAAAAGTGCCATGACACCCATATCCTGGGTCCTTGTTAGATTAATTAAACAAGGAGGCCATTAGGTGAGATGGTTCTATAATAGCCTACGTGAACAATCCAAAACCTGACTATAAATGCTTCAGGATTAAGAAATAGAAACCTCAGGACAACCAATCACAAACAGCCAGCTAGGATCGTCCCAATCATGTTTAAGCTGTAATCAAAGAACTTCCTTGCTTTGCTCTTTCCTTTTCTCTCTGTCTTTCCCCTGGCTCCTGTAGTTGGAGCACTTCTAACCACTTTTGGTTTGTTGCTGCCTGGTTTTAATACATTTTTGATCAAATAAACTCAACATGTGTAATATACCTAAGTTATTCTTCTAACACCATACAGAAGTCATTTATAGACCTGGCTTTGGATGTTCTGAGAAATGGGGTGTAGGTCCAGATAATTATTCCCCAAGAGCAGAGTCTAAAAATAAGATGGCTGTTTGTACCACTGGTATGTAAACCTCACTTTTTAGGGAAACATACAAGGGCTCTATAGTTCTGAAATCTGCATGTGACTTTTTAGGGGTTAAGGAAAAGTTCAGAGAATTGCAAACAGCTTAAAACTTGCAAATAAGGCTGTTCAAACCCATGAGAAAATCAGAATGCATAGGCTCTTAGGGCAGCCAAAGAGAGTTTTAAGGCCTGAGACTTGAGGCATTAAGGACCTTGCCTTGTAACCTGATTAAGAAATGCCCCTGCCTGCCTATCTTATCTGTTTCTCAGGATAAGTCACAATGCCTTTAGCTATTTCTGATTTAGGCCTGGCTGGGTGTGGATCTGTACTATTTTGATTATATCTGCTGGTTCTGATGATCTCATTACTTTGTTAATTAAATTTTTAGCTTATTTTAATCTCCCTTTAACAGTGCACTTTTAACCATGGGGAAGAGGAAGTAGCTCCTCAGAGAATAGTGTCTGCCCCAAAGGTGGTTCTGCAGCCTTCCTTCCTGTGCTTCAAATTATAGCCTCCTGTCAGGTCTGCCAGAGAGCCCCAAAGGCCCAGGTTAAACATATTCATTCAGGGGATTTCCCTGGTGGTCCAGTGGTTAAAAAACCACACTTCCACTGCAAAGGAAAAAACCACACTTCCACTGCAAAGGATACAGGTGTGATCCCTGGTAGGGGAACTAAGATCCTGCATGTCGCAAAAAAATAATTATCCAGGGACTTCCTAGTGGTCCATTGGGTTAAAAATCTAACTCCCATTGCAAGGGATGAGGGTTTGATGCCTGGTTGGGGAAACTAAGAACCCACAGGTTGCCAGGCACCTAAGGCTGGGTGCCACAGCGGGAGAGCCTGGGCGCTGCAACACAACATCCCACATACCCCAACGAATATTTCGCTTACTCCCGCTAAGACCCAACACAGCCAATAAATGAGTAAAATAAGCAAATATTTTCAAAAAATTCATCCAGGTAATTTAGGAAGACCACAAATTACACTTCTGGGGAGAAGTGCAAATAGCCCTAAAACTCTTGAAATTGCCAGAATGAAATGCCCCAGAGGCTGAACATAGACCAAAAGCAAGGCCTCCAGCAAGTGTCATTGACCCTACTGTTCTCTTTCTACTTATTCCTCTCTCCCTCACCATTCGATTTTGTTTGGGAATTATCTGTTCATATCCTCTGCCCATTTCGTGGATGTACACTGCAGGTGTTAAACTGGCTTTTCTGTGTGATTTATCATTTGCAATATAACGCTAGCTCCCTGATTGATCTCTTCAGGCCGAAGACAGACTCCGAAAGGACTCTTCTCAGGTGCACTTACCTACTAGCACCTGTTCTTGCCACTTTATGTAATGCTAATAACGAATATAAGCTCCTGGACACTGGGTCTTTTAGATGAATAGGAAAAAAAAATGTCAGCTCTTTGTTCATTCTGTCTGGGCCAACACATTAAGACTATCAACTCTGTTAAAGCTTAACAAATATTTTTGCTTTGTTGTCATTAGTCCTTCCTTTTGTTCCTTGTGGGGTTTGGTGGCTAGAGGTTTTAAAGTTCCATGCAGTCAAACCTATGCTTCTCATTAGAGTGTATTTCCACATCACGAGTTTCTTGCAGTTCCTGCTTCGAACACCATTATGAATATAAATCTTAAAATATACAATTAATAAAAGACAGTTTAAGTATTATAACTATATATTATCTGTACATGATTGTATGCATACGTAATTATAACATATAGCTCTAACAGCCCAAACCAGCACCGTGTTTCCTAGTGTTTAGGAGTATGACAGTGGACTAAGAGAGTCAGGGACTTGCTTGTCTGATCTCTAACTGCATGCCGCCTATTGTGTGTTCTTGATGTTCTATAGGAAACTCTTAAGAACCTTCCTTCTCTCTTCCTTCCTTTTTCCTCAAAAAAGTCAGTGCTAAAGAAGTAGAACTGAGCAAAGGAGGTATGGGCTTCAGGGCAGGACTGTGGGGGCTGGGGAGCTGGAGTGCTCCAGAGGTACTGTCAGAGCACAAGTGGAAAGAGGATGTCCCTGTCTGTCCAGTGGTAAAGACTCTGCCTTTCCAATGCAGGGGTTGTGGTTCAACCCCTGGTCTGGGAACTAAGATTAATATCATTAGTCTTTTTAATATCCATCAATCTGATAGGTATTCAATGCAACTTGTTTTGTTTTGCATTTTCCTGACTGCTAGTAAGATTATCTTCTACTTTATTAATTATCCACTTTCCATGTAATTTAATAAATTTCTGTTCCTGTATTTTGGCTATTTTTCTTTTGTTGGTTTTTGTCAACTTGTAGGAGTTCACTGTGCAAAGATATTAATTTATTACATTTTAATTTTTACTATATATTTAATATTAATAGTAATTTTTTGGGGTAAAACTCCCTGGTGGTCCTGTGGTTAGGGCTCCGTGCTCCCACCTCTGGGCACGCTGGGTCAAGCCCTTGTTGGGGAACTAAGATCACAAGTGCCCTGTGGCATGGCCAAAAGACAAGTTAACTTTTAAAAATCTCTTGTTTTTCGCATGTCACCAAAGATCTGCTGGAGAAGTGATAGGCCTACCCACTCCAGTATTGTTGGGCTTCCCTTGTGGCTTTGCTGGTAAAGAATCTGCCTGCAATGCGGGAGACCTGGGTTTGATCCCGGGTTTGGGAAAATCCCCTGAAGAAAGGATAGGCTACCCACTCCAGTATTCTGGCCTGGAGAATTCCATGTACTGTATAGTCCATGGGGCTGCAGAGTTGGACACAACTGAGTGACTTTCACTTTCTTTATAGGTGTTTATCTTCCAGCCTTAAGAAAAATTTCCCACCCATCTCTACTCTTGTGGATCTATCTGCACATTTTAAAACTTTTCTTCTACTGGTTTTTATTTCAGTGATGTAGTCCAAGTGGATTCTATTTTGTATATAATATAGCAGTCTAACTTGCAACCCATTATTCAGGACTATATAAATAAATCAATCTCCACCTTTCTGCAATGTTTGATGTTAACCTTAGACTTTTTCCTATGCACATATAATCCTTTGATATGTGTATGTGTGTGTATGTTTACATGTATACATATACATATACAAATACACATGTTTACCATGATGGTTTTCTTTTATTCTTCTTCAGTTTGCTTTCTTTGCTTAAAATGCTGAGAAGGAACTCCAGTGTTTGGCTCCACCTCATTCTTTTAGAAGCATGCTGTCTTAAGAATTGACAAAGCTGACTCATTAAGCCGTAGCCAATTAACTCTTCCCAGATGAAGACGTCCCCACGGTAACATTTTCAGCTTTCTAGGTCCTGCTCTGAATTACTGTCGTTTAGTCTCGAAGCTGTGTTCGGCTCTTTTCAAACCCCATGGACTGTAGGCCACCAGGTTCCTCTGTCCATGGGATTTCCCAGGTGAGAATACTGGAGTGGGTTGCAATCTCCTTCTTCAGGGGATCATCCCAAAGCAGAGATCAAACCTACATCTCTTGCATTGCAGGAGGATTCTTTACCACTAAGCCAACAGGATGCCTGCTCTGAACTGTGAGCCCAAATCTCTACAGGGTTCTTTACTCAATTCCCCAAGGAGGGAATCACAGTACCTGCCCCTACAAAAAAGGACAGCCTTCTACTGGGTCACCTTCCATCAGTCAGCTCCACAGTCTCTCCACATTCTGTGCGTGGTGGCTTTCTTAATGAGTTGCATGAAAAAGGAGAATTTAAAGCACCACTGTTCTACTGCTGATCTTTTTTGGTGCTTTTTAATCTGTGGGAGGTTTGGGGGTAGATATAGTTAAAAATAACTGAAGACCCGTGCTATATTTATTGATCTCTCATCAATCTTTGATTCCATAGACAGGGACCACTTAGCCAAGCCGTATGATTTTGATATTGATTCAAGGTTTTTAATCTTCCCTTAGAGCTTTTACTGCCGCAGAATTGCAAGCAGGGTTCATTCATTCCTCAAATATGTATTGATGCCACTGTTTACCAAGCCCTGTGTTAAGTACTGTGTATATACTGGCGAGCAAAATCATCGCAATGCTGGGTAGTTATGGATTGCTTTGCACAAATTCTAATCCCAAATGTGATTAAAAACATACTTTGTCCTCAACTCTCCTTTGAAGTATCTATTTAAATATTTGATGCAGATTTAGCCTCCCTTATGTCTTCCTGCCATGAGAAACTACAAGCTCAGCATTTTTTTCCTATTGAAAAGAGAAGTTATTTAATGCTGTAGGCACCACCGTGGCACTTTCCAAATGATTTTTGTCTGAATAGTTTAGTGTCTTTTTAACAGAACTAATATTGTTGATACGGGTTAAAGATCACTTGGTGTTCAAAAAATATTTATTGAGTCCTTATTATATGTTAGACACACTATTCTAGGATCTAGACACAGAGGCTTTTTTTTTTTTCTGCCATGGACTCATTTAGCTTAAATATATGAACTTCTTCTCAGAACAATATTTTTATAAATTCATAAGTTAAAATACATTCTGCTGTAAAGAAAACCAATTGGTTAACAATGTTAGCTCATTTATTTAAGCCCTGATATTGTCTTTAAATTAAAAAAAAAACCTATTAATTTTAATGGGAAATTTTATTATGTATTACATCTTACATCTTAACCTAAGACATTCAAATAATTTTCAAAGATTTAAATATATATGGGGTATTTATACAGATATATATCCTATATAACCAGACATACAAATGTAATGAAACTTTGTATAAGCAGTAACGACACATTTGAAAGTAAGCTAACAAATAATCCAATGAAGGCTTATTGTACTCACCCAAAGAAGGAGTGAAGACGATAATGGATGATGTATGTACAGGGAAAGATGAGGGCGTTTGACATTAGAAACCTCATTATTCTTTGTACATTATTTTCTTTACAGACTTTTCAATCTTCCGGAGGTTCATTGTTACTGAGGTCAAATTTTGCTTAAAATAAGCTTAACATTTTATTTCTACAGCAAAAATAAAACAAAACACATGCACACAACGGACCAAAGGGTTGTAAGAAATGAAGATGCCTGTCTCCATCCCCTGCTCGGTTGTCCTTACATTGCCGAGTTGTGTCCAGCTCTGCGACCCCATGGACTGCAGCACGCCAGGCTGCTATGCCCTCTACTCTCTCCTGGAGTTTGCTCAAGTTCATGTCCACTCACAGGCAAAGCAAACATGTTTGTGTTCATCAGAACAGGGCAACTTGTTCTGATATAAATTTGTTTCCCAAGATATTCTGACTACAAAAACCTCTTTTGAGTGAATTGATGAGTGTGTCTTTGCCTGCAATCATTATGTTGACACAGTTTCTCATACTGTGTATATTTCGTATGTTTTGGGTAAAATTTTCTTTCTATTGGGCGTAAAACGAAGTTTGCTGAAAGACATTTTTACGAATTATATTGCTGAAAAGTCACTAACTGAACATTCATTTGGTGAGACACATCTTTTATTAGCCATTAGCATATGATTCTACAGACAAAACTTGAGGGTCCATGGATTCAGCGAGGGGTTAAAAAGAAAAACTGAACAAAACAGACACAAATACTTGCCTCTAAGGATCTCATATTCCTCACAATCTACACAGATAATTCTGTTCACAAGGTCAATTTGTTCAGCTCATAGGAGGTGCAGTTTGTTCCTTTTTTGTAGTCCCAAGTCCCAAGACCCAACATGGTCCTCCTCAAAGTTCCAAGGAAGTACAATTATTCTGTTAAAGGTTTGTTTACTTAGATGTTTACCATAGCCTCCAAAATCTTACTTGGTCTAGATTAAGGACAGGCAAAGTATTGCCCCAGGGCTATACCCATCACCTCCTGTGTTTTCCAAAGCTTAGGGATCACAGCCAAGCTCATATAGTTGATGGCTGCCTCTATACTATACCAGCAAGAGTTGAATACAGGTGACAAAGATTCTCTAGCCCACCAAGTCAAAATGCATATTCTGACTCTCTATTTTAAAAAGCTTGCCCATCTGACCTAAATTTCTAGAGTTGCAAGTGTTATTGAATATTTGAGCAGATCTAAAGAAGCTTCTTTAAAGACGCTTCTAAAGAAGCGTCTGCCTACAATGCAGGAGACCTGGGTTCAATTCCTGGGTTGGGAAGATGCCCTGGAGAAGGAAATGGCAACCCACTCCAGTATTCTTGCCTGGAAAATTCCATAGACAGAGGAGGCTACAGTCCATGGGGTCGCAAAAGAGTCAGACACGACTGAGCAACTTCACTCATTCACTAAAGAAGCTTCTTAAGAGAAGCGGCCTTGGTTACAGATTTTCCTATAGCTCTCTTACAAAGCAAATAAGAAATAAAACCTCAAGAATGAATTGTCACTTCCTAATTTTCTAATACCAGAATTCTCATTGCTCTGGTGTTTAATGAGTATAATAATACACTTAGAACTCTTGTGTGATTTACTCCTTATTCTTTGGATAAGATTAACATCTTAAATGCAATTTACAAGGTGCCTCCGGTTCTAGCCTCACATACTTTGGTCTGTTTCTTCTCACTCCCCGTTAGGAGCACATGATTCTGCTTTGGGCAAACCTGTGTCCTCTTTGTAAATTCATTTCCTTAGTCTAGAGAGCAATTTCCACCCCTCAGGTCTTATGTGGGTTAATTCTTACTCATTTTCAGATTTCTGACTTCTTGTTGCTGTGGCAAAGTTTTTTTGATTGTTTTTTCTGTCCCATCTCTCTAAAAGTTGGACTTTCAGAGCAGCTGTAGAGCTCAGTAGTAATAAATCCACCTGCAATGCAGGAGATGCAGGTTTGATCCCTGGATTGGGAAGATCCTCTGGAGAAGGAAATGGCAACCCATTCCAGGATTCTTGCATGGAGAATCCCATGGACAGAGTTGCCTATAGTGGTCACAAAAAGAGCTGGACAGGACTTAGTGCCTAAAAACAACAAATTTCTCTTTTACAGTAATTTTCAGAATATGCTATAAAAATATCACACTTACACTATTTAATTTCTGTCTTCCTATCAGATTCTATATGTGTGGGACCAGTCTGTTCTGTTTATGGCTATATCTTCAATGCTTAGCTAGTACCTTCAATGCTTAGTTAATCAAATCTGTGAAATGAACTTATGAACACCACAGAACACTCATACATCAGATATTTAACAGTGAACTTATTCTCATCTCTTGCTAGAGGGGTCAAAGCAAGAATGTACCACCTAAATGTTTTCCTGAATTTCTTATAAAATTATGTAAAATTGTTCCATATTATAAATTGATAAATGTATCAGAATTTAATGCTAATATAGTTTGGAGGGAATAACGTCCTTTTTTTAAGTTAGCAAAATAAAAGTATAGTCTGTTGTGTTTCTCTTTCTCCTGGATGCCAAGAAGTTCAAGAGTAAATGTATTTCTTATTTACAAGAATGTTCCCCAAACCCAGATTGCTGGTAAAAATTCTTTCTTCTTTCTTTACATGTTGTATTAGGCTTTTATTCACTTAAAAAATCTGTTAGATATTTGCTTCATGTCAAGTTGCCTCAATTTTGAGTAATTATAACTTGATCCTGTTTAAGACTCATAACTTTTCTCAGATCTGAAAAAATGCTAAGAATAAAAGCTACAACTGATGGTTCTGAGTGTCCTGAATTGAATTACATGACTGCCTTCAATGTGGGAAAGAGGGGTTGGGGAGGGATGGTGTCCTTGAAGTCACTTTTTTTTTTTTTAAAGCAGCAAACTAAACTGGAGTCAGTTATCCACTCCTCATGGAATGCGAACAACTTTTTAGTACCGATTAGTCCACTGCCAGTGCTCTTGCCTGGAAAATCCCATGGATGGAGGAGTCTGGTGGGCTGCGGTCCATGGGGTCGCTAAGAGTCGGACACGACTGACTGACGTCACTTTCACTTTTCACTTTCATGCACGGGAGAAGGACATGGCAACCCACTCCAGTCTTCTTGCCTGGAGAATCCCAGGGACAGGGGAGCCTGGTGGGCTGCCGTCTATGGGGTCGCAGAGTCGGACACGACTGAAGCGACTTGCAGCAGCAGCAGCAGCAGCAGCAGCAGCAGCAGCAGCACACTACGGAAGCAATTCAGTAAAAACTCAGAGCTTCTTGAGCCGTCAGCGTGGGATCTAGCCTTGCCTCTGTGTATCTAGTTTGAAACTAGGGCCTGCTGGGTCACTTCTTGCTTCCCTGATAGGCTGGTTTTCAAATTACTTCTCTCGCTTCCTGAAATAGAGCCAGGGGGTGGGGGTGGATGGGAGAAGAGGTGACTTAAAAGAGTTCATCCCTTTAGGAGGTGGGGGAACTTAATCACAAGTCTGCACTTGCTTCAGATGATGAAACAATGAGTGTTTATGAAATCAAGAAAAATATTTTCCCCCCAGAGTTTTCTTCTCAAAGAGTTCTCTGTGTGCTCTGGCTAATTTAAAAAGAGCCCCATAGGGTGCTTATTTTTTTTACACATATATTGCCAGAGTAGTTCCTGTTTTGGTTTAAATGTGTTCTTTCTTTTTAGTCAGATGAAAGAGAACTTTCTTTAAAAAGAACTTGTCTGCTGATCCTGTTTGTTAGAATGAGCCTAAATAAAGCTTCTGTTAAGAATTTAACTGTTGAGCTAAGTCCTCTCAGCTAAATTATCTGGCAATTTTCATTCTTAGTTGGGTTATGTAACTCGAGTGCCCTTATGATCCTCTTTCCTACCTGCCATGTCTGCCTCCCCTGAGGACTCCTCTGAGGTACATATCTTGAGGAAAGGGCCTTTTCTCTTAATTCATTTGGCTTATTCTGTGTGGAGTGTGATGTTGCGGTATGGGTGTGGGGAATACGCCAGGCACCTTAAGTGAGTAAGTCATTAATTCTGCAGCAGGCAATGACCTAATAAGAAAGGAGTGGCTCATCTACCCATGAAGAAATGACATCTCGAAGGCTTTAGAGGTGGTAGACAGACGTCTAAAGGGGAAGGGCCATGGAAAGGGGATGTAGAAGCCCCCTGAGTTGGCCCCCATCCGCCTAGCAGGCAACTACAACAATGTAGCATATAATGTAGCATTTCAGTCAAGAGGAAATTCTGGTAGGATACAACCGAAAAAATAATTAAACAGGCAAGCAAACAGAGAAACAACGTGCTGAATGTGGATGAAACTCAAGACTTTATGCTAAGTGGAAGAAGTCTGATATAAGATACAAGTCTGAGACAGAGGGCAAGAGGACAGGGCACAACCATTAAAAGAAAGACATAGCTGTTAAGGATGCAACGTGAACTGGTTAGAACCTACTGGGTACAAGATGGCAGAAGATTCGACTTCCTATGGACCTTGAGCCTCATTATACGCTCGTTGTAATATACCAGCATGTTGAATGACACAGCCGTAGGCACCATGATAGTTCCAAGGCCAACCATAAAAAGCCAGAAAGTGGCCAGATTCTTTGAAATCACTGCTCCTTGTTCAAAATAGTTGGGATTATCCTGCCATTTGTTAGCCTATGAAATTACCCAGCCCATAAAAACTAACCACCCCATATTTGGTGGCCTCTCTTGCCTTCTGAAACTCCAATACTTTGGCCACCTGATGCAAAGAATTGACTCATTGAAAAAGACCCTGAAGCTGGGGAAGATTGAAGGCAAGAGGAGAAGGGGATGACAGAGGATGAGATGGTTGGCTGCCATCACTGACTTGATGGACATGAGTTTGAGTAAGCTTTGGGAGTTGGTGATGGACAGGGAAGCCCGGAGTGCTGCAGTCCGTGGGGTTGCAGAGTCAGACATGACTGAGCGAATGAATGACTAACTTGCCTTCTGAGGAGCCGCCCAGGCGGTGCTAGTGGTAAAGAACCTGCCTGTCAATGCAGGAGACGTAAGAGACACCGTTTTGATCCCTGGGTCGGGAAGATGCCCTGGAGAAGGGAATGGCAACCCACTCCAGTATTCTTGTCTGCAGAATCCCATGGAGAGAGGAGCCTGGTGGGCGATAGTCCATGGGATTGCAAAGAGTTGGACACAACTGAATGACTAAGCACTTGCCTTCTGCGATGGACCACATTCTGCCTATGGAATGTGTACATCTCTAAATATATCCCTATGGTTTGCTTTTGAATTCTTTCCTGAGGTAAGCCAAGGAACCTCACTCAGTGGCCTGTCCCAGGGCCTCGCCTGAGACCTGGGACATGACCATCCTCTCTGTGTTCTATTTTCCCGCAACAAGGCCACAGATTCTATGATTTCCATACATAAAATGTCCAGATTATAGACAGAAAGTAGGTTATTGGTTTCCTGGGACTGGGAGTACCAGGGTTAAGATTGAGATTTTGTTGAGGGAGATGAAAATGTTCTGAAACTGATTATGGTGATGGTTGTACAAGTTGATAAGGTATCTCAAGATTATTGAAAGGTACACTTGAAATGTGGAGAAGGCAATGGCATTCCACTCCAGTACCCTTGCCTGGAAAATCCCATGGATGGAGGAGCCTGGTGGGCTGCAGTCCATGGGGTCGCTAAGAGTCGGACACGACTAAGCGACTTCACTTTGACTTTTCTCTTTTATGCACTGGAGAAGGAAATGGCACCCCACTCCAGTGTTGTTCTCTGGAGAATCCCAGGGATGGGGGAGCCTGGTACCGTCTATGGGGTGGCACAGAGTCGGACACGACTGAAGCGACTTAGCAGCGGCAGCAACACTTGAAATGGATGAATTTTATGTAAAATATATCTCAATAAAGCTCTTTTTCAGAAAGGTGAGATCATCTATTCAAGGGGACTAAGGATAGAATTTTCAAGGATAAAGATAAAAGTGCTCATTTTAACTCTCACAGCTCCCACCATCTAAAGATTGTACAGAGAAGTTTGTTTCTACAGGGAGATCCATTCCTGAGTGTTGTATCTCTTACTACAGTTTCAGCGTTTGAAATCTACTTGTGCAATAAAGAGTAAAGTCAGACATTAAAAACAACAGGCAGACAGACCATTTCTTGAATTTGATGGTGGTCATCACAAACTTCAAATCAGTTTTCAGAAGATGAGAATGTTTCCTATATTTTGTTGAAAATGATGGAAAGATTTAGAGACTTCTATTAAAATACATGCAAATATAGAATGTTTTCAGCACATGCAGTAATGCTAATGATGGACCCTTTGCTTTCACAGTTGACTAAATCAAACTGTATTATAAATATTATCTAGGCTGATGATTGGTTTTTGCTTCATTTGTAAGAATTTACTAGCCAAGTGGATAAGAACATAAGATAATAGGAAATTTCTTACTTTATTCCCTTTAGAAAATATGATCTAATTTGACATGCTAATCATAGCTTCCCCATTCCCTTTTGACTTTAGAGGACTTCTCTATAGCTAGAATATAGTCTTTTTCAGGAATTTGTATCTAATTTGCTATGCCTTATAGATGGATACATTCTAAACTGCATTTTCCAATGGGATTTCAACCCTTGAATTTCCACTAAAAGTATATCCAAATGCATGGTGATGGTTTTCATAATCACGCTGGATATCTATACATAGGGCTTCATATTTATTTATCACACTTACTTTTGCAACTTGGATGCTCCTTTGTTTTAGCTGGACATTTAGTCTGAAAGGGATGAGGCGACATTACTTAATGCATGTAAACCTTTTTGGCCATATTGAGTGGCATGTAAGGTTTGCATGCAGGCCAGGCCAGGGGTCAAACCCATACTCCCTGCAGTAGAAGCCTGGAGTCTTAACTACTCAACCTCCAGGGAAGTCCCTACTTATTTTAAATTCAAGTTCCTTAAAAAGGACAAGTTGCTGCTTTTCCTAAAAGTGAAAATAAAGGCATGGACTATACCAACATTTGATTAGATTATCTTATCAAGCTTCCTGAGTATTAGCTTCTCTTTTGAGAGTAACATAGGGAGATCACTGTATACTCTCACCTGCCTATTGCTTCAGAAGCTGAGAAAAATGCATTTTACTCAGACTGCAAAACCTCAGAAAAGCAAATAACCACTCACTTAGAACATACTTGATACTTAAAAGGCAGCTTTTACATCTTAAGTTAGCATGCTACTTTTTTTCTTTTAAGGGATAAGATTTCTATTTGAGATAGTATATGCCTGGCTATGAAGTTTGTTTGCTGATTTTATTTACTATCTTTTGTGAGAAGAGAGATTTTATTTATTTACTTAGTTTCGGGCTGACCTGGGTCTCCATTGTTGCATGTGGGATTTCTCTAGTTGCAGTGGTCGGAGGCTACTTTTTGTTGCAGTGTGCAGGCTCCTTGCTGTAGCTTCTCTTGTTGTGGGGCCCAGGTTCTAGGCATACGGGCTTTAGCAGTTGTGATGGCGCAGGGGCTCAGTTGCTCCAAGGCATGTGGAATCTTCCTGGACCAGGGATCAAATCCATGTCCCTTGCATTGGCAGATGGATTCTTTATTCACTGTGCCACCGGGGAAGTAAGTCCTATTTGCTGAATTTAAATTGTAGAAATGTTGCCATTACTTTTTAAAGCCGTTGTCCTGGAACATTAGTGCTAAACTGTTGAACCCCACCCCTCGAGTTTCTCTATTAGTAGGTCTGGACCCAAAAGTTTGCATTTCTATCAGTTTCCTGGGGTGATGTTGAGATGGCTAGCCTGGGTTCACACTATGAAACCTGGCTCCCCTATGGGTTTGGCAGGAAGGGGAGGTCCGTGTCTTCCATATTCAGAAAGTTATAACTATTCTAGTTAGGCCAAGGCCATAACTTAATAAGAACTTTGTATGATTCCTTAAGGCTTTCAATTTTCCAAAGTTGATTCTAATCATCTGTCTCTTTCCCCACACTGTTGTTAAACCGTAAAACTGAAGCAGACTGTTGGTGCTGGGAAAATGCAGATAAACATCCAATAAGCCTGAAAAGTGGGGGATTGCCCCAGGAGACGGAGTAGATGGTGGCAGCTTTAAAAAGAAAAAAAAAAGTAAGTGAAATCATAGGGTCTGCTAAAAGGAAGGATGAGAAGAAGCACGTTACACCCTCAGTCATGTCTGACTCTTTGCAACTCTACTGACTGTAGCCCGCCAGGCTCCTTTGTCCATGGGATTCTCCAGGCAAGAAAACTGGAGTGGGTTGCCATGCCCTCCTCCAGGGCATCTTCCCCACCCAGGGAGGGAATCTCTGTCTCTTGCCTCTCCTGCATTGCAGGCGGATTCTTTACCACTGAGCCACCAGGGAAGCTGGCAAGAAGGAGATAGAAACAAAAGCAACCCTTCTTGCTGCTCTCCAGCTCTTTCACTGAAGCCCTCAAAGCTCACTGGACTCCACTTAATTGTTGGAGGAGGACTGTGGGGCCGACCCACTTCCTAGTTCCTTCTGCCAATTTAAGTCAAAGGAGAAGCGAGATGCTAAAATAGTCTAAAATAGAAGGCATTTTTTTTTCTGCTTTCTCTTATCTGCCCCTAGGGATAGTTTTCATTCCAGTGAACTTATTTTATTTGGCAGATTAGTTTTAATATGTCCTTTGATTCATTTTTCAGTGAGCCTTTTAAGAAATATAGCTGTATTTTCCAGGATATGTCAGCCATGAGAACTCTCCTAAGCTGCCTTGAATTTTTTTCCTTTCTACCATCTCTACTAATTTCCAAAATGTTTTATACCTTTATAAGATTTTATTTCTCATGATCCCTTTAGAAAAGGTAGTGTAGTGTAGTGAAGTCGTGTAGTTGTGTCCGACTCTCAGCGACCCCATGGACTGTAGCCTACCAAGCTCCTCTGTCCATGGGATTTTACAGGCAATAGTACTGGAGTGGATTGCCATTTCCTTCTCCAAGGGATCTTCCCAACCCAGGGATCGAACCTGGATCTCCCACATTGTAGACAGATGCTTTACCTTAGAAAAGGTAGTATCAGGAATTTGCCTTCAAGTTTTGTAGTGTAGACTTGAGGGTTTAAATCTAGTTGTAAGACCTTAAGTAAATTACTTATTTTCTTTAGGATTGAAACCTCACATGTTAAATGCAGACAATTATACTTACCCAGTGGTGTTTCTGGGAGAATTAAATGGGATGCCTCTAAAATACTTAGTACACGGGAATTCTCTGGTGGTACACTGGTTAGGACAATATGGTCTTACTGCTGAGGGCCCAGGTTCATTCCCTGGTTGGGGAATTAAAATCCCCCAAGTGGAGTGGCACAGCCAAAAATAAACAGATACATAAATAAATAAAAAGTAAAAATAAAATGGGCTTCCCAGGTGGCGCTAATGATAAAGAACTCGCCTGCCAATGCAAGAGATATAAGAGATGCAGGTAAACAAAACTAAGCTGCTTGTCAAATAAATAATTTCATATAAAAAAAAAAAAAAAGAGAGAGATGTAGGTTCGATCCCTGGGTGGGGAAGATCCCCTGCAGAAGGGTACCACTCTAGTTTTCTTGCCTGTAAAATCCTATGGACAGAGGAGCTTGGCGGGCTTCAGTCCATAGGGTCACAAATAGTCAGACATGACTGAATTGACTTTGCAAATGCAAAAAATAAAATACTTAGTACAGGGTCTGGTTCACCTTCAATGATGTTACTTTGTATGATCATTGTTACTACTACTCAGAAGCAACTCTTTAATCCTTTTTCCCAATTGCTTTAACAACAAAAACAGTTTTGCCCCAAATCTATCCTTGTCACTGTCTGATTTCTAGTTCTCTTATGTTTCTTGATCTAAACCTAGAACAAGGGTCTTAGTTTGTGCCCTTGAATTCATATCTAAGCAAAGCAAAGCAGGTTGGCAGGTGGGGAGGCTCCTAAAAGTTGTCTGCTTCCTATGGATAATCAAGAAAAGAATAAACAAAAGGCATTAAGTCTCTAGTTGAAGAGATGAAAGCTAAATTATTTAAAGATTTAAAAAAGAATTAGAGACAAAAATAGAAGTCACTTCAAATGACCCCAATTTAATTCATCATCCTTAGGACTTTCCAAAAAATAAATCTGATCATTTCACTTCCCTGCCCAAAACACTCACTTTTCCCCTCACTGCCAGGTAACTATGGCCCTATTTACTCACTCGTTATTTCAGCAATATTTATCTTCCTCATAGTGGTTTAAGTCTTTAAAATACTTCCAGATCAGGTCTCCTCTTTTTCTTCCTTCCAGAGACCTATCTATGGGCCAACTTCACTGATCAGAGAGATCACTCACTTTGGGGACTGGCTTCCTTATCTCCTTCTGCCCCCATACATACCCCAAAATAAATACCCTGTCTCTATTTGCTATTAACACTCTGTAAAGAACTCTCCTGCTTGAACCAGCTGTGCGTTTTCTAAAGCTAGCACCAAGGACACCTAGGACTCTGGAAGATAATAGCTTTAGTGAATGCCTTCAGCAACAGGGAGGCTCATCCCGCTCAGCAAGGGAGTCTCTGGGCCTAAAGGTGCCTTTGGGGAGGGAGGGGCCAGATAAGGAGTCAAACCTTTGCTGAATGGGGATTACAGGGAAGGGGACGTGAAAGGGTGGTGGGTGAGGCCTACTGGACAACCTTGTGAACTGTAATACAGCCATTAAAATATATATATATATCTGGGGCTTTCCTAAAAATAATGCAGGAAGCCAGGATCACAGGGATGAAGTGGAAGCCTGGAGTTTAGGAAGGATTCCTTGTGAACAACTTCAGGATAGAAGGGTAATGTGAGAGAGTGGCAAATGACACCCCTGTGTAATCTGATATATAAAAATACTAAAATGTGTCTACATAACACGTGGAGAAATAAGATAAGAAACTTCAAATGGGAGCGATGTGGAGACTTCCACAGTATTGCTTAAGCAGCATATCCAAGTGACTTTGGTCTCCATTTCATTTGCTTTGGAAATGCAGCCTATCCTAAAACAACATTTATCTAAAACACTATGGAGTAATCTAACACTCATGGGAGCCAGAAAGACAGTGCCACAGAGGTGAGTTACTTATCTTCTCAAATATTGACTGTCCGATTTTAAGCAAGACAACTTGCTCTGTGTGATCTGTCAGCTGACAAACTGCAAGTCACATTGTTCTTTGTTATTGTTTTTTTGTGTGGGGGTTGTGTGTGTGTGCGTGTTTGCAAGTCATGGTTTTGATCGACTCATTTGTATTTACATGTCTATTTAACATCAGTCAACAGCATTTACTATGTGTTGGTGTTTCTTAGGCATTCACATAGTGAATGACAGAAGATGCCTGCCCTGTGAGAATTTACAGACCAGAAAGGAAAAGGGATTAGTAAACACAGTAAATCTAGTATGTCTGATCAGTACCAGGGCGAGGGCAAGGGGAAGCAGAATACTGTAGACACTTAACAAGTCCAGAGTCAGGGAAGTCTTCTTGGACGATAAGCAGATATTAGCTAGGGGAAAAAAAAGGGGGGGGGGAGGGGATATACCAGGCAGTGGGAATAGCATATCCAATGAAGAGCATAAAAAACTAATTTAGCGCTCTCTTATTCACAGATTAATAGTTTTGATGAGTTCCCAAACGCTGAAATGCAAAAGGTGACATTTAGTGACTTAAAATTTATTCACTTAAAAAGACCATGCTTTATTTTCTGATATGGATACCTTTCTTACTTTAGGGGTGTCAAAACGTCATCTTTACCCCAAAACGACAGTGACAGCAGATGATGATGTAATTCTTTAAACAACGTCTTTGGCAAAATAAGATTTTCAAACTTGTGTTGATTCCTAAATTTTACTAGTCTATGAAACGGAGAAAGAAGTTCATTCCCTCACCCTATATAAATTTTATTTTTTTATCTCTCCCTTTTTTGGTTAACACAATTACTCAAAAAGTCTACAGGGAGCTGTCATTTAGTTCAGAGCAAACTCTTCAGGTAACATCTGAACTAAGGGACGGGAATACAATCCCGCCCTTTGAGGATTCTCATTGCCTGATAGTTTCCTCTATAGAAAGTACCTTCTGAACTCTTAAGCACTCCAAAGACCTGACATTTGTCCCTTGCAGATTTATTTTGAAACCCAGGTTTTTGGATTGTTTTGACATATCCCTTAAGGTGTTTTTTTTCTTTTTTTAATAGTGCTTTGAAAATTTTATAGGTTTTATAAATTAATTTGATAATTATATATATTATCACAGGCAATTTAATATACCTATCTATCTATCTAAGAACTTCCCTGGTGGCTCAGACAGTGAAGAATCTGTCTGCAATGTGGGAGACTCAGGTTCAATCCCTGGGTGGGGAAGAGCCCCTGGAGAAGGGAATGGCAATCCTCTCCAGTCTTCTTGGCTAGAGAATTACATGGATAGAAGCTCCAAGCCATGGGGTAGCAAAGAGTCAGATGCGACTGAGTGCCATTTTCAGAAGGCAGGAGGAGAAAGAACAGTTCTCACTCCTTGCCCCAGTCTGTCTGTTTTCTGTCTAGTATGTGGCTTCCCTGGTGACTCAGACAGTAAAGTTTCCACCTGCAAAGTGGGAGACCTGGGTTTGATCCCTGGGTTGGGAGGATCCCCTGAAGGAGGATATGGCAACCCACTCCAGTATTCTTGCCTGGGAAATCCCAAGGACCGAAGAGCCTGCCAGTCCATGGGGTGTCAAAAACAGTCAGACCCGACTGAGCGACTAAACAACAAAGTTATTCCACTTAGTCCTCATAACAACCTTTCCATTTTTTGGAGATTACGATGCAGAGAAGTTAAATAGCTTGCCTAAGGACACAGATTGAAGAGTTGGGTTTGTAAGTAGATGGGAGTACCCTGTAGTTTAGCATATTAACAAGATGAGAAAGTGCCTTTACAAATTCAAAATGTCAAGAAATACCTCCTAGTTTCTTGGATGGGAATAGCCTTACCAAACTTCTGGAAAATTATTACTAAACATATATGTCCCGATTTGAAAACCATTAGCTATTAACATTGTCCACTATCTAAAGCTTGCATTTAGGACCAATATTTACCTCCTTTTTTCCCTCCTGAGTACTCCCTAGATCACCCTAGTGTAAAAGAGTAATTTCTTAAATCCATTTATCTCTTAAAGGAACGATTTAAAGTGGGAAACACACACATACAATAGAAAACAGTGGGAGGAAAACCGCTTCTAGAATATGTGAGTTCAACTTTCTGTTAACTCTATTCTACTGATTTTAAGAAGCATTCAGAAAGGGTCCAGCTGCTGTCTGGGAAGGCAGTTAAAAGTAGTGGCCCTTTCGTAATGTATGCAAATATTAAATCATTATGTAGTACACTTGAAACTAGCATGATATTGTACCTCAAATACATTTCAATGAAAGAAAAAAAAAGTAGTGGAGAAAACATGGGCTGGGAGATAGGAGCGAATTCGGATCCTAATATTATGTTAATTTCATTATTTCTATTTTGTAGATGAGTCAGTTTAAGCTCAAAATTTTTGAAGAAAAACTCACCTGATTTCTAATCTAATGCTCGAATGACTGATGGTGTACGGGAAATGAACAGAGCAGATGAGTAAGGGTGGTGGGGGTTAGAAGGATATCAGAAAATCTAGATCCAGGGCTATGGTAATTTTAAGGATTTACTTGTTTCCCTATCTCCATTTTGAGTAGTGCAAGAGGTTTCACATCCCTAGGGAAGTAATTACCATGACATTTACTTTTAAGCACAGTTCTATCTGTAGAGTCCTGGAAGGAAACGAATGTATCTATTTACCATTATTTTTGATGCACTGATGCATTTATTCAAAGAAAACACTTTCATGTCAATACTTTTAAATAATTCAGTTTTACTATCTTTTAAAGTATTTATTTCACATGTAACTACCTATAATTATTGTGTATAAATGAAAAAATAAGCTAGAAGCTATTCTTTCAAGGCCAGTTTTACATATTTCATTCAAACAACAAATACTTTTCTTCTACTGCTTTATGGTGAATTGTACTTTTCCCTTCATTTCTATACCCTTTGGTTCAGCAGTGTTTTGCAATATTGATGACCAGCTAAGCTCAGGATATTTATTTCCATCTGGTAGAGTTCAACTTCTGCCTCTTGTTTGCTTTCTCCATCTGCCCAGCTCACGATCTTTTTTTTTTTTTTTCTTTTCCCCTCCTCTTTAATGGAGTTCGGGTTAACCCTCTCGCAGGCCTAATCGTNCCACCATCTATTTTGTGAACTTTGTTAGTCATCTTTTATTTGGTAAATTATGAACTGGTGTAAATTTGTACAGTTCATGTATATTGATTGTGGCAAAGTTGTACAGATTTCTATATTTTGGATGAGAAATTTTTCTTCTCTCTATAATAAATTGTTTCTTATCTTGGCATTTTAATCAATCTCTTGTCATGATTATAGAGGTTCAGCTAAAAGAAATACATTTCTCAAAAGACTTAGGTTTTGTAAACCATGTGAATGTCAGTTGCACACTGGTCATGCTGAAAAACACTTAAGGAGTACAGATGATTTTTGTATACAAATTTAGGTGTTAGAGGGGTAACATACTTTTCTAAGAAAAGTTTTCTAAAGTTGAAACATTGGACACAGCTAATCCAATTGCATGAAATGAGGATGAGACAAAGGTAACATCAACCGAAAAGAGTTACTCAAAGGATTACATTTCACTGCTTCCCCGTTGACCTGAAGAGATAAACGTTGGGTTCTGGCCCACCTTTGAAAAAGTTATTTTGCCCCATGGATTCCTTGTTCATATAGAAAATCCTGGGGCAGGTGACCCATAGTCTTAAAGACCAGACTAATCACTGCAGAGATTGGTTGCTTTTTGCCTTTCGTCAGCTGCAAGATGTACATAAAAAANAACGTTGGGTTCTGGCCCACCTTTGAAAAAGTTATTTTGCCCCATGGATTCCTTGTTCATATAGAAAATCCTGGGGCAGGTGACCCATAGTCTTAAAGACCAGACTAATCACTGCAGAGATTGGTTGCTTTTTGCCTTTCGTCAGCTGCAAGATGTACATAAAAAAATCACTTAAGCTGGAGTTCAACAAAAGGTATGTTTGAATTTTTATTCTCAAGTTGAAATGCTGAGTTCTTGATGCATCATTTTCAGACTTCAGATAAATACTAAGAACCTAAATGAAACAAATGAACATTTTTTGCTGGAGTGTAGATTGCTCCACTAACCTGTATGATAAAGCTCTTTCATAATTCTTTGGCTGTAGGAAGAATAACATGGTTTTTCAGTACAAGTTGAAAATGAAAATTTCTGAGTTTTTCTCTATGTAAGTATGTTACTTACATAGTGTCTTTTGGGTGGTATTCATGTAAACATGTTCAAACTGGAAATAACACAATCTAGGTTATTTGGAAATCGGTAGTCCAAAATAAGTTTGGAGTTTGATTTTTCCCTGTACATTCTGATTTTTGTAGAGACAAAGGAATACCCGGCTAAACAAGCAGGTATTTAGAATACAGAGGGTGTTTGTGTACTTTACCAGCAGGCTGTCCTTGAGAGTTTGAATTAAAACCATAACACATGGACTACCCTTGCCACTTATTACTGGTGTTATTTTTCAGTCTGTTCTTGGGAATCCTATCCCCAACCCTCTAGTTTTTCAAACAAATTTACAATAAAATAGCTGGTAGTATGGTTTTTACACGGATCTTACCCCCAGTGCTGACTGCTACTGTTTACCAACTGCATTTCATCTGGTAACTCGTTTGAAGTTGTGTGTGCCTGTGTTCTGAAGCCTGTAACTGGTAAAGCTTTGCACACTGGGATGTAGGGCGAAGGATGACTTTTGGGCAGTTTAGGGGGATATATTTTAGTACCTAAAACTTTTTCAAGCCTTTTTTCAGAGGGGGGTCATACTTGAAGATAACTGACATCAGACTTTTTGGTACTTTAAAGAAATTTGATGCAAGGAGAACTTAATGAAAGCAATTCAAGTGATGCTTGGCATATAAGGAACTGGTAAAAGTTCCTCTTTAAAAGGCTTGCAAACATCACTAAGACCTAGCATCTAGCTGTTACCTGTGACCTTAACCTTAACATTCCCTGGACAGTTGTCTCCAGTTTAGTAACTAATACATCTTTTTCGTTGCTTCTTAGAATGTTTTACCGAGCCATTTTGATAAAAGCATTTGAGTCTCTTGTATGNACATCACTAAGACCTAGCATCTAGCTGTTACCTGTGACCTTAACCTTAACATTCCCTGGACAGTTGTCTCCAGTTTAGTAACTAATACATCTTTTTCGTTGCTTCTTAGAATGTTTTACCGAGCCATTTTGATAAAAGCATTTGAGTCTCTTGTATGCATGTACAGGTGTGTGTCAGGCCTATACACAAACATTTGTAACAGTGTGTTGTGTACTTTTTAAAAAAACTTCAATTGTGATAGAATTTAAAGGGCATTTTACACTGCTTAAGAGTTTCTTAGGGATCCTTTCTTAAAAGGATCTGCTTTTTTTCTCTTTAACTGCTTTCAATATTATTAGTTGCCACTGGCCCCAAGATTCATATTTATTGGCACTAAGTTTAGAAATAATTACTTTGAATTTTAACAGGTAGTATTTGAATTGCTTTCTTTTCTTCAAATGTAAATACTGTCTTGCTCTGTAATGCAAGAATGAAGAAGGCTTAAAGTGGATTGTATGGAGAGAGTTACCCTATTTCCTGCAGGATAATGAGGCTGTTGCTTTCCCCGAGCAATCTGGAATGACAGTCACATGTTAATCACTCTTAATTTCCAATATTTTTGTAATGATAGACTGGGTAGGCCACTAGGAAATTGCTTTCTGGTACAATTGCACAAATGATTTCTCCCACATTGTAGGCAGACACTTTACCGTCTGAACCACCAGGGAAGTCCTTCCTTAAAGTCACTATAATTCAAATTGCAAGTAATGTTGTTTTGTATAGGTGTTACACATCATAGGATTGGCCTTCAAATTAAAAAGAAGCAGTATTCCTGACTCTTCTTGAGTTTCATGACCAAAGGCTTCAAACTCCCTTTAATCTTAGAAACAAATATATCTACTATTGACATTTTCTTTGGCGATTTTTATCATATCTGATACAGCCCTTCCTCTTTGCAGAAGAGAAATAAGGTAACTGCAGCAGTCTTCTTCAGTATATTGGAGTTTAAAGATACTGCCTCTCCCCTTTGCATCCTTATTTCAGGCGATATGATGAGAGGCTATTGATAAGCTTTGTGGGGAGATTTTGTCCATAGTTTTATGTATGT
Source organism: Neotragus moschatus (assembly GCA_006410615.1). NCBI lineage: Eukaryota > Metazoa > Chordata > Mammalia > Artiodactyla > Bovidae > Neotragus > Neotragus moschatus. The sequence continues at coordinate 491,640 of SJYA01000719.1, read as the reverse complement.
ATATATATATATATATATATTTCAAAAAGTGTATTTTGGATTGTCTGAAATGCTGAATTTTGTACTTATCTGAAGGTATGCAAATAATTTAGTCTCGTGTCTCTCAGTCTCTGCAATCAAACTTTTGTATATGACTGCTGCCAAAAGTATAGCAATGGTTTGAAACGTAAGTTTGAAAAAAATCTTTCGTAGTGAAATGGTTAGTAGTTTGTGCTGCTAACCAAATCCAAACCACGCTACTTCACTGAGTCCTTAGTTCATTTACATGAATACAAAGGGGTCAGGGGAATTTCATAGCTTGAATTACTTCTTGTTATTTCTTTAAATCTTTGTTTTCTTCTGAAAATGAAGGAAAGTCATTAAGCAAGGTGTTAAGTTTGGTAATTTTGAGATGCTCCTGAGCAGGTAAGGCTTAGATTGTATTAATAGTGAGGGCTGATACCATTTCCTCAATGGACAGTTTGTGGAGTATAGTTGACAGTTGTTTTGACTGCCATCTGGACTTGATGTACCAGTTTTTTCTGGCATTGATCAGTGTGTCAAACGAGTGGAAAAATGCTAAGGCTTCTGTCATAGGATACTCAATTTTCTTTCTTTTTTTTTTTAAATGCTTTGTCATCTCATAGTTGAATAACCTTACAGGGAACATTTGGAAGTTCAATTTCTGACTTTTATATAAGTCTTTTCATGTTAATTTGTCATTTTAGTGTGGACGATGCAGTGATCTTTTGGGAATTCTGTAATAGATTATTAATATGGAGAGAACTGATTCAAGTCCAGGGTTGGATAAAAAGGGAAAGAAGAGAGAAAATGAAACGTAGGAAACTTAGCTGAAATGGAGGAATTTAAAGGTTTAGTAATAAAAATGAATTTGCTGTGGTCATAGGTGTTCATCAAGAGAGGTTTGTGCACCTTGGTCTTTGGCAGAGAGTTTGGGAAATAGTACTGTAGGGATTCTGTAATTCATGAATCTAGGACAAAGTCGACGTTCAGTTTGTGAACAAGCAAGTCAAAGTGGTAGTGAGGTTTATGGCCCATATTAGGTGGAAACTGAGCTTGGGGTAAGAGTGATGAGAAGCATAAATAAAGCATATTCCTACAGGCATTTTTAAAGACGTTCAAATATAGTGCTCCATGCCTTTGTCTCAGTGTTTTATAAAGGGAAAAGATTTAAGCTGTCTACTAGACTTTGGTGATGATAGCCTCGTTCCTGGTACCTTTAAGTTGTGAAGGCATTTGTGACTGCATTCCTGATGACAGAAGGATAACTGAGTGTAGGCCAGACACCTATCATCATAGCAGGGGCCACAAAAGGGAGAGAAGCTGTCATTAACTGCATTCCTGTGTTTGGAGAATATTACATCAAACACTAATTATTTCAAACTGTACATTGATAAAGGCATGTTTAGTCATGGGTATACTTTAGTAGTTAGATAGGTCATCCCCAAAGTTATGTCGTTCTTTTAAAATATTGTTGCTTGTGTTTTCATGTGTGTATGGAAAAGCACAGGGTACATTTTATAAACACATGTATATTGGGGATATACATATATTTTATTGATGGGGTGCATGAACAAAAAATTGAAACTATTTCTCTAGATTATCACTAAAGTAGACGAGTGTTTTATCTCAAGAGTAAGTTGATTATTATGTTCTTTAAGTGATGATATGGTCTTAAAAGAAGAAGCTGTTGTAGCAATCCAGAGATAGTTAATTTTCATTAATCTGCTTGAGTGCTTAGTTGTTAAATTAAGACATCTTTTAACACCCAACAGTTACTCCAAATTAAGTGCTAATACCAATTCAAAGTCCATGTGCTCCTATATATTAAATTATGTATTGATATGTTTTAAAATTCACATTTATGTTCTTAGAAATTTTCTTTTTAAACGTTAAGGTTCTTGTAACATTTCATTTGTTTGCATGGTTGTAAAGGAACGGACTTAATGTAGTAGTAGGTCAGTGCTTATTTAGATTTTGCAATTGTGATTTAGCCAGAAATCTTGTTTCTTTTCCCTCTTGTTCTGAGCAACCCCTAAATTTTTAGGAAAGAAAAATGACTAACCAACTGGACTTTATTTGAGAAGGTTTTATATATGGGCATAAACCTAAAATGGTCATGTGTAACAATTATGCTGTAAGTTAGACTGAGTGCATTTTTCAGTCTTGATTTACGGCAGTTTGTCCCCTCAAGTCAGTAGACTAAATGGAGTTGTATTTTCTGTACATTGCACTTGTAAGCCTTCAGGTTACCAATGTACATTTTTATTTGACCACCCAACAACTGGGTGAGATGGGTAGGTAGGTAGGTCAATATTTTTAATCTTTATTTTATGGATAGAAAACTTGAGGTTTAGGGAGTTAAATTTGCACCAAAGGTAAGTAGCTAATAAATGGTTAATTCATAATTTGAACTCAGGCCTTACTGAACCCAGAATCCAAGTTGTTAACTCTTAGTATACTGTGATATAGATTGATTTACCTTGTTTTGACATTGTTAGAACATGCATGGCTTAACTTCTCATGGTTAATTAGTCATCTTTGGTCATTTTTAGCCTTGAAATCATAATCTTTTTACTCTCTATGCCCAAGAAGCATAAAACTGTCTTAAACTAGGCTTCTTTCTTTGGGAGGCAGTTAGAATTTAGTATAAAGAATACTTGTCTTGGACTTACTGGGTGGCTTAGACGGTAAAGAATCCACCTACAAGTGTGGAAGACCTGGGTTCAATCCCTGGGTTGGGAAGAGGAGGGCACAGCAACCCACTCCAGTATTCTCGCCTGGAGAATCCCCATGGACAGAGGAGCCTGGAGTCGCAGAGTCAGACACGATTGACCAACTAAGCACAGTACGTGGTCTTGGACTTAAAAGAATGAATAGGAATCCAAGCCTGTACCACTTGCACCTTGAGGCTTTGGACAAAGTGCTTAGTCTCTCTGGGCCTATTCACTTCATATGTGAAACTGGAGATCAAAACCAGTCTGTTGTTAAGGTCAGACACCTAGGAAAACACCAAGCACTGAATGGCTGGATTCCTAAAAGTGGCATGGATGCTCTATACCATGGGAGCAGATGAACTATGGAAGATGGTTTTCTTGCTTTCTTGAAAATTAGATGGTGTCACCTGACAGTGCTTGGAGTTTCTTGAAAGTCTTGCTTTTCCAATAGCTGTGAGAAATATGCTTGTGCTTTTGAAATAATATAGGAAGGAAAATGAACTGTCCTCCTGCTCCCCTCCGTCTTTTAAGGGTGAGGATACAGATAACCTAGGACTTGCATATTTATTTTACAGACTTTCCCTTAACATTGTGGTTTTCAGAGCTATATTCTCAGTAAAGTTTGGGGAGGGGGGAAGACATTTTTCAGATCTTTTATTTATATCGACACTTTAAGTTGGGACAGGGAGTGAAATTGTCAATTACCACTATCTGTGTATAGTGTATAGCAGTGGAACCCACACGCTGCGCATTTGCATCCATTGTCTTGTTTAATCCTTACAGCTCTTTGCTATATAAAATAAGTTGACTTTTCCCAGGGTTTGCAGTCCTTTGAGCCATATGTATTTAGCTGTGCTTTTCCAAGAGATTTTCAAACAGAGCTCAGGGGTTCTCAATCTGCTTAATCTAGAGTGGTTTGAGTACCTCCTTTACTTCAAAGAAAAGCAGTCTTTAAATAAGCTATCAGTTTGGGTTTGAGTTTCTTCTTGTGATGTAACCTGATGCAACGTTTGCTTGAATCACTAACAATATAATTGATTTTTTTCCAGTCCGCCATTGGTGACTCACTGACCATGAGTTCTTTCTGGTGTAATCTCAAGTCCCTTTTTCTGTGAAGATGTCTTCATTGAACTAGGTAGTGTAACACTGCTCTATGAAGGAGGCACATTGAGCCAGCAGAACTGCTTGCTAATTTATTTTGCAATAGTATATATTGGAAACTATTGGAAATATAAATATATATATATACACACATATAATATATATAAAATATATATATATACACATATAATATATATATAAAATATATATATATACACATATATAGGAAACAAAAGGCTTCAAGAGACTTAGAGGCAATATTCCTTAAACCCTTTCAGAAGTCTGGCATCTTAAAGTCCCTGTGTGGTTCAGACTTTGCTGGGAGTTGTGTGTAGCTTTGTAAATTAGTCATTGTGTTCCTGTCATGTTTAAGATTGTGACGTAAGAGTTGGGAACTAACTGAAACAAGGTTTGGTGGCCAGTGTTGTCAGAACAGTTATCCCATGAGACAGCAGTTTGGTTGTGGAGTTAGAGATGGGGTACTTGTGTCATATTGAAATAATAAACATCTGCTCTCTTCTAGTTCCTAGATTCTTGCATTTCCTCATTTCCCTGACCTTTTAAGTCTGCTGGGATCCTTTCTAGTGGTTAACGAATGGTCAATGTTTTGTCCTGTATCTGTTACATTTATTTGAACAAATACTTACTGAGCCCTTCTGTGTGCTAAGTACTGTGCTGTATGCACTGAGGATACAAAAACAGTCACTGTCTCTGCTCTCAAGGGGCTTGGAGTCTAGTGGCAGAGAGAGAGTTACCTAACAAATGTAAAAATTGGACCTGATACTCAGGGAAGGAACATGGTGGAGTGGTGTTCTGAGAGACAGGACTACTGTAGAAAGCCTTCCCAGAGAAAGGGTTACTGGAGCTGAGACCTGAAGGATGAGTAGGCGTTCTCAGTGAAGGAGGCAGGGAAGAGTTAAGTGTGTGGCTGAATTCCCAGGTGGTTCAGTTCAGTTCAGTCGCTCAGTCGTGTCCAGCTCTTTGCGACCTCGTGGACTACAGCATGCCAGGCCTCCCTTTCCATCACCAGCTCCCAGAGTTTACTCCAATTCATGTCCATTGAGTTGGTGACACCATCCAACGATTTCATCCTCAGTTGTCCCCTTCTCCTCCCATCTTCAGTCTTTCCCAGTATCAGGGTCTTTTCAAATGAGTCAGTTCTTCACATCACTTGGCCAAAGTTTGGAGTTTCAGCTTCACCATCAGTCCTTCCAGTGAATATTCAGGACTGGTTTCCTTTACGATGGGCTGGTTGGATTTCCTTGCAGTCCAAGGAACTCGCAAGAGTTTTCTCTCAATCACAGTTCAAAAGCATCAATTCTTCAGTGCTCAGCTTTGTTTATAATGCAACTCACAGCCATACATGACTACTGGGAAAACCATAGCTTTGGCTAGACGGACCTTTATTGGCAAAGTAATGTCTCTGCTTTTTAATATGCTGTCTAGGTTGGGCATAACTTTTCTTCCAAGGAGTAAGTGTCTTTCAGTTTCGTGGCTGCAGTTGCCATCTTTAAGTCTGTCACTGATTCCATTGTTGCCCCATCTATTTGCCATGAAGTGATGGGACCAAATGCCATGATCTTCGTTTTCTGAATGTTGAGCTTTAAGCCAACTTTTTCACTCTCCTCTTTCACTTTCATCAAGAGGCTTTTTAGTTCTTCCTTGCTTTCTGCCATAAGGGCCGTATCATCTGAGTATCTGAGGTTATTGATATTTCTCCCAGCAATCTTGATTTCAGCTTGTGCTTCTTCCAGCCCAGCATTTCTCATGATGTACTCTGCATGTAAGTTAAATAAGCAGGGTGACAATATACAGCCTTGACGTACTCCTTTTCCTGTTTGGAACCAGTCTGTTGTTCCATATCCAGGTCTAACTGTTGCTTCCTGACCTGCATATAGGATTCTCAAGAGGCAGATCAGGTGGTCTGGTATTCCCATCTCTCTCAGAATTTCCCACAGTTTGTTGTGATCCACACAGTCAAAGGCTTTGGCTTAATCAATAAAGCAGAAATAGATGTTTTTCTGGAACTCTTGCTTTTTTGATGATCCAGTGGATGTTGGCAATTTAATCTCTGGTTCCTCTGCCTTTTCTAAATACAGCTTGAACATCAGGAAGTTCACGGTTCACGTACTTTACCAGGTGATGCTGTAGTGGAGAGAACCCGCCTCCCAATGTGGGACACCCAGGAGATACAGGTTTGATCCCTGGGTCACGAAGATCCCCTGGAGGAGGAAATGGCTACCCACTCCAGTATTCTTGCTGGGAGAATCCCATGGACAGAGGAGCCCGGTGGGCTACAGTCCCTAGGGTCTCACCGAGTCGGACATGACTGAAAACAACTTAGCACAGGTATACAGAGGAAGCCCAGTGTGTCTGGAGAGGAGAGGAGATAAGGAATGAGGCCACATCATGTGGGTTTTCTAGGTAGAGGACTAACCATGTAATTTGATCAATGAGTTTATCAGCCAGACTATGACTTTTCAGAATAAAACAGGGTGCTGTTAATAATTAAACCCAGACTATGAGCATCGGCCAGAACATACTCACTTTTATGAGCCAAGTTGATAGCATCTCTTTGAATAAGGGCTGGGCAACCAACAGTGCCTCTGTTTCCTAGTGAACAGGTCAGAGAATTAGAACACCTTATCCAGTCCAAAAGGAACTCAAATAGAATTCAAAGGAGTGTTTTTCAGAACAGCTAGATTTATGATTTGCTTTAGTACGGACATAAGTGACTTTCATGTTATAAACATTTCGCATGGAAAGTTGGGTTTTCGAGTGAGGTACTTCCATGGTATATGATTCAAACATTTCTCAAGTATTTTCCACATTTTTGTTGTTGTTGTTATAGCACTTGTCATTTGCGATGAGTGTTTATTTAAATGATTTTTTTTTTTTTAAGTTTCATTCTGGGTTTACATTTTGAGTATAAGTGAGCCACTTAATTTTTTTTTTCCTTTAAATTGCTGTAAAAATGTCATATACAGTTAAATGGGTCGAGTCCAGTGAATTTTGCACACCCATGTAATCCACACCCAGATCCAGAGATGTAACATTTCTCTTTTACCCCAGAATACTCCCTTTTGAGGCACTTAAAATTTGATTAAGAAATATGGTTGTGGAGCCAGGCCTCAAATTAGAAATGAGTTGTTTTCTCTCTCCTTTTATAATGTTATTTTTGCTTCCTAAACATGTGGTAGTGGTTTCTTTAAACATGAAGGAAATTGTCCCCAGAAGAAACCGTTGCCTTTCAACTAGTTATGATTTAGTGGTTACTAATATGGTTCATCCCTGCCCAACTGGCTATGGCTTTTTCGTCTTTTAAAGTGAGTAGTAACATTTGAGTCATATCTCTATCAGTGACTCACAAACTTACTAAGGTTTGCCTAGTGTTTATTATTAGACTGAAATGTTAGACTCTTGAGCAACAGAAAAAGACTGTGATAATGCCAAATTTACATAATATTCTCCCCTGGTCCCCACCTTTTTTGTTTAGCCCAATGATATCAGTCTGCAGTAGACTGCAGATAAGGAGAGGAGACAGGCCGATGTTAAACCTGTATGTAAGCTGAATCCTAGCCTTTGGTACTTCCAGCTCAATGTTCTCAGCTCCAGTTGCCAAGGAGCAGTTAGAATATCGACCTGAGTTATAGCACAATCAGTTGTGAAATTGATTGAACTCAAGAGCTGTATGTCACTGTCTTTAAAGATTCTTAAATGTGGAGATGGAAAGACTTGTTCTGAAGAGCCTGTTAATGAGTTTGGGATCTATGGAGGGCCGGGGAAAGGGGGTAGTCATCAGTGATTGAAAAGGGAGTTTTTACTCCCTTTTTCCCCGTAGCTTTAATGTTCTAATTTGTAGCCTGATCTGGAACCAGACTTTTTTTCTTCTCCAACTGTACTGGGTCTTTGTGGCATCCTGTGGGCTCTATAGTTTGCGGTACACAGACTCTGTAGTTGGGGCACGTGGGTTCTTAGTTCCCTGACCAGGGATTGAACCCACATCCCCTGCACTACAAGGCAGATTCTTAACCGCTGGACTACAAGAGAAGTCTCTGAAAGCAGATCTTGAATTACCTATTTTTATTTTTCCTGAGGAAGATAATGTGTTTTCTTAGCAAGCCCTCTGCTGCCAAAGCAGTGCTGTGTCGTGATGGTGATGGTGGTTAGTGGCTTAGACATGTCTTTCTCAGGGCAGTACTGCCTAATATTTCAGTACTAGTTGGATTCCCCCCCAAACAGAGTGAGTTTTAAACAGAGTGAGTTTTAAACAGAGTGAGTTTAGATGTATGGAAGGCTAGAGCCAAATTTGGTTAAGATGAGGCTTGTCAATAACACTTCCAGTTGGAGAGGCTGCTACTCTGATCACGTATTACTAGCAGCTTCATTCCTCATTTTCAAAAACTTTTGTGCATTAAGCACAGGAAAATTGAATACAGCCTTTCCATTGCATGTACATTGAGGAATTTTCCTTCCTTCTTACTGCAATCCTCTTACTGGCAAGCCTTCCGGTAGCACCAGACAGCTTTAGACTTCCTGCTCTGCCTCTCTGCCTCCATAAAAATCAGCCCCGAAGCTTCAGGCACTTCCTATAGACGTCCTGAGTGCCAGGACTGTGCACCTTTGTGCGTCCCTTTACTGACTCCTTATCACTGGCCTGTAAGATAGATGAATTGTTACTGCCGTCATCTCTGATTCTGGTGGTATAACAATGTTATAAAACTTGCCCAGGTTCACAGAGCTGTGGGACACTTTGAGGCTGGAATCCAGGTTTGTTTGAGGTCAAGCACCCTGGAGAAGGAATTGGCAACCCACTGTAATATTCTTGCCTGGAAAATTCCATGGACAGAGGAGCCAGGTGGGCTGCAGTTCATGGGGTTGCGAAGAGTTGGACACGATTGAGAATGCACGCACCAGCTCCTAACTGATACCGCATCCCAGTGTCTTGCTGTCTGAGCCCATAGTATTGTAATGGTTTGTATTCATGTCTGACTTTCCCATTAGATGGAAAATCTTAAGGTCAGGAAACAGCCAGAGCTTTAGAAGAGGCTACAACTGGTTAATGTGCTGATTCCTAAGTATTTATTGAGCACCTACTCTGTGCTCAGCCTTGTTCTAGGCACTTGGAGTTACAGCAGTGAACCAAAGCAAAATCGCACCCTTAGAGCCGGAGGGAAGGAGGCCAGTAAAATGTGTGGTATCTCAGACTGCTGGTGCTTAGGAACAGGGCTGCTGTGTTGGTATGTGGATATTGCTCTGTGGGGGCCCAGCAGAAAAGGGTGTGATCTAGGGAAGGGGTGCCTGGGGAGGGGGGATACAAATTGCTATTTTAAGTAATATAGTCAGGAAAGGCCTTACTGATAAGGTGACATTTGAGCAGAAACTTGAAGGAGACCAGAGAAACAGCCTAGGAAATATCTGGGAAAAGAACATTCCATTCAAATAATTGAATGAATTCCCAAATCCTTCTAGGCTCATTTCTTCCCAAGTACATAATTGTAATTTGGCATCTTGGACGCTGTTCTAATGGCAACTCACCTGGTTTATGGCAGTGTTTTCCTGATCACTTGTTACTTAGTTTTCTGGTTGGGTGTATGCCCCAGGAGTCAGCACAACTTTGATTACTGGAAAACTCAGCTGGATTTTTTTTTTTTTTCCCTTTTCTCCATCTTACAGAGAATTGCAAATCATAATAAACAGGCTGATAAGAAGACTTGAACTTTTTACAAAAAAGGTCTGGTTTCTTTAAACTCTGTATCTACAATAAATATGAAATGGGAACTGATGCTCGGTATGATACAGCAAGGTGCTCAGGATTTTGTTAGGATGTTTAGCTAGGCAAGCTAACACACAAGCCCTGGAAACACAAAGGTTTTTCTTGCTGACATTTGGATACCTGGAAAATAATGCCTAGTTCTTACAGAATGTGAGATTACAGAGATTTGTTATCATTTAGAGCCCCAGGTCTTATCACATCTCTATATGAGATGTGATAAAAGCAAGGGTAACATTACCTTCATCATACAATCACTTAAAAATCATGGAATACTTACTCTTTAAGATTCTGGAGGGGAATCTGGTCTATTCTTCAGTTACGGGAAGTCCCTGGTGTTAGGATATGAAAATGGATGTTTCTTTGGTTCCACTTGCCTTATCAAAGATGAATGAAATGTACTTTCTCAAATACGTTCCCCATGAATTTTACCCCATCCTCGATCCCAGGCCAAGAAGTAATACATTCTTTCAGTTTGAAACTTGCTGTATCCATCCAGTGAAGGTGGTCTTCCTTTTGCTGTATAAAAATTGGAGTGCTTTAGGCATTATTGTGGAGAGGGAAATGGCAACCCACTCCAGTGTTCTTGCCTAGAGAATCCCAGAGACAGAGGAGCCTGGTGGGCTGCCGTCTATGGGGTTGCACAGAGTCGGACACGACTGAAGCGACTTAGCAGCAGCAGCAGCAGCAGCAGCAGGCATTGTTGAGTCCAGATAAATACAAGATAATTCTGACTATTTGACTAAATATGGTGGGGTGGAATTGTGGAGAAAAAGGAAGAGAAGGAATTTAAAAAGGGAAGTACACTTTGAAAAGCAATGGTGATCTTATGTAGGATTTCATGCAGAACTTTATGAACTTTTTATCCAAAGCATTGTGTTAAGTGCTCAGTTATTTCAGTTGAGTCCAACTCTTTGCGACCCTATAGACTTGCCCTGTTCTCCAGGCAAGAATACTGGAGTGGGTTGCTGTGCCTTCCTCCAAAGGATCTTTCCTACCCAGGGGTCGAAACCCATGTCTCAAGTCTCCTGCATAGGCAGGTAGGTTCTTGACCACTAGTGCCACCTGGGAAGCCCTGTCCAAAGCAAGTATTTCTCAAAAGTGCCATGAGGCCTTTTTGGGGGTCAAATAAGTAGACTCCCCCAGACTTGTTGTTCTTGCAAATGCCAACTTATCTTGTACTATCTAATGATCTCAGTTCTGTGTCTTGGCCTGATGATGACAGGCCCACAACCCATATATTGCATTTGGGGACAGAAGTAAAATAGCCATGTTATCTGAAACTTGGTACGTATACAGGTAGTGATTAGAGCCTGTGAATCTGATAATAATTATTTTTGCAATAATCTATGACTTCTCTCCTGAAAGATTTCCCAGATTCATCTGTGTGGATTAACATTCATTCTCTTATCAAGATGCTGGCTCTGAGTCTCTGGCTATGAAAACCCTGCCTTCATTTCTTAATGAGCGTCCCCTTTGTTTTTCTTCTTCCTTCCACCTACTCACGCTGAACTTGTCAATTTAGACAGGAAGACACATTACGGTGTAGAATAAAATGAAAACATTTAAAAGTGTGGTTGGACAAACTTATTTTTAACCTTTTGGTGTAACACTTTGTGTTAGGCAATAACTAAAGTTCTGATAAAGCCAACTGAGATGGAGTTCTTTAGTTGAGTCTTTCATAGTTAAAAGGCTCTAGGGCATTGTTAGAATAAAACTATATTTCAGTATCTTGAGTATAACTCTCTGACCTAGTGTATTTTTTTGTGAAAACTCATTTCACTAGAAGTTTATTTTGGGAGAATAAAACCCAGCATGTTGTGTGAGTGGGTGTGTTACATATGTTTGCTGGAGGTTTGAGGTGGATAGAGAGTAAGCATTGGAAAGAGAGGCTAAAATTCAAGAAATAGTACACAAAGAGCATTTCTGCATCCTTTGGGTGTCACATTTGTATGACTATGTATGGTCTTACATCAAGGAAAGAAAAAAAAAGCAGGGAAAGAAATGTGCTGATAAGCTTCAATTTTTTTTTTAATAGGGTTTATACTGATGCCTGGCGACTGATTTTGATAAAAGCAAGTAACAGAAAAATATTTCTTTTACCCCAGTCTATCGTCACACCAGGAAAGTATGCCCCTGGGTCCATACCACTTAAAACCTTATCCTGTTTGAGACTGGAGCGCCTTACAAAGTGTATGAACCAGGAGGATAGAACTCTCATAACCGTTTCAAACCACCAACCTTTAGGAAGTGCCTATTATAGCGGAGACTCTCCTTCTTAGAACTGAGTTTTCCATGTTGGAAACAACTTGGCACACTCAAAAGGTCCTTATCAGTGCTGGCGGTGAAAGACCAAAGGCTGTAGCATTAAAAAGGACAGACTAGCAAATGGAACCTCCCATTACAGAAAGAAGAGGTGAAGTTAGAACGGCCCTTTTATCCTTAGACCTAGATGAAATGTCCATCTATGAACTCAACTCCCAAGATAGTAACGTGGGAATCTGATTATAAGATGAGCTGCTTCAGTTCAAGGACAGAAGGCTACTGTGCCCCATGCAAGCCTCTGATTCTGTGGGCTTGGGTTTTTTTTTTTTTTTTTTTTTTTTGGACATTAGTTGGCCACCGAGCTCAAGTTTTGCCATTAGAATTTTCAAATTTAAAATGTCAATGATAGGTCTCAACCCTTTTCTTCTTTTCTAGGCCCTGGCAAAGAGCAATCACAGACCCCATGTTCCCATGATCATTTCAGGGTTATGTGTACTTTTGGATACACTCCATTCTCTTCTGGGAGAAACATATTAGAACATAGGAGGGAAGAGTAATGATGTTGTAAGTAGCCTATCTCTGTATGTAGAAAAGTTAACTCTCCACACACCATGGTACCCACTATAACCTTGATGCCACCCAGGGTCACCTGAGAGCTCAAGAGCTGGACTGATCAGACCGCCATTCTTCTGGTGTGACAAAGTCCAGAGTCATCCTCAAGTGTTCTCACGTCCCTAGGCAGCACACCTCCCCTCTGAGCTCTGCCCTTGAACCCTACCTCTGTTGGATGAGGCCGACTGGGACTGTGCCACTCAGCCCTGGAGCTCGGCCTTGTCTGCATTTTGGAAGTAGAAGCATGTCTTTGTGCATCTGGCTTTAGCAAAGGAACAAGAAGATGGAGGAGACTGACATTGCAGCAGCCAAGACACTGTGAATTCCTAGGACTTTTTTTTTTTTTTTTTAATGCTTTGGTCACTTCTGGATCCAAAGCCCTGCTGCTCGTGCAAGGCACATTTCATCCTCACCGGGTTCCTGGCCTGGAAAATGGAGTTGAGCATACATCCAACCTTTGAGCTCTGAAATTCAACCTCTGAAAGTAGATTTGGGGTTTTCTTCCATGCAGGTTTGACAAAAACATTTTTAGCAATCAAACTTGACCTGATGTGAAGAAGCAGCCTTCTTCTTTCTGTGTCTGTCCACACATGGTGCTGCAGGAATGTTCACGCGGTTAAGTTCCAGTCCCCAGGAAAGGCATTCATACCATGTGATACATGATCCGTATAGACTCTCCAACATCTGAAAAGTGCTGAATTGCAGAAACTCAAATGGCCCTTCGGAGAAGGCAATGGCACCCCACTCCAGTACTCTTGCCTGGAAAATCCCATGGATGGAGGAGCCTGGTAGGCTGCAGTCCATGGGGTTGCTAAGAGTCGGACATGACTGAATGACTTCACTTTCACTTTTCCCATTCATGCATTGGAGGACATGGCAACCCACTCCAGTGTTCTTGCCTGGAGAGTCCCAGGGACGGGGGAGCCTGGTAGAAGGCCATCTATGGGGTCGCACAGAGTCGGACATGCCTGAAGCGACTTAGCAGCAGCAGCAAATGGCCCTTAGGTGTGGAATAGAGTTATCCAACTCAGAAGGTATTGTTGTTTATCACTTGGTCATGTCCAACTCTTTGCGACCCCTTGGACTGCAGTCCTCCAGGCTCCTCTGGCCATGCAATTTCCCAGGCAGGAATACTGGAGTGGGTTGCTACTTCCTTCTCCAGGGGATCTTCCTGACCCAGGGATCGAACCTACATTTTCTGCACTGGTACGTGGATTCTTTACCTCTGAGCCCACCAGGGAAACCCTCAGAGGGTATTAGGGGGGATAGCTAATAGCTGTGAGGGGGTTAGAGGATGATCGTTTAGTGCTGGCCACTTTTGCCATCACACTGCTCTTGAATGACAGTGGGAGGCTATGTCTAGCTCAAGGAATAGCTACAAAATTTTGTTTTAGAAAGTACCTGCAAGCTTGCAGTTTATACATTGGCTTATTTTATTTCTCTTGTTTACATTTATCCTGAGTGTTGAATTTTTATTTTAAATTTATTTTTAATTGGGTATAATTGCTTTACAATGTGTTAGTTTCTGCCGTAGAACGACAGGAATCAGCTATAAGTGTATGTATATATAAGTATGATCTATAAGCCTCTTGAGCCTCCATCCCACCCCTTTAGGTCATCACAGAGCACCGAGCTGAGCTCCCTATATTATGCAGCAGCTCCCCACCAGCTATCCCACTAGCTGGCTACTTTACACATGGTAGTGTATATATGTCAGTGCTCCTACGTGTTGAATTTGCTTGTGATTTTCTTTGAGGGTGGCTTCTCAGTGCTCTCTAACTCCAATTTTTTTTTATGAGAAAAAATAGCATTTTCTCTTTCCCTCCCATTTCTCTCTCTCTCTAGCACTCAAATGCCCTTTCTTCCTGATCACAGGGAACCAGAAAGCTGATTACTGGTGATGCTGCGGAGCCTTTCTCTGACAGTGGTGATTAATGGCCAAAAGATGCTAAATGTGAAACAGTAATTCAGAAAAGCTCTCAGGACATTTTCTCCGGAGGCAGGTGCTAAGAACTTCTCAACAGGGACAAATTAGTGGGGGAAATGGAAAATGAACACGCATGATATAAACCTTTGGCTATAAGTATAAGCTGATTGCGCGAGAGAGTGGTATTTTGTTTGATGTTTTCTCTATGGTATAGCCTGTTGCCTGAGGTAGCTAAAATTCTTTTCCCTGCACATAAACCTAGGAGCTTGAGTATGAGGAAGAATAAAGGGAGGTAAGGTAGAAGAGCTTGATTGATTGAAATAAAAAATTAAGCACTTTTTGTCCCATGGTGATAAGATAATCAAAATATCCTTCTATTGTGGTAAATGTTGGTGTTTAGTAAAAAACAAAAGGAAAAACAGGCAGAGAGTAGTGGATTCATTTTGCCTGTTGAAACCTGTTTCCCGAACTTACTGAATGGAGACTGTTTTCTGAAAATGCATTCTACCAAATATTTCAAGTTGTTAGAAGTAGTTTTGTTTTTGTTGTGTTAAGATTTTGGATTCTCAGATTCTAAGATCTGAATTTCTATGTTGTCTTCATCAAAAACAAAACAAAAAATGTAAATGAGCAAAATAAATCATGGTGAGTAGAAAGGAGATGTAAACAGCAATGAGAGCTTAAAAATTTTAATAACGTTTTACGTTTACTTTGTAAACTCAGCCACAAGTCTTTTCATGCCGACAGCTGTTTTAGAGGCCAAAGAAATAAATTTGTCTTGAGCACAGTTGCTATGAATTTTTCATAGAATCCATATTTTTACTCTTTAATTGTCATGGCTTTCTGAGTTCTGAATGTCATACAGCTCCCCCACTTCCCTAGGTTATATTGCCTTGAGACAAATAGAGAATTTGTTGAAAATTAAAGCACTCACACTTGGTGCTAAGGAAAAGGAGAAAATCACCAGCTCTCTGCTTTTCCTGTAACAAGAGGACAGGTAACCATGTTTTTGTTGGCCTTCTCTAAGGGCGCGCACAGACCATGGAATCTACTTGAAAATAAATCAGTATTACCCACTCCCCTAGCCCCCACCCAAAGTGATCAGGCATGCATTTATATTCTGTCCTAAGGTATGGTACCACACCAGACGAAGTCTGATCTTCCCCTAAAAAACACAATAGAATTTAGACTCTTATTTCTTAAATGCCTTTTAAAATTTCTGAGTCTCTGTTTCTTAATTTTCTTTTTCATTCAATGACTGTTTTTAATTTTTATTTTTGATAAAAGGTAAAATCTACCTCCCAGTGTCCTCCTCCTTCTGTACTGAAAACACATCCATGATAACTTTCCAAAGAATGCGGAGAAAATGGCTCATTCTTGAGTGATGTGTTCATTAGAAAAAGAAGTTAGGATCGGCAATGTTTCTAATATATGTGAAAGAATCTGCACAATCTCTTGAGAGAGGACTTTGGGGTTGTTAAACTTTGAGGTTGTTAAACAAACTTTGAGGTTTGTTTCAAGCTGTTGTTGGGTCCACTTTAACCAGTCCAGGCCTACTCATTGTATCTAAACCTCTTTTCCTTTCCTTTAATTTTTTTTTAATTAAAAAAATATTTATTTATTTGGCTGTGCTGGGTCTTCATGGCAGCACAGGGATCTTTAGTTTTGGCATGCGGGATCTGTTTCCCTGGTCAGGGTTTGAACCCAGACCCCTTGCATTGGGAACTCAGACTCGTAAGCCACCAGGGAAATCCTTCCTTTCTCTGTAAATGTGTGTTAAATATGCGATTTTATGAGCATCAGGCAACATGCAGGATTTGGCTCAGTTGAATTCAAAGGTCATGACAACATGGTTTATAATCTAATGCAGAAAAGGGATGTGACAGAATCTCACAGTAAGAGTATTTTGTGTCATGATAAAGGTACAGAGAGAAATGTCTACTTTAGGGAAGGTTTCGTAAGGGAAGTGCCATTTAAAGAAACCTGATGGGTTAAGGGAAGCTGATAGTGAAAAGGGAATGACGTCAAGACTGAAGCGGCTTGAGTTCAGTGAACAGAGGATTCCAGTGTACCTAGAGCTCAAGGTATGTGTTTAAGACCTTGTCCTAAAAAAAAAAAAAAAAAAAAATCACAGTCTGGTGAGGGAGAAATGTAAATAAACGAATGAAGGCAAGTACATTTTGCGCTCTGAGTTATGCACCAAGACCTTTGGAACATCGAAGAAGAAACCCTAACTGTGATGGAGACTGGGGGTTGGTTGGAAAACTTCACTGAGATTTGAAACTTGAAGGAGTAGTACTTTGCCTGCAGAAATATTAAAAAGGGGAAAGTGCAGACAAGTTCCCCTTGTCCTTTGAACTTGTGACAGACACACAACCTTTCTGGGACTTTCTAAGGAAATTTTATTCCCAGATTCTGCTAGGCAGTAGTTCTCCCTTCTCTGAATTGAAGTGCAAGGATGCCAAGTTCTGCTTTTTCTTTTCTTACTGACTTGTCTCAGTTTTTTCTCTCACTTATTTTTGGTATTTATCTCTTTTCTTTCCTCAGCAAAGGTCTGTTTGCTTCTCAGCCTGCACCCGGTAGGCAGCACCCATGCTGTTTTACCTTCCAGGGGAAACTCTCAGGTCATCTTCCCCAACATCCCTTCAGTTTCATGAAGCAAGAAACCTAGTTATTACAAAAGCATGGCGGGACCCTTGCTCTCGGTGGTAGAGTGGTATAAGAGACATTCTTAGGATTGCGCCCGGAGATGGTGTTTGAAGTTGAGGCTCTGAAGTCAGATTGCTCAGTTCTGCCACTTACTATATCTTTAGTCTCAAACTAGTGCTCAACCATCAGTGCCTCAATTTCCTCTTCTGTCAGATGGAAACAATATAGTACCTACCTCACAGGGTTATTGTGAAAATTAAATGAGACAATCCATGGAGAGCATTTAGAACTGTGTAGAATTTAGGATGTAGTCGCAGTTTAAGAAATACTGGCTATTATTTACATTTTTCATGAGCCTTATAGCACTTTCCTGCTTTGTATGCCGTATAATGCCGACCTTTGATAAGACTGTAGATGTTTTCTGCGTCACCTTGACTGGGCCCCCGGGATGCTCAAATATATGGTTAAACGTTTTTGGTTGTATCCATGAGGGTGGCTCTGGAAGAGATTAGCATTTGAATTAGGTGCCCACAGAGACAGGGCTGAGCCACTGAACAATAACAGTGTGGGCTGAGTAAAGCCATGGCCCTCTCCAGTGTGGCTGGGCATCGTCCTGTCTATTGAGGACCTGAATTGAACAGAAAGGCTGAGGAAGCTTGTTCTGCTGACTGAGCTGAGGAGCAACCAAGCTTCTGCCCTTGAGGATGATCAAACCTTTGACATACATCCTAGGCTTTCTTGAGTCTCCAGCTTTCAGACAGCCCATGCGGGACTTCTCAGCCTCCATAACTGTACGGGCTGATTCCTCACAGCAAATCTCTCTCTATATATATATATCCTATTGGGTCTTCTCTCTGGAGAACTCTGACTAGTCCACAGCGTTTCTAATCAAAGTGTGGTCTGCAGCAAATAGCATCAGCATCAGCTCGCTAGTTCATTGCTGCTGCTGCTGCTGCTAAATCGCTTCAGTCGTGTCCAACTCTGTGCGACCCCATAGACGGCAGCCCACCAGGCTCCCCCATCCCCAGGATTCTCCAGGCAAGAACACTGGAGTGGGTTGCCATTTCCTTCTCCAATGCATGAAAGGGAAAAGTGAAAGTGAAGTCGCTCAGACGTGCCCGACTCTTAGCGACCCCATGGACTGCAGCCCACCAGGCTCCTCCACCCATGGGATTTTCCAGGCAAGAGTACTAGAGTGGGGTGCCATTGCCGAGTACCAATTCTCAGGTCCCACCTTGCAGTTTTAACAAGATCCCTGAGTGATTCCCATCCACATTAGAGCACACAGTTCCTTGTTCCCCATGAAAACTTCATGGTTGTATCAATGCTCCCAACTATGGAATAGCCACAGCCTCATACCCCAAATTGAGGATCAGCCAATTAAAGACAATTTCAGCAAAGACACAGAATTAACAAAGATCTAGCCCTATTTCAGATGGTACAGTTCTTGGGAAAAAACAACATAGTTTTAAAGGCCTAACAACTCCAGAAAGATGAGAACAGGAGGAACAGATCCAGACATTGAACATAGTTGCAGACCCCAGAGGAACAGGGGAGCTGGAGGGGAGGAGAAGTCTAGTGACCAGGAGCAGTGTTCTTTACCCTGCTCTTAGAGCGGCAGCCTATGGGACTTCTCTGGTGGTCAATGGTTAAGAATCTGCCTCCCCAGCCTGGATGGGTGGAGAGTTGGGGGAGAACGGATACATGTGTATGTGTGGCTGAGACCCTTCACTACTACCTGAAACTATCTCAACATTGTTAATCGGCTGTACCCCAATAAAAAATAAAAAGTTAAAAAAAAAAAAGGGATCTGCCTCCCAGTGCAGGAGACCCTGGTTCCATTTCTGGTTGGGGAGCTGAGATCTGACATGCCTCGGGGCTACTGGAGCCTGCACACTGCATCCACCCAGCCCCGCAATGAGACATCACAAGTGAAGCTAGGAAGACCCCATGTGCCACAACTAAGACCCAACACAGCCAAATTAATAAATGAATAAATAATCTTTTTTTTTTTTTTTAAAGGGGCTACCTAGAAAAGAATCACGGGGTCCGAGGAGAGGATTAGCTAAGAGTCAAGCATCTACTGAGGAAAGTTGACCAGAGATAAGAACTAACAAAAGGCCTTTGAGCCAAGAGCTCTTTCACTGGCCTGGTTGCCTGTCAGTTAACTTTTTGCCAAGAAAGGGGAGAATGACAAGACCTTAGGAGGTATTTTTATTAATGGGATGGGAATCAAGACATTGGCTGGCGAGGTACCTATGTCTACCTTCCCTTCTCTCCTCGGTTTTCTGAACGACTGAAAATAAACCACATTACATTCTCTCAAATGTTCAGATTTCCAGCCGGAGTCCTCAAGAACTATTCAAGAGGACCAGAAAAACATTGAGTGGATATAATGGTAATCCTCAAAGCTATTGGGCAATATCAGGACCAGATGAAACTGTGTTCAATAAAAGTTGAATAAGTAGGAAAAGTGGAATTTCCTTACAAATCATTAAAAAAAAGAAAAAAGAATGCAACATGTGAAAGAAAGGTGACATATAATACATGTTAAAGTAGTACTTACTTCAGGAAAGTAAACACAATAAACTACATCTCCTCTATCTTCTCAGAGGAACTTGAGTGCTGGTGAATGGATAGGCGAGCTGGCATACTGAAGAAGGGAATTGAAGGGAGGAATAAGATCAGTTTTGAAATGAAAATGGCTTTAGAAGCAGAGAGGAGCAGAATCAACACTGAAAAAAGATCAAAGTTATGGAGGGTAGGCATGAGAAAAACCACCCAAAAGGCAGGGGAAAATAGAAGGCCATGAAAGAAATTAACTTGGAGCTCCTAGAAGTGGAGACCCAACACAGGGCCAATGAAAATCTAGAATGAGCTGTTTTTAAAACTTAAAAACATACTTCTATATGTATAACATGTGAAAATATAAAGCAATGGATGGAAATAATAACTCCTAATCTGAAAGAGTGGCTACCTTGAGGGATTGGGAAATGGAACCTGAACCGTACACAGGGTGATGGCGCTTGTTATGTCTTATTTATCTTGCAGGTAAGGTAGTGGGAGGGTTGGAGAAGGCGGTGGCACCCCACTCCAGCACTCTTGCTTGGAAAATCCCGTGGGCAGAGGAGCCTGGTGGGCTGCAGTCCATGGGCTCGCTAAGAGTTGGACACGACTGAGCGACTTCACTTTCGCTTTTCCCTTTCATGCCTTGGAGAAGGAAATGGCAACCCACTCCAGTGTTCTTGCCTGGAGAATCCCAGGGATGGGGGAGCCTAATGGGCTGCCGTCTATGGGGCTGCACAGAGTTGGACATGACTGAAGTGACTTCGCAGCAGCAGCAGCAGCAGCAGCAGCAGTGGGAGGGTGGGTATTCACTGTATTATTATTTACAGCTCTTTGTTTTATGCTCGTGAAGATGTGGTAGGGCAGACCTCCTCATACTTTATAGATTAGGAGTTAAGTTCTAGTAAATTATTTCTGGAACTCAACATTTTCAAAATTCATATTCAAAAATTTCTTTATTCAGAATCTCTTCTATTTTTATCTTAACATTTTTCTATTATAAAATGTTTATAAAGTCCATAACCAGGTTTAAAGAAAACCTTTTGAAATTGTAGTTGCATTAATTTTATATTCTTTTTGAAAGGATTAACATTTTAATGACATTAAATCTTTCCATCTAGGACATGAAAAATACTGCAATATCTGATCATATTTGGTTTCTAAAGTCTGGATAAGAAAGCCAAATAATCTGTTGTTAAAAGCTGAGAGACCAAAGAATTTGCTAAAGTTTTCTGAATATATTCAGCTCCTAAATTGTATAGGGAGAGCTGATGTTAGTAGAGAGAACTATCTGAACTTTTACTTGTTATTTTGCAAGTTAAATTCTGCAGTAAAATGAACTTTCTAATGGTAAGTTGTTTATGAGTTTCCAATTTCTTCTTTGGTAAAGAAGAGAGGGAAAGTGTTATTTTTGTTCTACATTTTCTCTTTTGTATTATTTATATATCCATGTCTTTGCTTTTTTTTTTTTTTTTTGCTTCACTGGGTCTTCATTGCTGCATGCAAGCTTTCTCTAGTTGCAGCCAGTGGGGGCTGCTTCTCCAGTTGTGGTGTGCAGGCTCCTCATGGTGGACCTGTGGGCTCAGTAGCTGTGTCACGCAGGCTTGGTTGCCGCACGGAATGCGGGATCCTCCTGGACCAAGGATCAAACCCAGGTATCCTGCACTGGCAAGTGGATTCTTAACCACCGGACCACCAGGAATGTCCACTTTGCTTATTTCTATTTGCTTGATTCATCAAATTCTCATGCAGAATTCCCCACTCTGGCTTTGGTTTCTGTGACGGTTAAACCTGATTTTGTCAGAGTTTTGCTTTATGTATTTCGCTGCTGTAGTATCTGGTCCACAGGAATTCATTCATTATCCTTGTAGACATCATAATATGCCTCTTTTCCCTGCTTAATGGTCTTCAATTCTTCTTATCTGATCTTGATTCTGCCATTTCTGCTTGCTGTTTGCCTACATTTGCCTGGTACAATTTTCCACAAGCTTTTGTTTTCAAGCTTTTTTCATCAATCTGTTTCAGGTGTGTTTCTTGAATACCACACGGGGCTGGTATATCTGTTAGGGTCATTTGGGTTGCAAATAAGGTGCACTGGTTTCAGAAGATAGAGGAGGATATATTTGGTCCTATATAGTTGCAAGAGAGGTTTCGTTTCAAGCATGGCTCGTTTCGGTTTTGCTGCTTAATATCTGAGTTCTTTCAGCTCTGTGTTCCTTTGTGTATTGAACTGTTTGTCTCATGGGAGCAAAATGGCTGGAGAGGTCCCAGGTCCCCCATGTCTTTATACCTCACGGTTCAGAGAAAGAGAAAACTCTTCTGAAAACCTTGACAACTTTTCAGTCATGTGTCAAACCCTTAAAAAAAAAAACAAACCCTCTATGACCAATGGTGTGCCATGCCCGACTGAGTCTGGGCCTGTATTACTCATCCTTGAACCAATCACTTTGGTGAAGAGATTGGTATTATGTTAAGTGGTAGTTTGGGTGAAATGAGCTTCAAACCTATAGGACTTCCCTGGTGGCTCCATGGTTAAGATTCAGCTTCCACTGCAGGGGGCATGGGTTTGATCCCTGGTTGTCTGCCACATGGCATGGCCAGAAAAAAATCTCAACCCTAAAACTGAAATTTGAGACTAATTCCCAGCCAAACTAATGTGCCATTATTCAAGAGAACAGAGTGAGTAAGTATTGTATAGAGAGAAGTTAGTACAGTTTTCACTAACAAATAGCAAAATCATTGTATATCTTCAGAAGTCAAAAGGGTCAACTGATAAAATATCCCAGAAATAATTAAAAATAATAAACAAGATTGTTGTTGCCATATTAACATTCACATGGAAAAAAATAATCGTTTTCCTATTAGAAAGAATAACCAGTTAGAAAATATAATTGAAGACAGTATTTCATTTATAAAAAGTATAAAAATATACTGGAATATATTTGTTTAGAAATATGCAGTATTTATATCAAACCATAAGAGTTTTTAGATTTAAGATGTTTCTACCTTGAGAAACTTAATTTTGTAAAGTTGTCTGTCCTCTTTAAAAATACTCTTTTTTGGGTGTGTATTTGATGGCAAGAGGTTTAGCAGCTGAGATAAAAGATTTAAAAGTGCATCGGATAAAATGGATTGTTATACTATCCAGAAAATTTCTAAAAACGAAACCAAAACATGTAATGGGCCTGGGTGGAAGAAGAAAGCCTTTTGTCACTAGATACATAGACATAGTATAAAACTAGAGTAATTAAAAACAATGGTGTGTTGGTGTAAAAGCAAATAAAGAAAATAGCTAGACACAAAAGAAAAATCCAGAGAAAGACTAAAGTAATGTAAAGATGGCTTAGAACATTAACACATTAAGTATGTATGTATATGTGGTGTACATAAATCCAAAAGTTATGAATTATTCACTATATAATTAGATGATAATTAATTATTTGGGAAAAAATACAGAGCCAGATCCTTATCTCACAGCTCATACTAAAATCAGTACCAAATGTAATTAAACTGTAAATTGCAGTAGAGTAGGCCTTTCTATGAAGGATGGGAAAACCAGTCAAGAAATATGACTATATAGGTTTTAATTTTTGTATGTGAAAACAAATATATTATCAAACAATCCTTTCCCTCTAGCTAAGAAAACTATAAAATCTAAACAAAATTTTAAGAGGAAAAAAACATTTAAATCACCAGTGAGCTAATAAGTCAAACAAAAAAAGGGGTGAAAAAAAAGAAAGAAAAAGGAAACCCAAAAAACTGAGACGAGCCCGTGGAGTAGGAAATGGCAACCCACTCCAGTATTCTTGCCTGGAAAATCCCATGGACAGAGGAGCCTGGTGGGCTATAGTCCATGGGGCCACAAAGAGTTGGCCACGACTGAGCAACTGAACTTGCACACTCCCAGACAACTGAGCTTTGCATCTGGGACTGCTTTACCCTAGGGGTATCTACCAATTTTGGAAATTAAGCAGGAGGCTGATAAGGTGAACTGAAACTTTAAAGTCTAGTGAACTAAACTTTAAGATCTAGGAGAGGAAAAGAAGTTCAATGCTGCCAAAAAGGGAAACCTAAACTCACAGGTTTTAGGTTGGGACTCCAAACTAAAGAGCTGCATTCCATGAATAAAGGTGGTCCTAAATAGATCTTCCCCAGAAGGGACTGATTTTGTTACCTTATGATTGAATTAGCATTATTTAGGATTGTCAGTGTCCCTAGCCACCTGTTAGAAACAAATAAAGTATTCTGTGAAGGAAGGTAACATTTCATGTTCAGTTCAGTTCAGTCGCTCAGTTGTGTCCAACTGTTTGCAACCCATGGACTGCAGCACGCCAGGCTTCCCTGTCCATCGCCAACTCCTGGAGCTTACTCAAACTCACGTCCATCTAGTTGGTGACACCATCCAACCATCTCATCCTCTGTCGTCACCTTCTCCTCCCACCTTCAATCTTTCCCAGCATCAAGGTCTTTTCCAATGAGTTAGCTCTTTGAATCATGTGGCCAAACTATTGGAGTTTCAGCTTCCACATCAGTGTTTCCAATGAATATTCAGGACTGATTTATTTTAGGATTGCCTAGTTGGATCTCCTTTCAGTCCAAGGGACTCTCAAGAGTCTTCTCCAAAACCACAGTTCAAAAGAGTCAATTCTTTGGCACTCAGCTTTCTTTATAATCCAGCTCTCACATCCATATATAACTACTGGAAAAACCATAGCTTTGACTAGGTGGACCTTTGTCAGCAACATTACCTCTTACTAGTTTTTATATAGAAATTACTTCTTACTCTTTTTCAGATACAACACATCTGACACTCATTCAAAAATAACCAGACATACAAGGAATCAAGAGAGTGTAATGGAAAATCGAAAGAAACAGCAGTTGGTGTAAGGAGCCCACCAGGTATCTTAAAATTGGAGTTTTCATGCAATGGATTTTAAATTAAATATAATGAGTATATCTGATACAATAAAACATGAGATTGGTAATTTCAACAGATAATGGTAAATTATAAAAAATACACAATGGAAATTCCAGAACAGGAAAAAATGGAAATCAAGACTTCAATGAATAGGTTTAATTTGAAGCTAGACAAATGGAAGACAGAATTAGTGAGCTGAAGATAAATGTGAAAAAATATACAGAGTGAAGTATGAAAAGATGAAAAGATTAACACACAGAGACAACAATGTAAAGAAGCATAGGGGAACTAGGAAAAAGTTTTAACCTATTTGTTAAGATTCCCAAAAGGGGAAGAGAGAGACAATAAGGGAAAAACAATATTTAAAGAGACAATGAATGATAATTTTCTTAAAAAAATCTCTGAACCCAAGCCAGATGAATATAAGTCACACAAGCTATGAATATAATAACAGTGATGAAAATAATAGCATGAGGAATAATGCCATCTAACACTGATTGGCAGCATTTTATGCACCAGGAATTATTGTAGAATCTTTTAATTCTATTAGCATATTTAGTCCTCCCTTTGAGACAGATACTATTGTTATGCATATCAGAAAACATTTTACAAGCCAGTGAAAACACTAAACCAGCGGTAACGGTAAGGTTATTTTCTTTATATGCATGGTAGACCTCACCTGCCTCTTATTTTCCTTACATACACAGCTTTTCTCTAGTTTTGTGCCATAGGCTAAAGAGAGGAAGAGAGACAAAAACACAGAAGAAGGAGAGGGAGAGGGAAAGAGGCAAAGACAAGGAGAGAGAGAAGAGGGAAATGGGGAAAAGGAAGATCTTTGTGAAGTTATTATCCCTAGCTGCAGTTTGAGTGTTTTTTTTGAGTTTTTTTTTTTTTTCTTTTTAAAAGTCATTTAGAGAGAGAGAAAACAAAAAGGCAATGCTATCATATAAGAGTATTATTCTGTCTTGCTGATTTTGTCTAGGTTGAGACTGGTAGGTGCTGAATTAGAGATTCTGGAAGACACATGGGGTTTAAAGCAGATGGAGAGTTTGCCTTCTGTACTTACCTATCAAGCTAGACCCAAAGTAAGTGCTATAATGACATATTCTCCTCCCAGCTCACTGCATTTGCACAAAATCAGGGTCTTAAGTACCAACTCAAGACAATCACTAACTTTCCACATAGAACTTTTACCTGGTTATGGGAAAAATTAGAAACAGACTTTTGAGGCTCTCAAAGTATTTTTAGGAAGATATTAATGGACAGCCCCTTAAGATTGTAATTAATTCTGCAGAGAAATTATGATGGAATTATCCATTTAGAAATTTAAAATTTTGGACTTAGATTAAAAATTTTTAAGAAGAAGAATAAAAGCAACCTTGCATAAGCAGGGATTCATTTAAAGTTCTTTGTGATCCCTAACAACTGTGGGTTTAAGAGTTTTACAAAACGAGAGGAACAAATGATGTGTAATTTTCTCATCTGCGCCAGTCTCTTTTTGCCCAGTCCTTCCCAAATTTCAGCTGCTTGGCATGTCAGCCAAATCCTGCAGTGCACATCACTTTAGAACAATCTAAATGGGGTAACCACAGCGCTCCACTTCTTTAAAATTATGCACCAACAAACTGAGAATAATCAGAGGAAACACAAAACAGATAGATTTTCATCTAAAGTGGAATTTAAGACCGGTCACAAGTAATAGATTCTCTTTCGAGGATAATCTGAGGACAAAAGATTGTTTGACTCCAACAAAACAGTGGGTCACTATTTTAACATTAGTGTCAAGCTAGAACCATGGAGACCTTTTCTGGTAGAACCGATCGACTTTTTTCATTTTGCCACCGCTGTACCACCCACTCTGTTTCAGTACCCGCCACCCTCTGTTGCAAATCCCCTTTTGTGTATGCCTGTCTCCACGATTAGGTTTTGAGTTCCTTGAGAGCAGGAATCTCTTCTTCTTCACGCTTTTGTTTATTTGTTTCGGGCCGTGTTGGGCTTTTCTTGAGTTGCACTGAGCAGTGGCTGCTCTCCCGTTGTGGTGCTCAGGCTCCTCATTGTTGGGGCTTCTTTTGCTGTGGAGCGCGGGCTTCTGGGTCCAGTAGTTGGGTCACACAGGCTTAGTTGCCCCACAACAGGTGGGATCTTAATTCTCTGATCAGGGATCAAACCCTTGTCTCTTGCATCGCAAGATGAATTCCTAACCACTGGACCACCAGGGACATCCCTAGTGTACTATTTTTTTGTGTGTGTCTCTTATTTTGGCAAAGATTTCAATTACTCTCCTTTCTGGCTCATTTTCTTTCTTTCCCACAGATTCTTGGGGTAAGAAAAGAAGTGAGGAAAACAGTCATTGCATTGAAGATATCAAAGGTCAGGAAAGTTTAGTTTTTTCTTTCTTTCTTTTTTTTTTTTTTGAAAAAGTAGTTCTTAATACTGGCTGCTAGGGGCTTCATTTCTCTGAGTTGTTTCCATAGCAGCCTAAAGTAGCAACCTGGTCACTTAAGTGTGCTGTAATTCTACTACAGTTTATGACAGTAAAAGAAGACACGGTGGGAGAAGGCAGATCACATTGGATTTTCTGAGAAAATTTCAAACCACAGGTTGGTTATTGGGTGATATCTCCTTTTTAGAATCATCTGGATTCTAGGGTTTCCTGGGTGGCTCCGTGAGTAAAGAATCCACCTGTAATACAGGAGACGCAGGAGATGTGGGTTCAATCCCTGGATCGGGAAGATGCCCTGGAGAAGGCAATGGCACCCCCTGTCTCTTATACACATCTAGATGTGTATAAGAGACAGCGCAAATTCTATGTATAGGCAACAATTGCCCTAGAAAATTTCCATGCTTTGGGAAAGCTCACA
This sequence comes from Neotragus moschatus, assembly GCA_006410615.1. Taxonomy (NCBI): domain Eukaryota; kingdom Metazoa; phylum Chordata; class Mammalia; order Artiodactyla; family Bovidae; genus Neotragus; species Neotragus moschatus. Next base: position 464,252 of record SJYA01000719.1, on the reverse strand, counting down.
TAATTGCTTATGCGGACTGCAAAACCTTCCCTTGATGTGAACTTAACGCAAAGAAGGAAAAATCCTACTTGAAATTTCAGGCTTTCCCTCCTGCAGAGATGGAAGCAGGGATGGGGGGATATTTGTAAGGGTGGAAGAGGGAGGGCTTTGTGTAATGAGTGGAAAAAGCATTGAAGAGTCTATAAACAGTCACAGTGCATTGAGGCCACCGCATCTGAGATTTTCCGGTGGGGGTTGGGGGGGGACACAAAACCATAAACTCAATCATTTGTCCTCATTTCAGCAGAGAAGGAGATTGTCCATTTTGTGTCTTGTTCTTTATGTTTTGAAGATTGATGTCAAAATGAAAGCACTGAGCTCTGGGCTTTTCTTTCCTGATTTGTCAATTGAAAATCCACTTCTGAGGTGGCGGGATTTTGCGCGTGCTACAGATGAGTTTTATTCAGAACCTTTGCGAGTTGTGACTTCAGAGAAGTCTTTCTCTTTTTAGTTTTAAGAGAGCAATGGAAGTCTCATGGAGAAGCTTGTTACCGGAAATCAGTTTAGGAATCTCTGATATGGGAGAGGGTGGGTGGTTTGTGATATCAAATCCAAGGTGGGAGGGATTTTTCAAAATTATTGAAAGCAGGGTAGGTGCAGAAGATATTAAACTCTTACTATTAATAGGGAGTTTCAAGACCAGGTACTTTGTTTTCCCAGACAGTCTTGTAGCTTGGAAAGGAGAGCCTGTCTAAATCCTGGTCTCCTCTTTGTGTGTACGTGTGTGTGTGGGGGGGTTTGCTAAACAAAAAGACAACGTTCATTCCCCAGATCTCCTGGATTTTACAGGTTTGGGGCGGCTTGCCCTGTGTAAGACAATCGGTATGCAAGATAGTGACAGGGCAGTTACTCTAAGGCCTTGGCCTTTGTTAGGATTAACTGTTACACTAAGAGGCAAAACAGGGCGGCGGGGTTTTTTTCACCACTGGCCTTGGCTGTTCCTGGGTGCCAGATGGCATTATATCCATGAAAAAAAAAAATGCTGCAAGTTATAATGTTGACCAGGCACTGTTACTTCCACTTGATCACACTGTTTGGGACACAGCTTTGATGTACAAAACACTCCTAAGATAATGAAATGCGTTGGCAGCTGGCTAATGGCTGGGAAAGTGCAAACCCTGCATTGAACTCTTCCTCCAGCCTATTCAATGGCAAGGTAACGGCAGGCCGGGGCTGGACAAGGAGTAAAGAGGCTCATTGCCAGGNGACACAGCTTTGATGTACAAAACACTCCTAAGATAATGAAATGCGTTGGCAGCTGGCTAATGGCTGGGAAAGTGCAAACCCTGCATTGAACTCTTCCTCCAGCCTATTCAATGGCAAGGTAACGGCAGGCCGGGGCTGGACAAGGAGTAAAGAGGCTCATTGCCAGGCAAGCCCGGGACTCCTGGGCGAGCATCTGTGGAGTGGCTGGTATTTTTCTCCCTTCAATAGATGTGGTCTGTGGCAGCAAATGAGAAATAAATCCATCAAGGCCAAGCTCAGGCTGATTTTGAAGCAGCTGCTGGAATTTGCATAAGAGCCTGGTGCACACAGGTAAACAAAGTTGAACCGAAGTGGAGGTGACCTGAGAATGTTAGTTTTTGTTTCTCTACAAAGTTGGGCCTCATCTTTATGCAAAAAAAAAAAAANGTTCCCTCACCAGGAATTGAACCTGTGTCTCCTGCATTGTGAGGTGAATTCTTAACCACTGGATCACCAGGGAAGGTTCTAAATAAGCCAGATTTTTAATAACTCGTTGAAAAGCTGCATGTTATTGTTTAGGCAAATAAGTCGCACCTGACTCTTGGGTGACCCTATGGACTGGGGCCCACCAGACTCCTCCTCCTGGAGTGCATTGTTTCCTTCTCCAGGGGCTCTTCCTGACCCAGGGATTGAACCTGCATCTTCTGCTTGGCAGGTGGATTCTTCACCTCTGAGCCACTAGGGAATCGCTTGACAAGCTGCATGATGTAGATATTTTAGCTTTAACCTCCTACTTGGGTTAATTTTATACGTATTTAGATCTGTTTAATCTTTGGGCTTCCCAAGTGGCGCAATGGTAAAGAATCCCCTTACCAATGCAGGAGACTAAGGTTTGACCCCTGGGTCAGGAAGACCCTCTGGAGCTGCAAATGACAACCCACTCCAGTATTCTTGCCTGGAAAATTCCACAGACAGAGCAGGGCACAATCTACGGGGTTGCAAAGAGTCAGACAGAACTGAGCAGACACATCTAATCTTTATATATCTTTACATCTGCATATAGAGATATACGGGCTTCCCTGGTGGCTTAGAGGGTAAAGCGTCCACCTGCAATGCAAGAGACCCGGGTTCAATCCCTGAGTCGGGAAGATCCCCTGGAGAAAGAAATGGCAACCCAGTCCAGTACTCTTGCCTGGAAAATCCCATGGACAGAGGAGCCTGGGAGGCTGCAGTCCATGGGGTCGCAAAGAGTCGGACACGACTGAGCGACTTCAGTTCACTTCACTTCGTAGATATATATATATATATAGATATAAATGTGTGTATGTATGTTTGGTTTTTAGCTCTTAATCAAATATATTTATTCTACTTTTAATTACAAACTTTTCTTTTTTATATATATTATTTATTTATTGGAGTATAGTTGATTTACAGTGTGTTAGTTTCAAATGCACAGCGAAGTGATTTCGTTATCCATATACAGCTATTCTTTTTTGATTCTTTTCCCTTATAGGTTATGACAAAGTTTTGAGTATAGTTCCCCAGGCTAGTTTTCACATTTTGAGCCTTTAATGATCCTTTGTTGTCCATGTCATTTGAAGATAATTTTTGGTACTATATTATATCTTGTCCAGTATCTGTTTATTTCCAAAAATGATAATGCCTGAGAGCCCTAGGATCTTCAATATGAGATAGTTTTGGCATCTACTTGGAAGTAAAAGTGGCAAAGGTTTATTTTTTTCCCTGAAATTCAGTATGTCCTCTGAGTGTTGATGAAGGGCTAAGATATTTAAGTGTCCTTGCTAGTGGGATTTCCCTCTCTTCTTTCTCCTTTCCAAAGAATAAGAATCTATTATTTATCCTGTCCTTTGCTGTGTCCTCTAAATTCTTGGATGAAATTCACAAGTAGCTTTTGAAGTCTACCTCCCCTTTGATGAGAGCTGGTGACTTGAATTTGCATTCTAATGTCTCTCCTAAGAGGAGAGCCTTAACCTTCACAGTGCTATGCTTTACAGATGTGATACTAGATAACGGACAATTCTTTGAACTGTTGTTTCACTTATATATCACTTGTTTATGGTTTATTAGAGGGTTCATCATGTGATCTTTGGGTTTCTGTGGGTTTTTTTTTTTTTTTGTTTGTTTTTTTGCAAAACCCCTTTCATGTACAAGTCATATTCCATGAAGGCAGAAATTAGTTCTAATTCTTAGTTCTATTCAGTGTATGAAATACACTCCCTGGTATATAGTAGGTACCCAGAAAATATTGTTGGCTGGCTGACCTGTGTTCTTTTATTTCCAAATACAACTTTTGAAAAGAGCCAGCTTATCACAATTAGCTATTTGTCTGCCCCAGATGTCACTATGGTGTATCTGAAATGAATCTGACACCCCCAGGCCTTTGACTCTTCTTATTCCCAAATTCTGATTGTGTCCTCCTCACAGGGTTGAAGGAGGACAACAGTTTTGTGATCCCCCTCTCTTCCCCGCCTGCCTTCACATCCACAGAAGATGTCAACGCTGCTTTACAGTATCTCTACACCTGTTCCGTTCTTATGAGTCCCACTGCCCTCGTTCAAGATATTGCTTTGTTTCTCTTGTCTGCTCATATTTTCCCCTAATCATTATCCCTTCCTTCTCTCCTCCCTCTCATTTCACCAAAATCTGCTTTAATGCTTCTAGAACAACCACCCTTAAACAAGTATGAACCCATCCGTCTAGGCCTGTGATTTCTTGTTGCCTCCAGAATGCAGTTCAAACCCTCCAACCTGCTTTGCATATTCTTCTACAATGTGAAGGACCCCAATTATTGTTTCCAGTTTTATTCTGTCTCCTGCCATGCACATTTCTCTTTAGCCTGGGTAAGGTACTGTTGGGGCTTTCCTGGTGGCTCAATGGTAAAGAGTCCACCTACCATGCAGGAAAAAGAGGTTTGATCCCTGGGTCAGGAAGATCCCCTGGAGTAGAAAATTGCAAACCAGTCCAGTATTCTTACCTGGGAAATCCCATGGACAGAGGAGCCTGGCAGGCTACAGTGCATGAGATTGCAAAAGACTCGGACACAACTTAGTGCCAAAACAACAACAGTGTACTGGCTTTCCGGGGACAAACCTGACCATCTCTACTGCTGATCCCTGCTCCATCTCTGTGAGCTCTTTTCAGCTAATTACCTCCAGGGCCTCTCCCACTGTAGACTCAGCCAGCTGTGTCCTCCCTGGCTGGTTTGCCAGCTGCACTTGGTTGTTTAACTGTTATTCATTCTCCAGATCTCACTCCAAAATCACTTCACAGGACAGCCTTCCGTGATTCCTTCTCAGAGAGCCTTCCCTGATTCCCGTTCTTAATCTAGGTCAGATGAAAGAGATCTAGGTCAGATCATAGCTTTAGTATTAAAAAGTACGCACTACTATATGCATATTCATGGGATTATTTGATTAAGAACTGGCTCCCTCACGTTACTTTAAACTCTGGATGAAGAGATCTGGACCACTCTGCTCACCATTGAATCACCCCTTATACCCTGCACAGGAGCACACACTAAATTCTTAGTGAATGAATCTGACACTGTCTACACAAGTCTTGGCCTGCTACTTAACCCATCTCAGAAATAATCTGAGAGCCCTCATTTAGAATTCATCTCTCATCTCTTTCTAAAAAAAAAAAAATTTTTTTGATGGCATAGCATGTGGGATCTTAGTTCCCCAACCAGAGATGGAACCCTCGCCCTCTGCAGTGGAAGGTAGGAGTCTTAACCACTGGACCGCCAGGGAAGTCCCAGAGTTCATCTCTTTTTCTCTCATCCCACCACATGTAACCTCTTCTCCAGTAGGTGGTAGTTTCTAGAGAATAGTTATCTGTCTTGTCTCCACCATAGACCCTGCTAGGAAGACAGAATGATCAAGTTTGTGTTTAAGGAAGAACACTAACACAAGGTTTTGTTCAAGGCAATGAGCCATAAAGGTTTGTAAATGTTGAAATATTGGTTCCATCTGAAATGTTCTGAGTATTATGTCACACTTCTAATGACATCAAGTTAGGGTCAGAAGCCTGTCTGATCCAGTGTCCTCCACTTATACCTCAGTCTTAGGAGTCAATTCACAGATGTGTGAGGATATTGATTAGAGTGACTGGAATGGAATATGTGATGAGTTCAGTGGGGATCCATTCCTGCAAGTAGAAACCTATGCCCTGGTGCTGGTGGGTTAAGGATATCTTCTTACATTTTTATTTGGTCTTCTTTTGCATACCTCACTTAATAATCTTGTTAAGAAATTCTAGTGGGTAATGATAATTAGGAAATGATACTTAACTAATCTATGTTTATCCTATCAACTTCACCCTAGCTGAGGACCTAAACATTCATGGAAAAATTTGGCCTTTGTCTATTTAAGTCTGTTTTCACAAAAGAAAGGTGGTCCTTGAGTTTAACCAAAATGAAAGTGAAAGTTGCATAGTCATGTCCGACTTCTTTGTGACCCCATGAACTATACACAGTCCATTGAATTCTCTAGGCCAGAATACTGAAGTGGGTAGCCTTTCCCTTCTCCAGGGATCGAACCCATGTCTCTCACATTGCAGATGGATTCTTTACCAGCTGAGCCACAAGGAAAGCCCCACACTGCAGGTTTATTGCTCTTAATTCTACTCACAGCAAAATGAATTGTTCTTCAGTCTGCTTTTGCCAACTATGTCATTTTCGACTATAGGATGATGTATTTTAAAAAGCCATCAAGAAATGTTCAGAAAATGATGTAACACAATTGGTTTTGGATTGCCACAGAGAGTTTGGAGACTTTCCTGGGGCCTATGCATTAGTTTGAAGTCACAGTAAATAAAATGAGAAGGGACAGGAAAAGTTATTCTCTAACCTGCAGCTGCCACGGAGGTAGATATCAATGATGTGTTGCAAAGTTGCATTCTATTTTTTTCTTTGTGAACTTTTTATTTTGTACTGGGCTATAGCCGGTTAACAATGTTGTGATAATTTCAGGTGAACAGTGAAGGGACTCAGCCAAACATATACATGGATCTAAAAACAGAGATGTCACTTTGTCAACAAAGATCCATCTAATCAGAGCTATGGTTTTTCCAGTAGTCATGTACGGATGTGAGAGTTGGACCATAAAGAAGACTGAGCGCTGAAGAATTGATGCTTTCGAACTATGGTGCTAGAGAAGACTGGAGTCCCATGGACAGTAAGATCAAACCAGTCAATCCTAAAGGAAATCAACCCTGAATATTCATTGGAAGGACTGATACTGAAGCTGAAGTTCCAATACTTTGGCCACTTGATGCGAAGAGCCTAATCACTGGAAAAGACTCTGAGGCTGGGAAAGATTGAGGACAAGAGGAGAAGAGGGCAACAGAGGATGAGATGGTTGGATGGCATCATTGACTCAATGGACATGAGTCTGAGCAAACTCCAGGAGGTAGTGAAGGACAAGGAAGCCTGGTGTGCTGTAGTCCATGGGGTTGCAAAGAGTCTGATATGGCTTAGTGACAACAAAAAGCAATTCTCCACCAAACCCTTCTCCCATCCAGGCTGCCACATAACAATGAGAAGAGTTCCATGTACTATACAGTAGGTCCTTACTTATATTCATTTTAAATATAGCAGCTTGTACATGACCATCCCAAACTACCTAACTATTCCTCCCCCCTGACAACCATAGTTCATTCTCTTTCTGTTTTATAAGTTCATCTATATCATCTCTTTTTAGATTTCACATATAAGGGGTGTAATAGGATATTTCTCCTTCTCTGACTTTCTTCACTCAGTATGACATTCTGTCTTTTTTTTTATCTTAACCATCAGAAAGGTAGGGTATGTGTGTGTGTGCGTAGGTTTTAATAACAGAAAATGTACTCATTTATCTTTCTTGCTCTTGTGAGAAAAATTCCTAAGAGATATCTTTCTGAATGTCAGAAAAGATATTTTCCAATCTCCATGGGTGTCGGGGATGCAAATTCCTCAATTTTGATCATAGCACCTAGTGTGTTTCTTGTTTCCTTGATAAAGGGAGGGCTTTCCTGGAAGATAAGGAGAGGGAGAAGATATATTTCAGTGCTCTAAAAGAAAAAGCTGAGATCCCTGGGATTTCAGGTAACCTGGTCAATGGGGCCAGGGGTGGGGTCAGATTCTACAGGTCAGAAAGAAGGACAATGAGATCATTGTCCTTCAAACCTGATCAAAGTCTCAGGTTCTGAGACTTTTGTCACCTCCAGGTTTGCTGTGGTGGTCCTTTTCCATCCCCATTTGGACCACCAGAAAAATGCTTAAAATGAAAATTGTTCATGGGCAATATGTTAATATCTCCCATCAGGGAGCTTCCATAAGCTCTTATCCTTCTCCATCAGAGGGCAGACAGAATGAAAACCACAGTCATAGAAAACCAACCAATCTGATCACATGGACCACAGCCCTGTCTAAGTCAGTGAAACTATGACCATGCTGTATAGGGCCACCCAAGATGGACGGGTCATGGTGGAGAGTTCTGACAAAAACGTGGTCCCCTGGAGAAGGGAATAGCAAACCACTTCAGTATTATTGCCTTGAGAAACCCATGAACAGTATGAAAAGGCAAAATGATAGGATACTGAAAGAGGAACTCCCCAGGTCATTAGGTGCCCAATATGCTGCTGAAGAAGAGTGGAGAAATAACTCCAGAAAGAATGAAGGGATGGAACCAAAGCAAAAAGAACACTCAGTTGTGGATGTGATGGGTGATGGAAGTAAAGTCCAATGCTGTAAAGAGCAATATTACATAGGAACCTGGGATGTTAGGTCTATGAATCAAGGCAAATTAGAAGTGGTCAAACAGGAGATGGCAAGAGTGAATATTGACATTTTAAGAATCAGCGAACTAAAATGTACTGGAATGGGTGAATTTAACTTAGATGACCATTGTATCTACTTCTGTGGGCAAGAATCCCTTAGAAGAAATGGAGTAGCCATCATGGTCAACAAAAGAGTCCAAAATGCAGTACTTGGATGCAATCACAAAAACAGAATGATCTCTGTTCTTTTCCAAGGCAAACCATTCAATATCACGGTAATCTAAGTTTACACCCCAACCAGTAATGCTGAAGAAGCTGAAGTTGAATGGTTCTCTGAAGACCTACAAGACCTTCTAGAACTAACACCCCAAAAGATGTCCTCTTCATTATAGGGTACTGGAATGCAAAAATAGGGAGTCAAGAAACACTTGGAGTAACAGGCAAATTTGGCCTTGGAATATGGAATGAAGCAGGTCAAAGGCTAACAGAGTTTTGCCAAGAGAGTGCACTGGTCATAGCCAACACCCTCTTCCAACAACACAAGAGATGGCTCTACAGATGGACATCACCAGATGGTCAACACCAAAATCAGATTGATTATATTCTTTGCAGCCAAAGATGGAGAGACTCTATACACTTATTAAAACAAGACCAGGAGCTGACTGTGGCTCAGATCATGAACTCCTTATTGCCAAATTCAGACTTAAATTGAAGAAACTAGGGAAAACCACTAGACCATTCAGGTATGACCTAAATCAAATCCCTTATGATTATATAGTGGAAGTGACAAATAGATTCAAGGGATTAGATCTGAGAGACAGAGTGTCTGAAGAATTATGGATAGAGGTTCATGACATTTACAGGAGGGAGTGATCAAGACCATCCCCAAGAAAAATGCAAAAAGGCAAAATGGTTGTCTGACGGGGGCTTACAAATAGTTGAGAAAAGAAGAGAAGCTAAAGGCAAAGGAGAAAAGGAAAGATATACTCATTTGAATTCAGAGTTCCAAAGAATAGCAAGGAGAGAGAAGAAAGCCTTCCTCAGTGATCAATGCAAAGAAATAGAGGAAAACAATAGAATGGGAAAGACTAGAAAACTCTTCAAGAAAGTTAGAGATACCAAGGGAACATTTCATGCAAAGATGAGCCCAATAAAGGACAGAAATGTTATAGACCTAACAGAAGCAGAAGATATTAAGAAGAGGTGGCAAGAATACACAGAACTGTACAAAGAGAATCTTCATGACCCAGATAACCATGATGGTGTGATCACTCACCTAGCCAGACATCCTGAAACATGAAATCAAGTGGGCCTTACAAACAAAACTAGTGGAAGTGATGGAATTGAGCTATTTCAAATCCTAAAAGATAATGCTGTAAAAGTGCTGCACTCAATGTGCCAGCAATTTTGGAAAACTCAGCCATGGCCGCAGGACTGGAAAAGGTCAGTTTTCATCCCAATCCCAAAGAAAGGCAATGCCAAAGAATAGTCAAACTATCGCACAATTGCACTCATCTCACACACTAGCAAAGTAATGCTCAAAATTCTCCAATCCAGGCTTCAACATTACGTGAACTGTGAACTCCCAGATGTTCAAATTGGTTTTAGAAAAGCCAGAGGAACCAGAGATCAAATTGCCAACATCTGCTGGATCATGGAAAAAGCAACAGAGTTCCAGAAAAACATGTATTTCTGCTTTATTGACTATTCCAAAGCCTTTGACTGTGTGGATCACAATAAACTGTGGAAAATTCTGAAAGAAATGGGAATACCAGACCACCTGACCTGCCTCTTGAGAAACCTATATGCAGGTCAGAAAGCAACAGTTAAAACTGGACATGGAACAACACACTGATTCCAAATAGGAAAAGGAGTACATCAATGCTGTATATTGTCACTCTGCTTATTTAACTTCTATGCAGAGTACATCATGAGAAATGCTGGGCTGGAGGAAGCACAAGCTGGAATCAAGATTGTCGGGAGGAATATCAATAACCTCAGATATGCAGATGACACCACCCTTATGGCAGAAACTAAACTAAGAACTAAAGAGCCTCCTGATGAAAGTTAAAGAGGAGAGTGACAAAGCTGGCTTAAAAGTCAACATTCAGGGACCTAAGATCATGGCATCTGGTCCCATCACTTCATGGCAAAAAGATGGGGAAACAATGGAAACAGTGAATGCAGATGGTGACTGCAGCTATGAAATTAAAAACATTTTCTCCTTGGAAGAAAAGTTATGACCAACCTAGACAGAATATTAAAAAGCAAAGACATTACTTTACCAACAAAGTCCATGTATTCAAAACTTTGGTTTATCCACTGGTCATGTGTGGATGTGAGAGTTGGACTGTGAAGAAAGCTGAGTGCAGAAGAGTTGATGCTTTTGAACTGTGGTGCTGGAAAAGACTCTTGAGAGTCCCTTGGACTGCAGGGAGATCAGCCCAGTCAATCCTAGAGGAAATCAGTCCTTAACATTCATTGGAAGGACTGATGCTAAAGCTGAAACTCCAGTACTTTGGCCACCTGACGTGAAGAACTGACTCATTGGAAAAGACCCTGATTTGGTGAAAGATTGAAGGTAGGAGGAGAAGGGGTTGACAGAGGATGAGATGGTTGGGTGGCATCACTGACGTGATGGACATAAGTTTGAGTAGCCTCCAGGAGCTGGTGATGGGCATGGAAGCCTGGTGCGCTGTAGTCCATGGAGTAACAAAGAGTCAGACATACTGAGCGACTGAACTGAACTGACTGAACTGTTAAATATGGTGAATTAATTAATTCAACCAATTTTTTTTGAATGCCTATTTTGGACCAGGGGTTCTTCCAGAGCCTGGTATTGAACACAGTGACGATCTGTGCCTTTGCTGAGCTAGCATTCCAGTGGCAAAACACAAGTAAATAAAGTAACTAAATGAAGTAAATAAATAAAATCTATAAATTTTTAGATGCTGTTAAGTGCTGCATGGGTGGTGAGGGGTGGGGAGGAAGGAGAATGGACAGGTTGAAGAGGAGGGTTGCAGTTTTAAATAAGATCATCAAGAAATGTTTCATTGTGTTGGTGACATTTAAGTAAAGATCTGAAGGAAGGCTTACTTGTGTGGTTATTTGGAGGAAGGGTGTTTCGAGAGGAATAATGCAAGGTTCAAAGATGAATTCTAAGTTAGAAAAGCAATTTATTGACTCATGGTATCTGAAAACTCAAGAGTTCAGGCATGGCTTGATAAAGAGATTGGGAAAACGTATTCTTTTTCTGTTCTCTAGGTGCTGGTTTCATTCTTACATAGATTGGTCTTTTATAGTGGTAAGAGAGTTGTTGTCTCCTGTTCTTACATCCTTGTACTTCAACTCTATGGAAAGAGTAAAGGACTTTGTGTCAGCATCACCAGCAAAAATCTTATATTGCCTCTTGCTCTGATTGGTGCGTTGCTGATTTCTGAATCAATTTTTGTGATCAGAGTAAATGCTGTGTGCTGATTGTTTTATACTTGTTTTACTTGTCCCACTGGAATGGCAGGGACTGCAAAAGTAAACGTATCTTTTTTTATTTTTTAAAGGAGAGTGTCTGGGGTCTTCCCCTAGGGAAAATTGGGGAACAAAGAGAACTGTGAGTGGATTTAGAAGAGCAAAAGCAGGAGTCCATTATACCTGGTCTTGAAGCTTTAATGGATTTTTTTTTTTTTTTTTTTTTGCTGCACCCCTTGGTGGGGGAATCAAACCCACTCTGCTTGCATTGGGAGGTGGAGTTGTAACCACTGGATTCCTGGGGAAGTCTTCTTAAATGAAATCATTAATAGAGCTATATCTATCACAAACTTGCTGGGGAAAGTAACTTTGTCTTTATTATATCTCATTTTTCTTTCTCAAAAATTAAAAGATTGGACTCATGAACTTTGTCATATCTAAGTGTATTTCAAATATTAAGTGTATTTCTCAAAGTCTTAAATTATATTATTATAGTATGATATTACACATATAATGTGTTGAAGAAAAAGTAAAAATAGAGAATTTTGTCTTTATTATGGCTGTTGATATTTGCCATAAGGGCCAACATGAATTTTTTTTTTTTTTTTTTGGTCATGTGGCATGTGGGATCTTAGTTCCCCAACCAGGGATCAAACTCATGACTCTTACAGTGAAAGCTCAGAGTCTTAACCACTGGACCAACAGAGAAATCTCATGAATTTTTGAGGATAGGATTAAAATGCAAGTTTCTTAAAAGTTGGTGTGATCAGTCCCAGATGACTTTGTACTCTGATTTCCTGTTCCCCTGCTTGATAAGCTATTGAAAGAAAGAGACAAAGGAAGGGTATTTATTATATCAGAATTCTCTGCTGGGTGAATTTCCAGCCTGGAGTTGGGGAACTCTGTTGAAAGACCAGCTCCAGGAGCATATTTAACACAGCTTTCTATATTTGAAACTGAGAATGGAGAGTCTATGCACTTATTTGTATTGGCCTTTGGGGCGTTATGATAATGTGAGCATAAGATCCCCGAAAGAGAGGAAAGCCCTGTGACTCATTTCCTGAACTTTCAGGATTGCACAGCCCTCCCTTAATGCTCGATTGCAGGGAGCATGGGCCAAATCAGTGGCTTGTCCCCCATGCGGCGTCTTGAGACCTAGACTCTCCTAACAGTTGGTATTTCCAGCAAGAGGTCTTCATAGCTGTTTTGCCTATGAGGAGTATCAGAGCCCAGCATTTTATATTAAATTTGTGAACGTGTGTGTCTGACATACGACACTGCACCATAGAGACCAGTATCTCCTTCAAGCTTTCTGCACGATTTGGGCAACACCTAAAATACCTCCGTGTACAATTTCCATGCGTCACCCACAATGCACTTAGGTAACCTGGGAATATTTTCTTGGAAATTTCCATGCACTTGAGCACAGTGCACAAAGACAATATCAGACCGAGCATATCCTTCTTCCTCTATGACAGATTCAGGGATTTATGGCCTTCTTGGCTTCCTTAGCCAAATCAAGATAAATTCCCATCTGGTTTTAGGAGGTCTTTAGGGTTCCATGAAGACGATTTGCTTTATTGCAGCCAGGCTTTGTTTCAGCTTGGAAGGACAATACTTCAGAAGGCAGTGGGGTCCTGGAAACTCACTCCCCACCCATCCAAAATATTCTTCTTATTGTGGTTTTTATGTGATTGACTCATCAGAATGATATTTGTCTGTGGCATATTTTCCCAAAATAAAATATATGTAATTTATTACAGTACAGCATGAACACGTATGGCTGACCCAGCAAACTAGACTGTGTGTGTCTGATCAATGGTTACTATTCTGTGCTTACTGAGGGCGTCTGCAATGTGTGTTGTGTCTTTTATTGTGGTCTCCCTTTCTGTCATTTCTTTTTGTGTGTGTGTTATTTTCATGGCTTACAGAAAAAGGAATAGCAATAGGCTGGCTGGAAAGAAAAATTGCAATAGATGTGAAAAATGTAAGTTTTCAAGAGATGAGAAGAGAAACCAGACTGCAGAGAAAATATTTGCAAGAGGCATGTCTGATAAAGACTTATTTAGCATATGCAAAGAACCCCTAAAACTCAACAATAAGACAATAAAAAAACCTGGTCAAACAGTGGGAAAAAGACCCAGATAGACACCTCAGCAAAGAAGATATACAAATGGTAAATAAGCATATGGAAGGATGCTCAAAACCATATTCACCAGGGAACTGAAAATCGAAACAACGAGATGTCACTACATACCTATTAGAATGGCCCAAATCTTGAACACTGACATCAAATGCTGATGAGGATGGGAACAATAAGGACTCTCATTCATTGCTGATGGGAATACGAAGTGGTTTAGCCACATTGGAAGACAGTTTGGCAATTTCTTACAAAAGTAAACATACTCTTACCAAATGATCCAGCAATGGCACTCCTTGGTAACTACCTAAATGAGCTGAAAAATCATGTCCATACAAAAGTCTCAACAAGAATGTTTGTAGAAGCTTTATTCCTAATTACTCAAACTTGGAAACAACCAAGATATCCTTCAGTAGGTGAATTGATAAATAGCCTGTAGTATGCCTAGACGCTATGGAATACTATTTATTCAGTGCTAAAAAAAAAAAAAAAAAAAGAGCTGTCAAGTCCTAAAATAGACTTGGAGGAAAAATAAGTGCATATTACTAAGTGAAAGAATCCAAACTAAAAAGGCTACGTACCGTATGATTCCAACTATGTGACGTTCTGGAAAAGGCAAAATCATTGACAAGATAAAAACGATCAGAGAGGAGGGAGGGGTGTGTGGTCCTGAGCACCAAGGATTTGGGGGCAGTAAAACTCTTTTGTATGACACTAAAATGGTGGATGTGCGTGGTTATACATTTGTTCAGACCCGTAGAATGTCCACCACCAAGAATGAAGCCTACTGTAAACAGTGGCCTTTGAGTGATAATGATGCATCAGTGTAGGTTTGTGGGTTGGAACAGTCGTGGGAGATGACAGCGGAGGAAGCTGTGCCTGTCTTTGTTAGAACAGGGAGTACATGGGAAGTCTCTATACTTTGCCCTCTATTTGCTAGGACCCTAAAGTCGCTCTAGAAATAAAGGCTATTAAACATGCAAGTGGTGGTCCAGTGGTTAAGAATCCATCTGCAATGCTGGAGACCCAGGTTCGATCCCTGGTCTAGGAAGGTCCCACCTGCCACAGGGCAACTGAGTCCACGTGCCACAATCACGAAGCCCACACTCGAGAGCCCAGGAGCCACAACTGCCGAGCCCGTGTGTTGCAACTACTGAAACCTGCACCCCTAGCGCCTGCGGTCCGCAGCAAAAGAAGCCACCACGATGAGAAGCTGGCCATCTGCACACAGGGGAAGCCTGTGTGCAGCAACGAAGACCCTGCACAGCCAACAATAAAGAAGAGTTGAAACGTTTTAAAGATATGCCATTTGTACGGATTTTTAAGGTGACTTCTTGTTGAAATTCTTTGATATGATAAAGGGGGTCATCACCACATCCTAGAAAGACTAACACTCAGCTCCACGGGAAAGGAAAGGAGACGGAAAGAGGAAAGCAGGTATGGTGACGAGGCCTGACTGCAGCAGCCACGGGGAGACTGAGAGTGCTTCCTGTAAGGACTGTGCAGTGTCCACCTGTTGAGAGCCATTCAGATAGCAGGTTAAGCTTTCCCAGCCTCTCCCTATTCCTGAGTCTCTCCTTCCAGCAGGACCAAGGAAGGAGAGTGGAGATGTATGCCTCTCTGAGTTTCCAAAAGGCTTTCATGGAGATAGCTCCCCTCCCTTATCAGAGCTGGGCTGTGTCGAGTCCTGCCTTATCTGGGAGGACAGCTCAATTGCAACTGAATCTGTTTTCCCAGCGCAGCTGCTGTAGCCGCAAGGGCCCACTCCCCTGCTCTTCCCTCGCTGCCTCTTGCTAGCTGGACAAGGAGGAGGGTGTACTGAGTGACTTCAGCTAATAATTATGGTGACAGCCAGCATATAATGATTGCACGTGTCGTGCCAGGCCGAACGCTAAGTGTTTTATATGGATTGTCTCAGTCTGAGAAGAATAACAGCCAGTAGCACTTAGTAAATGTCAGGCACTGTTCAGACATATTATCCTGATTTACTTCTATGAGAACCCTAAAGAGGAGGCTCCCTTATCTTTCCTGTTTGACAGATGAGGAAACTAAAGCTTAGAGAAACTGTGTCACTTGCCCAGTGTCACACAGCTACCGAGTGATCGAATTCGAGGGCTCTAAAACCGTCTTTTAATTTATAATTACGCAGAGTTGTTCCACTACAATTTTGTTCTCTCTAAACTATTTTCTAAAAATAAAGGGTCTCTAAGAATCCCTGGTATGACCATGGGCACATGTGCTTTTCCCTTGCTTTTGGTGTTCCTCATGATCATGGCTAGTGAGAGCTAGTGTAACAAACTCTACCACACACGCTTAATTAATCAGCCCAGGTGACTGTGTCCCACTCTGACTGTGAAGGTCCAGAGGAGAAGCAAACCCAAAATTCGATACATACCCAGGGTCCCTCTTAGTATGCCAAAGGCCGTTTAGATCTATGTCTGCTTGCTCCTCTGTGTTTATTCCTCCCAGGCGTTAGGGCGTCTTCTTTAGCCTCATTCTCATGTGCTTTATCCGGTAGTCACTTCTCTTTTCATTTTCCATCTGCGCTAGTTTGAACTTGCCTGCCTCTAATTTTAGGCCTTTCACCCTCCCATCCAAATCACTTCTGCCAGAAAGCGCACTACTGCCAGAATGTTCCTTCTAAAGGACCGGAACTTCTGGACAATGATCCTCATAGTTGGACCCAGGTTTCCCTTCCCAGCCAGACCTTCTACCGCTCCCCAACTTGTCCCCTAAGACCAGCCACACACAGTCACTTGCTGTCCCCCCAAGTCACCCTTCCTAACTGCCTCTGCTCAGATTTCCCCTCTGCTCGAAGCCTTCAGGTTCCACAGGGAGCTCCTTTCCACCCTCAGTGCTGAAGTCAGGCTATGCTATTCCAATTTCTTCAGCCTCTTTTCTTTGAAATCATGGAACCTTGGACACACCTTAATCTTAGTGCAATAGGTACACATTTCAGCTAACAGTTTTTGTTTTGTTCTTTCTACTGACCAATTTAATTTACATTTTGAACTCTGCCCCTTGTTGGGTACATGGTAAAGCGGTGTACTTTTCCCATCTCTTCTCTGGGCTTATGTCTAAACCCATATGAGTTCATATGGCTCATGTAAACCAAAGCACTTAGGTTGGGGAGTGTGGTCTTGGCCATCACCTCTTCCTGCTGGCCTCCACTTGATGCCCGATGTCCTCTGGCTATCAGCCGACAGCTGGCTATGATATCACTCTCCCTCCCATCTTTCAAGGCCTCTCAGGTTTAGCAAATGCCCTGTTTTGGTGCCCTTTTTCTTGGGCATTCAGACATGTATGTTCCTAGGCTGTGCTGGGCAATGGGAAAGTTTAGGGTACCAAGGCCTGCATCTTTCTGGATCACTCTCAGAAACTTAAGCCCATTCTGTTAACTCAGGGAGGCTCTCCTAGCTAGCACTTGCTTTTCTTTGGCGGGGTCTGAATGCTCCTCCTGGGCTCCCTGAGACCCTGAAACACCAATTGTTGCATTCTGGGAGCTCTCAGTTGTGTGTGGGAGCCCTGTCATTTGGTCTTTCCCTGTCCACGGGCCCTTTTCGCAGTCCTGGTTGCATGTAAGTTCTCCTGTGTTTATTCTGACTCTTCTTCCTCCCCACACGCTGAGGAAATGTTATTCACCAGTCGGTGAGTTGGGCGGAGGGTGGGGGGAGGGTGTGGGAAGTCTCGCTCTAACCCCATCCTGTCTCTATGTCCTCAGGCCTAGCCTTTTGAAACTCGAAAACTTTTACCCTGTTTTTTGCTGTCACAGCCTTTTGCAATGAATCTCATAATGCTAAAGTGGGGCAAAACCTGGGGGTTCTAGAGATATATCCTTATCTCACTGTCATGGTATTCATCTTATTTGGATAATAGTATTCATTACATTAAAGGAAAACTTCTTCCTTTCCTTTATGACACCTTCTAAGTCAGGGCAACACCCCAGAGAAAAGATGAAGGAAGTATCTGGATTTGCCTGAGCTTAGAAGAAGGCAATGGCACCCCACTCCAGTACTCTTGCCTGGAAAATCCCATGGATGGAGGAGCCTAGTGGGCTGCAGTCCATGGGGTTGCTGAGGGTTGGACAGGACTCAGTGACTTCACTTTCAGTTTTCACTTTCATGCATTGGAGAAGGAAATGGCAACCCACTCCAGTGTTCTTTCCTGGAGAATCGCAGGGACGGGGGAGCCTGGTGGGCTGCCGTCTATGGGGTTGCACAGAGTTGCACACGACTGAAGCGACTTAGCAGCAGCAGCAGCAGTATCTATCAAGAGGCAGAAGGAAGGTTCAAAATGTAAAAAAAAAAAAAATTTGTACTTAATTTTACTTTATTTTATTTTCTTACAGTTATATAGAGATAGACCTGCCATACAACACTGTGTAAGTTTAAGGCGTATAGCATAATGACTCAACATATGTATACATTGCAAAATGATAGGATTTACTCTCTTAATAACTTTCAGATATTCAAAGTGTAAATTAAATTGAGCAATAGAAAAAAAAATACATCAGTTGAAATGTATACCTAGTACACTAAGACCAAGATATGTCTGGGGTCCCCTGAAGGCATAGGGAAGGAGAGAGAGTAGGAACTCAGTGTCTGGTGAATGAATCAAGCAATTAAATGATTAATGCTAACAGATTTTGTTTCTCCAGTGCCCACCACACACCAGGTACAACTAGCCTTCTCAACAATCTTACAACATTTCCCTTATTTATACTTAAGGAAAGCAATATAGCTCAGAAAGGCAACATATATCTCCTGGGTTGAACAGCTAATGAGCAGTAAATACAGAATTCTGACCCAAATCTATTTGATCCCAAATCCTGAATTCTTTCTGCTGGGAACACTATGTAATCAAATTTATTTAACCTTTGAGGTGCTTACAGGTGCAAAATCCTATATGAAATGTGTATATATATATGCAAGTATACACAGATACATATATCATATATATGGTGATGTCTCTTGCTTTCTAGGAAATTAAATGCACTTTCCAACCATTTAAAAATATTCTCTTGCTCTGCCATTCTTAGAAATTTTTTGTGTTATTATTTTCTGGGAAGCTTATTGATCCTGCTAATATTTACTGCCTCACTTAGCAATAACAGTAGGATGTCACCAGTTTACACTTGGAATCTTAACATTTGCAACTGTGGTATATTTCCATCAAATGATGTATTTATCATTTACACCATTTAGACGTTGGTGAGGATGAAGAAAAAAATGTTTGTGTGAGTTACATGGGGATAAATGTTTTCTTTTTGCACTGCCTGGCAAGATGGTGGCTGTATTTTTTACAAATAAGATATGTAATTGTGTGTCTATTCCAAGCAGCTTGTTTATATTTTCCCTGAGGGTTTGACTTTCTTAGATGTCTAAAACACTCTGAGGGGAGGGAGGGAATGCCATAAATTTTTACAAACAGACATTGTCCTTGTTTCCCAGGCAAATTCAATGCACCTTCTGTTGGGTAATTGGAATCCAAGAAGTAACATGGAGTGTTTTAACAAAATGTGAATGAGCTGTATTTATAATGAAACGACAGAGATTTGGAAACCCAAACTATTTATGTGAGAGAAAGTGATTAAAAAGACACAGTGAGAGATCAGAGTGTACTGACTCAGTTGTAGAATTTGGCATTTAACACAGTAAACATAGGTGAACGTGAGTAAACATTTCCAGAAGATGGGTACCACAGCCTTTCTATTTCTAGGGTAGCATCCCACTGTGTTTTGCTGGTGTTGCATTCTCTTTTGGGGATGGTGGTGGTTATAAACTGTACTGTTAAAAATGGGCTGTAAATAAAAAGTGCGTCTCAGAGTGGTTCTTTTTCCCTTTCTATTTAGGGTTAAACTGATCAGAAAGAGATCTTGGGGGCGCTGTGAATAAGCTTCATGTTACTTTTTTGGTGCAGTAATGGCCTCTTTTGCAAAGAGCCATGTGTCCATGTGTCTGTAATTGTGTCTTTAGAACATCTGAGCTTTTACTGCCTTATAAATGCAGTGCCTTCATATTTGAGACCATTGTCCCACGCAGTGCCAAGAACTGAAGGCAAAGGCCAGATGCCACGTTGCTAGGAGAGCCAGGTGACAGGGCTGGGCTGTGCAGTGTGGTGGGAGGAAGAGAGAAATGCAGCTGGTGATGTCAAAAGCTTGGTGAGATTTCCATTTCCTTTGCTGTTCATTTTAGAAACAATTGTTTGATGACTGTTTACTCATAGGAAGATATAAATAAGACTGCCGCCCTCCCTCTCTTCTTCCGAGTCATTCATTCCAATTTTCAGTTTTACTGATTGGTTGTCATCTCTCTCAAAATTCTCAGGTTACTGTTTCTTCCATGTGAGAAGAGTGGTTTTCAACCTCTGGGGAGTCACATACCTCGGAGAATCCTGTGAATGGTAGGACCTTGCTCCTAATTCACACATAGTCAGAATATTGTTCAGAGAGCCTCAGAAGTTCATCAATGGACCCCTGGTTAAAACCACCATCCCCTGTGACCTCTTCTCCCCATTTATCTGTAGTACCACACGCTGGCTTCTTGTCCTTTTTTATTCTGTAAATATTTATTTACGTATATATGGCTGCGTCAGATCTCAGTGCGGCAGGCAGGGTCTTTGGCTGTGGTGCGCCAGCTCTCTAGCTGAGGTGTCCAGGCTTTGCTGCTCTGCGGCATGTGGGATCTTAGTTCTCCACTGAGGGATCGGACCTGGATTCCCTGCCTTGGGAGGCAGATTCTTAACCCCTGGACTACCAGGGAAATCCCTTCTTGTCCTTTTATGACACCTTTCATTTGCAGCATGGCGAATTGCTCTGTTTCTAGTGTTGGTGAACAAAGGTGTGCTGTTTCTTTTCTATCATAGGAGAGCAGATGGTGTGAGTTTCTCCAGTTCTACACCGCTTGAGTATGAATCTTTTCCCCATGTTATTCTGGAAGTGGTGTCTAATGCCTTGTTCTTTCTACCTGGTGCTGATGACACACATGCTCAACAGTAGGACATGATTATTGAGTTGAAATGCTAAGACATCTTGCATATGACTATCTGTACTTCTGAACATGGACTCTCTCGAATTCAAAGTATTTACACATATTTACAAAATGACATGCCCATCTGATGGAGTCTTTGATGGTAGAGCTAAAGACAGTTAACTGGTTCCCACGGGAATCCAATCTCTGATTAGACAATAGGTCTTGAACTGCTGGAAAAAAAGCTAAATGTGTTTCTGAAACTACAATATATCTGAAAAATAATGTAGATTTTCAGGATTGTGTGTCCATCCACTCCAGTTTGAAAAGTGCTGACTTATGAGGCTAAAATCTTATTCTAAGAAATTGTTTTTTAATTGCTAATTATAAATGAAAAAGAATTCTAGTGTTAGGCAGAATATTGCCTCTCCTCCCCACCCCCACCCCCCCGAAGAAGACATCCCTACCCTAATCTCCCAAATCTGTAAATATGATCAAAGGGACTTTGCAAATGTCATTAAGTTTAAAGACTTTGAAGTAGGGAGATTTCCAGTTGGGCCCAGTCTAATTACCTGAATTCCTTATACTTGGAGAATCTTTCCAGGCTATGATTAGAGAAAGAGATGCGGTAGCAGAAGCAGGGTTGCAAAGATGCTACATCACTGGCTCTGAAGATGGACGAAAGAGGCCACAAGCCAAAGAACGTGGATGCCCTCTCAAAGCTGAAAAGGCAAGAAAATGCACTCTTTCCTAAAGCCCTCAGAAAGGAGCCCAAGCTGGTTGACATTGTGACTTTAGCCCAATGAGACCTGTACCAAACTTCTGACCTTCCAAATTAGAAGATGATGAATTTGTGTGTTTTAATACACTAAGTTTATGGTAATTTGTTGCAGCAGCAAGGGAAAGCCAATACGGTTCTGTTGTTACAATTGTAAAATAGTGGGAAAACATACAATTAATGTAAATATGCAAAAGTTTAAAAACTTTTATGTGATTCACGAACCCTTGGGTGTCAGAGTGAGAAACACTGCTGTATTTAACTTTTTAAGAAGTCGGTAAAGGGATCCATAGATTTTCTTCATGTGTGCTTTTATTGGGTGGTTTGTAAATTCTTTAATTTAGTGCTTTAAATTTGATGAGCCCATTTTAGGAAACAGAAATCTTTTCCCATGGGCTGAGCCACCTTCCCTTATATTGTTCAAATTTCTTATCTCTCAGCACTCAGTTACCAAATAGTAACCTATAAATGATCTATCATGGTATCTAGTGATGTTTTGGTAATAAGGCTTCAGCAATACGTGAACCGTGAACTTCCAGATGTTCAAGCTGGTTTTAGAAAAGGCAGAGGAACNGAAAGTTTTCTCCCTGGGTGCAGCTACACGACGACCCCGGAGAAAATCAGTAGACATATTTGTCTTTCCCTTGAAAAGAGAACTGATGTTTTCAAGCCTAGCTAAAACATCTTGTCTATTTGAAGGGTGTGTGTGTCTTTGTACCACTAGCTAACCCTGAAGCATTATTCAAACTGAACTTAACTTATCTTTGGTATCTGCCAGAAGGTTTATTAGACAGTTTCTGGGGACAAATCCCTAAGTGAGTGTATTAGTCAGGGTCCTCCAGAGAAAAAGGAACCAACAGGATGTGCATACATGTAGAAAGAGATTTATTTCAAGGAATTGACTCCCATGGTTATGGAGGTTAGCCAGTCTAAAGTCTGCAGAGTAAGCTGGCAGGCTGGAGATTAAGGACGAGCACTGCTGCAGATGAGGTCCAAAGGCTACCTGTTGTCAGAAATTCTTCTTTGGGGAGGGTCAGTCTTTTGTTCTAGTTGGGCCTTTCACCTGGTTAGATGAGGCCCACCAACACTATAAGGGTCTGTTTCACTTAAAACCCATCATTGAAAATGGCCATCTCGTTCAAAGACACCTTTTCAGAAAAATCCAAAATAATTTTTGACCGCACATTTGGTCATCACGGCCCAGCCAAACTGACACAAAGAATTAACTGTCACAGTCAAGAAGGCANCACCAACACTATAAGGGTCTGTTTCACTTAAAACCCATCATTGAAAATGGCCATCTCGTTCAAAGACACCTTTTCAGAAAAATCCAAAATAATTTTTGACCGCACATTTGGTCATCACGGCCCAGCCAAACTGACACAAAGAATTAACTGTCACAGTCAAGAAGGCAATGTGGTCCAATACTGGTCCAGGAAGTGTTTGAAACCACCTAGGTTTCAAAAGCACTGCTACCTCCAAAGTGTCTCCATCAGATGTATGCTTGGAGGAATAGACCAAGTGGCAACACAGGCTTTTCGACGGCACATGTTATCCGGCAGAAGAAACATCACAAAAAGTGCCAGCTCCCTTTTTCTAGAACTTTTCTCATTGGCAGATCAAGGTCCCACCTTTTATTAATCTCATTCTATATGGCTTTTTTTTTTTTAAATTTTGTCATAGCTAGAAAGGTGTTTGGATACTTTTCTTAGATTCTGCCATGTTTTCGAAGCCTACTGATATGGATAAGTTGAAACCTCAGTGTCATATTTGTATTTCTTACTCTCTTAGAATAGTGATTTAAGAGGCTCAACCCTTAACAGGAAATTTCTCCGAGGAAATTGAGCAGAGATATGAAAAATAAATTGTCGTTTGTTTATAATCAAATTCATTCCCCTTTAATAAATTTTGCATTAGAAGCTGCCAAATCTAGTCTCAGCTTCCTGTTTCTCCTGCAACCTGGATACAAAAGTGTTTCATTCAACCACCCCTCCTAGTGACTGACTCCTTGCCAGGAACTCCCAGCATGCACTGCCATCTGTTCACCTCTCAGCTGCTTGAATCCACTTCCCTTTCTAAATTAATTCTAAAATCTCTTCTTCCAAATGCGAGTCCTTTGCCTAGTTTTTTAAGGCAACAGTTTACTCCAACCTGAGACAAAGTATCAGGCTCCATCCACTATTCTCCAGGAGGAAACAATAGCAATACAACAGAGAAACCAAACTTGTCTCAATGTATGTATAGCTCAAATAAGGTACTTAAAAACGGTGTTGCAATCCTGAAGTGTGTGTCCCTAACAGAATATCTGAGTCTAATTAGGTTCTTTGATAGGAGATTTGAATTGAAGGATCCTTTAGAGCCAGATCCTCTGAAGGATCCAACTGCTGCTGCATCATTCAGGCATAAAAGTCCTTCGTGCAAGACTCTGGGGGAGAAACGCTCCTAGATCAATAGTTATTCTTGTAGAAACTAACACAACATTGTAGAGCAACTATACTCCAATAAAATTAATCAAAAAATAAAGTTATTCTTTATTTTTAAATAGTTAAAATAGTTCTTCTTTATCTTTGGCTCTTGGCTCTTGGGTAGAATTAGCCACTTACTGTTATTTTGGAAGTTTCTTATGAACACCTCTTTGGAAATTAGGAAAGACTGGATTCAAGGATGGAGAAGGAAATGGCAACCCACTCTAGTATTCTTGCCTGGAGAATCCCAGAGACAGAGGAGCCTGGTGGGCTGCCGTCTATGGGGTCACACAAAATCGGACACGACGGAAGCGACTTAGCAGCAGCAGCAGGATTCAAGGAGGAGGAGAAGATGGAAGGAAAACCTATTTCTTCTCAAATATTTCTCTCTCCTTTGAAGATGCCATGTGAATAAAGGAGTGAGAGGAAAGATGTGTGGTTGCAGGAGGTGACCCTGAGAAAATCCAAGTGTATTTATTTGCTAGGACTGCCATAACAAAGTAGTTGGTTTAAACAACAGACCTGGAGACTAGAGTCCACGGTGAAGGTGTCAACAGGGTTGACTTCTTCCAAGGGCAGTGGGGCTTCTTCGGTGGCTCAGTAAAGAATCTGCCTGCCAATGCAAGAGATGCCAGTTTGATCCTCGGGTTGGGAAGATCCCCTGGAGAAGGGGGATCTACAACTCACTCCAGTATCCTTGCCTAATAAATCCCATGGACAGAGGAGCCTGGCGGGCCACAGTCCATGGGGTCACAGAGTTGGACATGATTTAGCCACTAAACAACAGCAGCAGCAAAGGCTGTGTGAGAGAATCTGTTCCCTTCCTGCCTCCTGGTTTCTGAGGATTTGCCGGTCATATATAGTCTTCCTGGGCTTGGGCATGCTTCATCCTGAATTCTGCCTTCATAGTCACATAGCTGTCCCCCCGTGTGCCTATTTGTCTCTGTATCCACATTTCTCCTCTTTCGCAAGGGCACAGTCATATTGGAGTAGGGCTCCACCTCATAACCTCACCTTAACGTGATCATCGGCAGACCCATGTTTCCAAATAAGGTTACATTCACAGGTATTGGAGGTTAGGACCTCAACATCTTTGGGAGGGAACCATTCAGCTCATAACACTTGGATTGACTGGAGGTGGAAAAATCCATTTTCTTCTTCTGTACCGAACTTGGATACGGAAGTTTTGGGGCTGTGCATGGCTGTGCATGGATGTTGCCTGTTGCTCAGTGCCACAACTCACCAGTGCAAAGGCTGCTCTTTTCCACCTGTCTTGTGTTTATGTTCTTCTAAATAAAATTGCTTATTGCTTTGTTACTATCAGTGTAACTTTCTTCAAGGGAATGACTGCGTATGGTTTTGGAAAAGATGAATGGAATGAAATTTTCCATTTCAAGTATGAGAAATTGATCCAAACCATATAGTGCTTCAGCAAGTAAGAATTGCTTTTAGATTCTTGCTAGCTGTTCTTTCACTCACAGTTCCCCATCTCCATCCCATGCAGGCATTCACATAGTTCGAAAGCACACACATGCTTCTGCATGCAGATGGACAGAGAGACAGACAGACACAGAAAGTATGGTTTCCCAAAAGAAGACTTGCTTCGGTCTGAAACAAGGCTACCCAAGCAAGGTATTCGTTTTAATTCCTCTGATATAAAAGATTTCTTTTCTTTTCTTTTTTTTTTCTGTTGTGTTTGGTTTTGTGTGTACGTGTGCGTGTGCACGTGTGTTTTATTGGCCTCCCCTCCCCTGGTAGATGATCGTCTCTTAGATGCCCAACCAGCTGTCTGTCGGCAGTAGAGGAACAAGATAAACCTCTACTGGTTTCCCCCAGAGAAAACCTGCTTTATCTCAAGGAGCCAAGCTGCCAGGTGGGGTTGAGTAAACTCTGGGGTTACAATACAGTTGAGGCACAAAGTTCACCACCAACGTAAACCAGCCAGCCCAGTTCTGCTTTTTAATGTGCTCTAAACTGACAGAACTGAGCAATGTAAACAAGGGTGAAGCAACAGCTTCAGGAGAAAAAGGGGCTGAGATCTATTGACGACTAGTGGGTGAATGGCTCCTTTAGCATCCTTATGCTTGGAATACCATGTTGTTAACTTGCCCTAAAACTTACTAGGAAATTAAGGCTGAGAGGGGAGAAGGTATGTGGAAATTTTAAGAGAGAAATTGTCCGTTGCCTGCTGGGCTTACAGAGTTAGAAGGACTTTATTGCCTTCTTAGGCGAGGAAACTGACACTTGGGTAAATTAAATGCATGGGGCTGTATGCTTTAGCACAAAATTTCGGGACCTTGGGTCGGCGTCTCCAACTTTGTAAATGGAGATACTAATAGGTGAACACTGTAGGTGATGGGTTGTTTGGGGCTTTAATGAGAGAGCACGGTCTGCATTCCTAATGTGTCACCTTGTGAGCTACCTTTCCTCCTTAGGCCGGGATTACTCAGCTAATTAGTCCCAGAAGAGGGACTTGACATCATTTCTTAGCTGGATGTTTTACCTTTGCCCGTGTTACCTCAGCTAAGAAGCACATGATTTTGGAAATCCCCAAAAGAATGAGCTCTACGGTTAAATGAAAAAAAAGCTCTTTCCAAATAGTTGTTTCCAGCGGCTCCACCAGCAACTTTCGCCAGAGCTGTTAATAATTAACCAAGGGGAGTGACTGGATGGAAACTTATCCAGGCCTCTCCAATGTGTTCCTTGCCAGAAACGGCATGAGAGGCAGCCAAAAGAAGGATGAGAGGAGAAAGCCAGAGGCCTGTGAAAACACATATGTGTGATCGAACGTCCTGGCTCTTGGACAGATGGAGCCGTGAGACACAGAAGCACTTTCTCCATTTGTGTGTTTACCGGTTCAGGACCTCATTTCGGATCCATATTCAGAAGAGTGGACCAAGGCTCTCGGTTTTCTCAGTGGTGTTTACTTACTTGATAGATAAAATTGATTAGTGACTTTCTGCAGCCTTATCTGAATCCCAGTCACTCTTTTGATGCTGTGGCCTTAGTAAGGGATCACGTACAGTGGGTTTTGGAAGACAATGGGGACGAATGGAGGGGGCAGAAAAGAAGGAGTGTGTTTGAGCATCAAGCATTATTGTCCATGCTCCGGTGCTTGGCAATTCTGCATCAAGACCGGAGGTCAAAGAATGCTTAAGCTAGACACAAAAATAGAAGAAGAACCGAGGGTCCCTAACTTCTCTCTAAAACACCAGTGAAGAAACTGTTAAGTGCCAGTGGCGGGCTGCCAGGTGAAGCCCGTGTCCCCAGCTTTGTCCACTTTCACTGTTTAGGTCCACCGAACAGTTGGTAACATGGCTGTGTCAATGGAAGCTGTCTTTTCTCAGGAATGATCAGATCTTGTCCAACAATGTTGTCAAAGTAAGACCGGATCATTTTCCCACCCGGTTTCAGAATGAGAAGTGCTCCAGGTGATGTGAACTGACAGCCACCCCAAGTTATCAAGCACTCAGAGGCTGTCAAGGCCACCGCCGTGCAATAATTGCTCAATGGTTCCTTGTTGAGCAAATAAGTGACGGAAGAGGCTAATGATGAAGGCTGTTGCCCTTGATTTATATGACTCACACCAACCTTGACTTGTTGGGCAACTATAGCTTTATTGATGGGAACTCGTTGAATTCCACCTTTTAGATCCAGACACTAAAGAAAACAAAGTGCCATCACTAAAAAAGCAAATGAGATGGATGATTTCATTTGAATTTTTCAAATGTTCAGCTCTCAAGTTACAGAGGTTTAAGTAGTACTCCTCTCTTGTCGAAAATAAAGATATTAATATCTTCACGGTAGGGTTGCTGTGAGGATTAGTAAGCCAACACATGCTTAGGACACTGTCTGTCAATAGTGAGGGCTCAGTAAGTATTAGGTTTTATATTACCATGTTTGATCTTGCTTTTGAAATAGTTTTTCTTTTCTGGTTATAATTTTTCATGTGCACACATTATATAGTTTTGCATAAATACATCCATTATTTCACACATATATTTATCTGTTACTTAGAGAAGTCTTGTTTCTTTTTTTATTGAAATACAGTTGATTCACAAAGTTGTGTTCATTTCAGGTCTACAACAAAATGTTTCAG
Organism: Neotragus moschatus; assembly: GCA_006410615.1. Lineage (NCBI taxonomy): Eukaryota > Metazoa > Chordata > Mammalia > Artiodactyla > Bovidae > Neotragus > Neotragus moschatus. The sequence goes on along the minus strand of SJYA01000719.1, from coordinate 436,336 downwards.
GTATCTATAACTGAATCATTATATACTTTTTCAAATTGTTTCCCTTTATAGGCTATTATAAAATATATATTGAGTCTAGTTAGTTTTGTTTTATTCTTGATGTTTCGCCTCATCTTCCCTCTCTTTTCTCTTTTGCATCCCCTCTGCACCCCTCTCTGGCATGTAACGATTGCTAGTGACCTGATGCATGCTTCCACATTCTCCCCTCGCCCATATGATCACATATATGAATAGTACACTTACAAATGTTTATGGGGGTGATCTGTCTATTTTTTGTTTTATGACCATTGAATAATGCACACTTTCTTTCTCTTGCTATTTTTTAATATTTCTTTGGCTGCTCTGAGTCTTCATTGTAGCACACGGGATCTTTGATCTTTGTTGTGGCATGTGGGATCTAGATCCCTGACCAGAGATTGAAACCAGCCCCCCTGCATTGAGAGTGCAGACTCTTAGCCACTGGACCACCCCGTTACTATTATTTTTCTCATTTATGATGTATGCGTAGAAATCCCTCCAAATTCAATGTTCTCACTGCGGAACCTTTACTGGGATCCCTGTCCCCCTCTCCTTTTCTTGCTATGAATAGTATAAGTGTCTTCTTACATTCGCCCCCCGTGCTCTGATGATCTTGGAGGTGTCAAGAGGAAATTGTAGTGTTGAATGGCATATATAGGTATATGTTTAACTTTTTATATATGCTGCTAAATGGCTTGTCGAAAAGTTTTAACAGCTAAATCTCTCACAGCAATTTATGTATAAGCAGCAATTTTTCCATATAGCCATCACCAGTAGAGCTTACTGAACATTTCTTTTTTTTTTTTTTTGCCAGTCTGATGAGTATAAATATACATTGTTGGTATTTTAATGTGCATTTCCTTGACTGATTTAATGGGATCATGTTTTCGTTTTCCATGTGGGTTTATTCCTCTGTGAATTTCTTATTTCTTTATTCATTTTCCTATGAGTTTGTCTACTTTTGTTAATTTGTAAAAACAAAACAAGAACTGTTGTCATCTGTGGTACAAATATTTCCGAACCTATTCTTTGTCTATTTATTTGGTAAGGGAAATTTTCTTTTGTCAGAAAAAGATTTTAAATTCTTATATGATCAAATTTGTTGTTGCTATGTCGATAAGCTGTGTCCGACTCTTTTATGACCCCATAGGCTGTCAAGGGGATTTTCCAGGCAAGAATACTGAAGTGGGTTGCTATTTTCTTCCCCAAGGGAACTTCCTGATCTTTTCTTTATAGCTTCTGTATTAGATCAAGAAATGCATCAGTCAAGAAAGTTGGCTTTCACTGGTGGTTTGTACATATAAGCACATATAATGTGCTAGATTCTCTTGAAAGTATTTTTTGTACAATTGTCTTTAATTTGGTCATTTATTTTTGGAGCTGATAAAAGACTGAGGTTCAATTGTTTTTAAATGCCGTTGAATAGCTGTGCCATAACCAGTTAAATGCAGATATGAATGTATTTGCATGTATATATATTCATATACAAATGGTCCTGACTTACAAGAGTTTGATTTTATGATGGTATAAAAGTGATATGCATTCAATAGAACCTATGCTTCGAATTTTGATCTTTTCCTAGGTTAGTGATATGTGGTCTGATATTTTCTCAAGATGCTGGGCAGCGACAGCAGCTCCCAGTCAGCTCCGCGAACACAGCTGTGAACAATCGGTACACTTACAGCCATTCTGGACCCACACAACCATTCTGTCTTTTCACTTTCAGTACAGTACTCAATGAATCACATGAGATATCCAACACCTTATTACAAAACAGGCTTTGTGTTAGATGATTTTGCCAACTGAAGGCTAATGTAAGTGTTCTGAGCACGTTTAAGGTTGGTTAGGCTAAACTGTGATGTTTGGTAGATTAAGTGCATTAAATGCATCTTTGACTTTTATGGCATTTTCAACTTATGATGGGCTTGTCAGGATGTAACCCAATCATAAATTGAGGAAAATCATTATGTATGTGTGTATATATACCATATGTATGTCTGTATATATATATGCATTTATGTCCATATATGTATAAGTATGTATTGTGTGTGTGTGTGTATCTCCATATAGGCACATGAATAGATATATATCCATGTGTGTGTGAGTGTGTGTGCTCAGTGGTGTCCTCTGTCCATGGGATTTTCCAGGCAAGAATAGTGGAGTGGGGTATTACTTCAGGGAATGTTCCCGACCCAGGGATGGAACCTGTATCTGGCAGATGGATTCTTTACCACTATACCTCCTGAGAAGCCCATATATCCATATATAATATATCTATATATATATAATATATCTCAAAATATATGTGTGCATATGTATACACATATTGGTATGTATACGTATACAAAAATTTTTTGATTCTCTGTATAGTTTCACTGAATTCTACTACTACCTGTCGGCCTCGTAAAACATTTGATTAAGGATTTGAAGAGAAATCTGAATTAGTTTGAAAAGGAAGAAAGCTATGTTTAAGCCCCCAGAACCCCAACATTTCCTTTTAAGTCTTTTGACCCGGTGACACTATAATCCATCCTCTCTTTTTTCATGGATGTTGTTCTTGTGCTTCTTACCTCTCTGCATTGGAGGCAGACGCTTTAACCTCTGAGCCACCAGGGAAGCTCACTACTTACCTCTGTTAGCCATCAAATGAGTTTGTTCATGTCCAGTTGGACTCAGAAGAGTCGACACAACTCCTGTCCTCTCATTCTTTCTAGAGAAAGCACCTAGAGAAGCAATAGGCTCTCAGGTCAGTTGTTAGAGAAGAAATAGGTAATGTATAGTCTTCCTCCTTAACAGCTTTCATCACGTAGCTTATTTCGGTGTTTTGGTACCTGAAACCCCATTTTTCTTATAGCTACATTAAAATGTGAATATTCATTTTGGAGATTTGCGGGAGACAGTTATGCCAGTAAAATCAAAGAGCTACATCCAAACATTTCAGAAAAGCACAATTAGATGTACTTAGAAATATTTCTGAATAATCTAGGTTTATTTCAACATGAATTCGATATAAAGTCACAGGGAAAAGAAAAGACACGGCAATTTAATTAGTTAACCTAAAATGTAACATGAAACAGTTGTTCTTTATCCAAGGACAACGCGTCTCATACTTGAAAGTGACTAAAGGGCAATGATGCTTTATGAGTTTTCCCTTCGGTGACCTTTATAAAAAGTCTAAGGTAAAGTTCTAAGTCAGGGCATTCCTCCTTCCTCTCACTTCTCTCAAAGAAGTATTAGAGAAGTGTCACTTCTACAAATCAAGTCTGGACTCAATGCCAAAGCAATTTTAAGGAACAGAATTTTGTATGCAGATTGTCTAACCCAAGACAACTTTATAGTTCCTAGAACATGCTTTTCCAGTGTTGTTCCTTGTTAAATTTTATTACATAAAGCAGTGCTTTTCCTCTTTCTTTTTTGTACTTAAATGAGAAAATAGGTTTGCTTCTTCTCATCCCAGAAATGTAGGGTGTTAGAACTGTCAGGGATATTACAAGCCAGGCAACCTTGGAAATTGTCTACTTTAAACTCTTGCTAAATGATTCTTTTCTTTTTTTTTTTTTTTTTAAAGCCCACAGTTGATTCAAGGAAAGGCAAGATTCTGTGAATGCCTGGACTCTGTTTCATGTCCTATTTCTGTCTTCCTCTGATCTTTGTTTAAATGGCTCTGCCAGGAGGACTTTCCATAGGGTGGGGTTGTGTGCTCAAACACATGTGAGAATCCACTTGTGCCCTGTGTTTTCTGGAGAGGTGATTTTTGGCAGGGGATTTTTGCTCCACAGAGGGAGAGTATACGAGCACTTTTTTTTTTTTTTCCCCCCTACTCAGCACAACGGTAGTTCCCTACTGACTGGTATCTGTTTTGAAGTCACATGGCAAAGGGGATTTCTGTCAATGTTTATTCATTGCACATTCAAATATGACACTTTGATGACCATTCACAGGATCACGTCAGTGTTAGTATACAATTTTTCTGCCAGCAATAGAAAGCTTATTCCCAGAGCTAAAGTGCTTTATTTGAAAATGCAGGAGGTTTCATGCACAATAGGCATATTTGAGAACTTATTTTTTAAAATATTAAATTTATTTAGTTATTTTATTTTTAAATTGTATAAGATGACTGCTTGGCTGAGCCTATCTGAAATGTTTCTAAATCGGCTCCACGTTGATTAGTGAATATCTTCATGGTACAAGAAGATGATGGATAAAATGACTTTATCTGTCACTGCTGCTGCTGCTGCTGCTAAGTCGCTTCAGTCGTGTCCGACTCCGCGACCCCACAGATGGCAGCCCACCAGGCTCTCCATTCCCTGGGATTCTCCAGCCAAGAACACTGGAGGGTATCTATCACTACCCTAACATAAATTGAAACAATTTTACTCCTGTTTGGGGCCCCACCCTGTGGAAAGAGAAAACATCTCCGCTCTCTGCTCTATTATATGGGATAAGTGCACGTGACTTGATCTGGCCAATGACTGACGGCCACTTTCTATCAGAGGTTTTCCGAGCTAGTGTGAGGTCCGTTACTCTTGCTTTTCACTCTGCCCCATAACTGCCTGTGTTCAGGTAGAGGCTGCTCTGCCATCTGGATCCACCTGTAAACAAAAAGTAGACCAAAGCCCCAGGTGACATGGGACATGAGCAGGAAATCAAGCCGTACTACTGTGAGCCCCTGAGATCTGAAGTCCATTCCTTACTACAACGGAGTCTTGGTCCTCCTGACTCATGCAGACTGCATACCAGAAAGAGTGGATAGAACCTAAGTTCAAATCCTGGTTTTGCCTTTAAATAGTGATGTGAACTTGAACATTTCTAAAACACCAGTGACCTTTGCAACTTGAACTTCAGTTTCCTCAGGAATGGATACAATGACCATCACCTTGTGGATCTCACAGAAGACTGATATGAGGCTAAAATGACACCGTTTATGTTATCATACACTGAAAAGAATGATGCCCTTTGTAAATGCAAGGCACTAGGACAGTTGGATTTTCCATCTTTTAGTGAGTGGCATATACTAATCTTTGCTTCTTTATTTATTTACGGCTGAATTGGGTCTTCAGTGCTGTGTGCAGGCTTCCTCTAGTTTGAGCTGGGACGACTCTTCATTGGGATTCGAGGGCTTCTTGTTGTTGTAGCTTTTCTTTTTTCGAAGTAAGGGCTCTTTGGCACTCGGGCTTCAGTAGTTGTGGTACGTGAGCTTAGTTGCTTCAAAGCACCTGGGATCTTCCTGGACCAGGGGTCAAACCTGTGTCTCCTGCACTAGCAGGCAGATTCTTAACCACTGGACCACCAGTGGTTTTTTAGCTTGTTTTCAACTTTGAAATAAGTAAACATTCTAAAATGTATCATCCGCCCAAGGCTTTATAAACCATTAAGTGCAGACACTTCCATATACCTGTCTGAGAAAGGAACTTCTGACTATAGAAGACCATTCTTTTTAAGCACCCAGCTTTGAAGAGAGCACACTTGAAGTAATGTTGAGCCATGGGGATACTTGCTTGGCCAAGATGATCAGCCTGATTATAAGGCCAAACTGCTTCACTTTTGGAGAAAACATTATTAATGATAAGAACTCTATTATATTTATTTTACTAGGAAGAATTAGTGGAAAGAACATTAGCTTTAGAAACATAGACCTGGCACTTGGTAGTCATTCAGTAAATATTTATTCACTAAATGACCAAATCAGTTCAAATCTCACCAACAATTTCTGGCTATGTGATTTTGTGCAAGACATTTAACCTCTCTGAGTTTCCAATTGTTCACTTGCAACATACAAAATAATAATCTCCTCATAGGGCTTTTTTTTTTTTTTAAGGATTAATGAAGTGGTTGATGTATATGATCTCTCAAAGTGCTCAGTAAAAATTTAATAAGCATGAAAGTTTAGTTGATTCGCAATGCTATGTCCTAGAGTGTGTAGCCAGCTTGTAGAAAAAAGAATGGGCTTTTGATATTGTTTGCAATGTTCCATTAACGAAGTCTTGAGATTCCTTTTGAAAAAATCAATTCCATTTTGATAAGACCACACTTTCTTTGCCACAGAAGCAATACCATATGTGTGCACCTGAGGAAAGCATTTAAAATGCTTTTGCCATGCAAAGGTTTCCAGGGCTCTGCTTTGGAAAAGCTCTCCTAACAAAAGGAACCACACTGCCTCCTATTGCCTGGTTTCTGGATTGGTTTTCCATCTCTTCTTCACGGCACCGATTTTATCTCTCAGGGCCTGGTATCTGCCTCTTTAACACACTTGCATGTCCGTGAAGGGCCCTTCTGTAGATGTCCTTAGGAACTTCCATCAGCAACAATAAGGTGGGTGGCAAACTTTTATGTTTTTTTCCTTTTGTATTTATTTATTTTTTAAATTTTATTAATTAAAAATTTCCATCTCAGGTGTACATGAGTTCCCAATCTTGAACCCCCCCACCTCCCACCCCATATCAACTCTCTNCCTGGACACGGGGTGGCTCTTCCCAGCCCCCCATCCTGACCTTGAATGCGGGGTGGCTCCTCTCAGCTGTTCCTATGCCATCGCAGCCTGGCACTCTCAGCCGCTGCCCCTGACCTTGGAAGTGGGGTGGCTACTCTCGGGTGTTCCTGTGCTGTTGCGGCCTGGCACTCTCGGCCACTGCCCCTGACCTCGAAAGTGGGGTAGCTCCTCTTGGTGGTGCTGAGTGCGCCAGCCCACCCGGCCATGGCAGCCACTTGCACTTGAGAATGATGCTTTTAGCTTTTGGTGAATTAACTAAGTTAGAGCCACCTCTGGTTCAGTTGAGAAGGCAGTATCTTGGTGGCAAACTTTTAAAGGATCCGCATCAACAAAAAGGGAGGAGAGGAGGAACCAATGACACACGTGGTGATTTTCTAGGTATTTAGCATTAATTTAATCCTGGTAGCAGCCATGTGCAGTCAATGGTTTTATTTATTGATTTAAATGGTGATTTTAAAACAAGGACCTCAAAGTACAAAGAGGTTCAGGAATCTGCCCAAAGTCATGCAATCAGTAAGTGGTATGGCTCGAAATTGGACACAAATCTGTTTAGTTCCAAAATCATGTTCTTTCCTGGCCATCACCTTGTCTCGCTCTTTACTGACATCTCCCTACCTCTAGCCATGGTGCAACGAAGATGTTCAGACAGCACGGCGTGTTGTGGAGAGAGCCGTCTGAGCTAGAGAACCTGGCTTCTCACGCTGATAAAGTCATTTACTACCTATGAACCCCTGAGCAGTTTACTTATCAACTCTGTGTCTCAAGGGCTTCATTGCTCAAGAGAGAAAAGTCATCCCTTTCTGGCAATGTCAGCGAGAAAACTAGACACAGTGTAAGCAGACTGAGTGCCTGGCATAGGGGACCTTCTGTCAGTGAAAGCTACTGATGCCATTATTGTTGTCCTCGAACGAGTCCCTGAATAGGGCAATTCACTCTACAAAGCTGTACTGGGTGAGTGTTCAGTGGGTGGTATAGATACAATGCAGATTTTAATGGAGGTGCAAGAGAGATTATTTCTTGCTTGAAGAACTGTCTAAGAGTGATGCCTAGACAGTCACAGGAGTGCAGATTCCACAATGGTAGAAATTGTGCCTGCCTTTCTTTTCCTTAGCAGTATTTCTCTAGGGCTGAGGACAACAGGTTTGAGCACTAAGTGGATACTCCTTTAAAATGTATTGAATGACTGAATGAAAATTGATCCTTGATAATGGATTTTGAAGGGGCAGTGAAGTGAAAGTCACTCAGTTGTGTCCGACTCTTTGAGACCCCATGGACTATACTGTCCATGGAATTCTACAGGCTGGAATACTGGAGTGGGTAGGCTTTCCCTTCTCCAGGGGATTTTCCCAACCCAGGAATCAAATCAGAGTCTCCTGCATTGCAGGTGGATTCTTTACCAACTGAGCTACCAGGGAAGCCCGAAAGAGACTGGAGGGAAAAGCAAAAGGTGATTTTAAAAGGTAGGTGGGTCAGAAAACCTACAGCATTTATCGAAGACAAAAAGGAAGGTGATACAGCTGGAGGAGAGGTGGTTGGGTGGGAAAATAAAGAGACAGCAAAAAATGGGAGTTTGAAATATAACGTGATAGTCAATAGGATCGAATCCTGCAGAGTTTGAAGAAAGGCTAATTTAGTCCTCGGGCAATGAAGAGACCGATCATTGTCCCTATTTTAGGATACTTAGAGTACTAACTCATCTGAGTGTTGTGAAGATTAAATGAAGTATTACTTGTAAGGAGCTTGGCCTAGTGCCTGGTCGATATCAGGCACTCAGTATATTAGTTGTTATTCACATCAAATTGTTGTTTTTAACTTTGTGGTGTTTCAGCTAGTGATGCTAACAGAGGCCACTGTGGAGGTGGAGGCAACAGGCCAGAGGGGGTGTGGAGAACCTGTAAGTATAAAGCATGAGCCAGGCCTGCTGGGCACACAGAGGAAACACCTTCCTCCTACTGATTCTTGAAACACTGAAACGTCTCTCAAGGACCTCACTGCCAGGTGTAGAGTTTATGTCTGCGTAACAGGTATATTGTCACAAGCCAGTTTTGTAAGTTGATCTTTGGGACCCCTTCCTGTGACTTCTCCCAAACACAGTTAGTTTCTCTCCTGCACCCAAATGCCATCCTGGGGAAAACAAAGAAAAGGAGTCGGGAGATCTAAGGTCTGGCCTTTATCCAAATGTTCCTGACTTATCTAAGGCAACTGTTTCAATTCTATGATCAGTCTGAGATAACAAGATTGGACTAAAGTTTACTTTTTTTTTTTTTTTTCCACTGCTTGCAGCAGCATAGAGTCTCATGAGGAAGAACAGAGAAGTTGTAGACTAAATAAAGAACAGTTTTAGAACAAATGTTCTCTGCATAGCCGAGTGTTGCGTTAGCAGTTTTATGACCCACTATGTGAGTACTTAAATAACTATAATGCAAGGTAGAAACTGATAAACAGAGTACATAAGTGCAATGGGAATGCAGAGGAATTATTTCAGTGAATTCAGGAAAGGCTTTGTGGAGGAGACAGAATTAGAGTTGTTTTTCACTCCAAAATTTGATCTTGAAAACTTTAAAACAGGCAAAAAAAGGGAAAGAATTATAAAATGAATAGCTGTATACCCTTCAGTGAGATTCAACATTTAGTCTTGCTTTGATATGTTTGCTGTCTCTCTCTATACATACATATAATATAGATATTACATATTTTTCAGAAGCATTTGGGAGTAAATTGCAGATAACATTCCTAAATAATCAGTGTGTATCTCTTAAAAACAAGGACCTTCTCTGGTATAACCACATCACTCTCACTGAAGAAAGTGAGGAGTTATGATGGAGCTGGATTTTGGAGGAAAGATGAGTGAGTGAAGTCGCTCAGTCGTGTCCGACTCTTTGCGACCCGTGGACTCTAGCCCACCAAGCTCCTCTGTCCGTGGGATTCTCCAGGCAAGAATACTGGAGTGGGTTGCCATTTCCTTCTCCAGGGGAGGAAAGATAGAGTTGGGTTTTTGATGACCAGTGGTAGGTCTTCTTGGGTAGGAAATGCTACGTGAGTCCAAGCCTGGATGTAGCAACCTTGAACCAGTGTATTTTAATCCCTTCATCTGATGAGAAACTGCTCCTAGACCAGAAAGCCCAAGTGATTTGCTGCAAAGGTAGTTTGGAAAGAGCTGGAGCCAGCAGCCGCATTTCCTGATTGCTTTTACCTTGCTCCCCACCACACTCCTCTTGCTGGCTAAATTTAGAACACAAGGCTCTTGGTTCTTACACAGGCCCACTTTGAAATCAGTCTCCGTTTAAAAAGTTTTTTGGATGGCACCTTTCTGTGTGGGTTTCCAAGATGTTGCCAAGCTGAATCTTGCCAGTTCTCCTGGAAGATCAAGGTTGAAACAGGTGGAGAATCAGAAATAGAGATGACTAACTGCACAATAAGTCATGGAAAAAGCCGGGAGGAATATCTCAAGTTCCTGAAAAACAAACAAACAAACACTGGTGAAGCCTGCGCCAACCTCGAGTTCTGTTCCAACCCACCGCATCTCTCCACCCCTCCCTCTACCCCTGCTTCCCACAGCCAAAGAGGATTCAGCAGATATAGGGGGCCGCGGGCATTGCTGAGCTGTGAATTGACTCCTGAGTGCTGTCGTGCCTTTGCTTCTGATTATTGGTGTGACTTTACACAGTGGTTCTCAATCAGCGGTGACTTTGTCCTCCAGGGAATATTTGGCCATGACTGGAAATGGTTGGAGACACTCTTAAACGTCCCAGAGTGCACAGGACAGCTCCCTGAACAACGAAGGGCTACTCAGGCCAAAATGTCAGTGCCGCTGATGGGGTGGAGGAAGAGGCTCGAGAGGGAGGACCTACATGCATACTCACAGCTGATTTATTTCACTGACAGCAGAAAGTAACACAACCTCATAAAGCAATTATATTCCAATGAAATAAAGTCAGTAAAGAAAAGATACCATTGTGGACAAATTACTGATTTTCTTCGGTTCTCAGTATCCTCCCTTCGAAATGGGAACAAGTGGTTTTCCATCATGAGACTGCTGAAGAATCCCCTGAGGTGCTTGTTTAAAAAGGCAGGTTTCTGTCCCCATCTTTAAGGATTCCTAGTCAGTGCAAATGGCACACCTTGAGAAAAGCTGCTCTGAATAGTTCCTAAGGTCCTCCTCTGCCCTCCCCTTTTCCAATTCTAAGAATGTAGATGATCAACAAGTGTATGTCAGAGTTCCTGCCTGAGCACAGGATGAATGTGGCAACAGGAAGTGCTAATCTTCCTTCAGACCTCCTCACGCACACATGTTCCTCCATGCCCACGGACCACACAGTGGTCGAGCGTGTGCATGGTGAGGTCTGAGGGCTGCCCGTCTCTCCAGCTGGTTGCACCTCCAGACATGGAGCTNCCTGCGCCAACCTCGAGTTCTGTTCCAACCCACTGCATCTCTCCACCCCTCCCTCTACCCCTGCTTCCCACAGCCAAAGAGGATTCAGCAGATATAGGGGGCCGCGGGCATTGCTGAGCTGTGAATTGACTCCTGAGTGCTGTCGTGCCTTTGCTTCTGATTATTGGTGTGACTTTACACAGTGGTTCTCAATCAGCGGTGACTTTGTCCTCCAGGGAATATTTGGCCATGACTGGAAATGGTTGGAGACACTCTTAAACGTCCCAGAGTGCACAGGACAGCTCCCTTAACAACAAAGGGCTACTCAGGCCAAAATGTCAGTTCCGCTGATGGAGTGGAGGAAGAGGCTCGAGAGGGAGGACCTACACGCATACTCACAGCTGATTTATTTCACTGACAGCAGAAAGTAACACAACCTCATAAAGCAATTATATTCCAATGAAATAAAGTCAGTAAAGAAAAGATACCATTGTGGACAAATTACTGATTTTCTTCGGTTCTCAGTATCCTCCCTTCGAAATGGGAACAAGTGGTTTTCCATCATGAGACTGCTGAAGAATCCCCTGAGGTGCTTGTTTAAAAAGGCAGGTTTCTGTCCCCATCTTTAAGGATTCCTAGTCAGTGCAAATGGCACACCTTGAGAAAAGCTGCTCTGAATAGTTCCTAAGGTCCTCCTCTGCCCTCCCCTTTTCCAATTCTAAGAATGTAGATGATCAACAAGTGTATGTCAGAGTTCCTGCCTGAGCACAGGATGAATGTGGCAACAGGAAGTGCTAATCTTCCTTCAGACCTCCTCACGCACGCATGTTCCTCCATGCCCATGGACCACACAGTGGTCGAGCGTGTGCATGGTGAGGTCTGAGGGCTGCCCGTCTCTCCAGCTGGTTGCACCTCCAGACATGGAGCTGCCTTTCACTTCCTCTCAGGTGCTGTGCTTCCTCCTGCATTGGCTGTTTCCCATTTGCTAGGCTCTGTCTCCCTCTTCCTCCTCCTACTTCCAAAACATGCACTTTGGCTAAAGCTTACTCATCCTCAGGTTACAAGGTACCCATCACTTCCTCGGGGAAGCCCCCATTGCTTCCCAACAGTCTTACTCATTGCACGTCATTGCAATTGCTTATGTTTAACCGGATCTGTCAGGGGACTTCCCTGGTGGTCCAGTGGCTGAGACTCTGCTCCCAATGAAGAGGGCCTGGGTTCGATTCCTGGTCGGGGAACTAGATCCCACATGTGGCAACTAAAGATCACGCGTGCCACAATGAAGATGGATGATCCCGCAGACCATAACTAAGACCCAGCACAGCCAAATAAAATAAATAAACAGATCTGTCAGCCCTGCTAGACTATAAGCTTTGCCAGGGTGCAGACACTGTCCTTCTGATGTGTTACTAATTGCCAGCCCCTAAATGGTGCCTGAAATTTTAGAAGGGCTCAATAAATATTTGTTGAAAGATGAAATGATTGATCGAATGAATGACTAACGACAGATAAATAAGGGTGAGTGGGATAGTGATTACAAAAAGGGGAAGATGCAATGTGTGGGATCCAGCTTGCACAGAAACTGGCTTTGGCCTGGATCAGGGGGACGTTGAGTGCAGCCATGTAAAATACTGATTCTCACTGAACCTTCTCTCTTTCCAGTGTGACAACACCTGACTTTTTTTTTTTTAATTATAATTCTTTTGGCCACATGGCATGTGAGATCTTGGTTCCCCGACCAGGGATTGAATCAATATCCCCCCCACGCCCCGCCCCCGCCTTGTAAGTGCAGAGTCTTAATTGCTGGACTGCCAGGAAAGTTTACACCTGAATTATTTGAATAAAAGTGAAAGCTTGGACTTCCCTGGTGGTCCAGCCGTTAAGAGTCCTCTTGCCAATGCAGGAGACACAGGTTTGATCCCTGGTCAGGGAAGATGCCACGTGCTGCCAGACAACTAATCTCGAGTGCCACAACTACTGAGCCCATGCGTCCCAGAGCCTGCGCTCTACAACAAGAGAAGCCACCGCAATGAGGAGCCCGCACATCACAATGAGAGAGCAGCCCCTGTTCACTGCAACTAGAGAAAGCCTGCACACAGCAACAAAGACGCGGTGCAGCCAAAAATAACACAAGCAAATAAAGTTCAACGTCTTTGGAAACAGTGAGATCTTTCCTTGTTAGGGATCCATGATGACTTTCTGTTACATGTGTGGTGGTGTCTGAAGACCTCAGCATGACATACGTGTCCATGGAAGTCTGACTCCCACTTTGCTTCTTCCTCCACCACCTCCTCCATCCATCCCAGACATACTCTACTTTAATCATATCAGATGTTTCATCCTCTCTGAAATATACTGAATAAATATACTGAATCTCCCATCCTGCGACCTGGTCGACTCTTACTTGTATTTTAAAACTCAGGTTAAAATGTCACCTCCTCTGTAAAGACTGTTTTCAGTCCCACTGGATTGGACACTCAGCATTTTGAGCTTCAATAATGCTGTGTCTTTATGTAGCACTTAGAGCATTTTTTTTTTTTTTCNCCTGCGACCTGGTCGACTCTTACTTGTATTTTAAAACTCAGGTTAAAATGTCACCTCCTCTGTAAAGACTGTTTTCAATCCCACTGGATTGGACACTCAGCATTTTGAGCTTCAATAATGCTGTGTCTTTATGTAGCACTTAGAGCATTTTTTTTTTTCAAACTTTAAACTTTTTATTTTGTGTTGGGGCATAGCCAATTAACAATGTTGTGGTAGGTTCAGATGAACAGTGAAGGGACTCAGCAAGACATATGCACGAATCCATTCTTCCCCTAAACTCCACTCCTATCCAGGCTGGCATGTATCATTGAGTAGAGTTCTATGTGCTATACAGTAGGTTCTTGTTGGTTATCCATTTTGGATATAGAAATGTGTCCATGGCCTTCCCAAATAGAACATAATTATTTGTTTACCTGTGTGCCACTCTCACGAACAGATGAGCAGCTCTGAGTGGGGGCTCTGTGTAACTCACTCATCTTTTACTTCCTACTGTAGTGCCTAGGCACCCCACTCCAGTACTCTTGCCTGGGAAATCCCATGGCCAGAGGAGCCTGGCGGGCTGCAGTCCATGGGGTCGCTAAGAGTCAGACACGACTGAGCGACTTCACTTTCACTTTTCACTTTCATGCATTGGGGAAGGAAATGGCAACCCACTCCAGTGTTCTTGCCTGGAGAATCCCAGGGACAGGGGAGCCTGGTGGGCTGCCGTCCCTGGGGTCACAGAGTCGGACACGACTGAAGCGACTCAGCAGCAGCAGCAGCAACACAGTGCCTAGTCAAAAGGGAAGCACTTGAATCCTTGTGGAGTGAATGAATGCATTAATGAATGAACAGAAAGAAAGCTAGAATATGACAGTGGATGCAATTTCTAGTTTTGCTCTTTGTTTTAAAATATTTCCTTTTCCTGAATGAAAATACCTAGAGGAATGGAGGTTACATGGAGGGAAAAATAGCTTCTTTTAAAATTCTAGTTTTCCACTTTTACATTTTTTCTTAGGATCAATTAGAATTCAAAGTACTATATAATATGGACAGCATGTCTAATACTTCAAGGCTATTTAGGAGTTAGTAGCAAAATTTTTATTCAGAATGCACATACCTTTGATTTCTGACAAATAGAAAATAGCTTTTCCTAATTACCTTAAAATTAATACTTTGCATATATTTTAAAATATGAGCTTTTCTTTTGAAAGTTTCCTTTCTGGGACACATAAATATAACAGTTTTCCTAGGTGGAGGGTGGGAGGAGTTTGATTTACATCTATCTTTTCTTCCAATTTTAAGTGTTTTTTAAATTATTATTTTTTAATTCTTTTCAGTTATTCATCCCTGAGCCCTGGGAAAGATCTCATTTTCTCTTCACTATCCAGGATATTATTGTGAAAATTTATTAGTTTTGACAACTCTCCAAGATAGTGTCACTGGCCCATGATACTAGATTGATAGAAAAAACAAATTCACATATCTCAGTGGACTGACTGTTTTTTGTTTTGACTGCACTCCACAGAATGTGGGATCTCAGTTCACTGATCAGAGATCAAACCCACGCCCCCTGTATTGGAAAGGCAGAATCTTAACCACTGCACTGCCAGGGAAGTCCATTGGATTGACTTCTTAATAACCTACTGAAATGATTCCCTAAACACCCAATGCTGGGTCTGGTTTTGCTCACACCACATGACTGCCTCATACCCCTATTGACTGGCCCCACCTCTCCCCACCCCAAAGAAGGTGAGAAGGTTTTGAAAAGTAGCTGCTCAAACATTGGGGCAGACACTTTAGGAATAAATAACACTTGGAGGAACACCGTGTGTAGCTCAGGATCTCCAGCTGGGTGAAGGGGCCCGAGACTATTCGAAGGAGAGAGATTCCTACTCTTTTCAGATCAGTGTAGAGTTTTAGCAAAATCACACATGAAAAAGGAGTGGCAGATTTCAGCTATATGTGGTCTAGACTTTCAGACCTGACATATTCCACTTCAACCTGGCTAAAAGATTCCCAGTGGCATCTGCGGGACTGTCAAGAACAATTTGTGTGTGTATGTGTGTGTGTGTGTGTGTGTGTGTGTGTGTGCCTGCCTGTGTGCTTGTGGGTTCATACGTGTCCACCCTGCAGGGACAGTTGCGTTTTAACTTGCTAGGTATAAAGTTCTGTTTTCCTCTGTCAGGTGACCATGGGTTTTGTTGTATTCAGCAGGCCTTTTGTCTAATGCATTGACATCTTAATGAAAAACAAAGGGTATATTCATCAAAAGAGACAAGATTACTTGAATCATAAATGGAGAGCACTGGGGAGACTAGCAACAATAATAATAATAAATTGCAGCTATTGTCCACAGAAACTTGCTTTTCTAAGGTGCTTTTGATAATTACCTGTCAGTGTTCCTGTTTCAACTCTCGCTCCGTGAATTGATGGAGCCTATTTATATCACATGAAATTCTTGTATTTGCTTCTTGAAGTGAAGGCATGAGGAGGGTGGGGGTTATTTCATTGTTTTCCATCAAGGGGACCTGCCATTGTTGAATCTGACACATGTAAGCTTTGCTTTTTGGATGGAGGGAAGCAAAACAAAGCAAAAAATGAACATCAGCCTTAATAAGGAAGTGAAAGGGGGGAGCTGTAGCTCGGATGGCTTGGGGGGCAGTCTGTTTGTGTCTCCAGCAGAGTGGCGCCTGGTCCTTTCCATGAGGTTGTCTGACTCAGGTAATGTCTCCCTCATTATCTTTGTCAGGTGATGGAGTGAAGCTTCAGAGAAATGCCAGCACAAGGGAAGATGGATAAGAATGGCGTTAGTGAAGATCTATGTTAAGAATGTAGGAACTCCAGGGATTGTAGTTTGTCTTTATTTAAAGACTGTCTTAGTATGAATGACTGAATTGAGTAAAACTATGAGCATCTAAACAAACTCTGGGAGATGGTGAAGGCCAGAGGAACCTGGCATGCTGGCCGTCCATGGAGTCACAAAGAACTGAATGCGACAGCGATTAAACAGCAAGCATCTAAGGAGAAGCGATGTCTCATGGATTCAGTTCTTCCTGGTTTAATTCATGGAAATAGAAGTGAGGGAACTGGTTACACAGGACAGTGTGGCAGGGGACCTCCACATTTCCATCATTTGGGGCTTTGGAGAAGAAAGTCCCAAATCAGGAGACATGTGTCTCGACATCAGTTTTGCTACTGTGTGAATTGGGACAACTGGTTTTTCTTCTCTCAGGCTCATATTCCTTATTCCTTAAATGAGAAAGTTGGGTCAGATCCTATCCTGCTCTAAAATCCATTTTTAAAAATCTTAGTAACCTTAATTGTTCACACAGTGTCTGACATGACCCTGGGGATCAACCTGTGTTTATTAAGTGACTAAAAAAAAAAACGAATGCGTGTTTCTCTTGGTCATAATTGCCTATGCAAGTCTCTTCAGTTAGTTAGATGGCTAGATTTAAGAATTACAAGGGTTATCAGTAAGGCTAACCCATATTTAGTAAACGCACATTTCCCTGACTTCTTGCTATGTGTGGAAACAGCTTCTAAGATGGACTCTTGGGTCCCCCTACCTCCTAGGGTCCAAGTCCTGTGTCATTCCTTCCTCTGGCAGAGGCTGGATATATTGACTTGCCTTTAACAAGTAGGATACAGCAGAAGTGATGGGTGCTCACTTCTGAAGTTAGGTTACAAACCCCCCCCCCCCGACTTCTGTTTTGTTTTCCCTCTCTCTGAGAATCTCTGCTCTAGGGGGAAATCAGCTGCCGAATTGTGAGCTATCCTTTGGAGAGGCCCATGTGGCAGAGAACGAGTGTCGCCAGATAACCCCTAGCAGACCTGGGACTCCAAGAGTCACATGTGTGAACTTGAAAGTGGATCCCTCCCTAATTGAGCCCTAAAATGGCTGTAGCCCTGGCAAATGTCTCAGCTGCAGCCTTGCTAGAGACTCTGAGCCATGCCCAGATTTCTGATTCGCAGAAACTGAGATCATAAATGCTTGCTATTTTAAATGGATAAATTTTGAGGTAGTTTGTTACACAGCAATTGATGTCTAATACACTGTGCTGCAAAAAGAATCTCAGATATTTTAAAGTGCATTAATCAAAATAAGGAATATAGCAAATACACCAATAACTATTATGTACAACCATAACATTCAGTCAGTTCAGTTCAGTCACTCAGTCGTGGCTGAGTCTTTGTGACCCCATGATTCACAGCATGCCAGGCCTCCCTGTCCATCACCAACTCCCAGACTTCACAAAAACTAATGTCCATCGAGTCAGTGATGCCATCCAGCCATCTCATCCTCTGTCGTCCCCTTCTCCTCCTGCTCCCAATCTCTCCCAGCATGAGAATCTTTTCCAGTGAGTCAACTCTTCACATGAGGTGGCCAAAGTACTGGAGTGTCAGCTTTAGCATCAGTCCTTCCGATGAACACCCAGGACTGATCTCCTTTAGGATGGACTAGTTGGATCTCCTTGCAGTCCAAGGGACTCTCAAGAGTCTTCTCCAATACCACAGTTCAAAAGCATCAATTCTTCAGCTTTCTTCACAGTCCAACTCTCACATCCATACACAACCACCATCTAGCGTTGACTAGACAGACCTTTGTTGGCAAAGTAATGTCTCTGCTTTTGAATATGCTATCTAGGTTGGTCATAACTTTCCTTCCAAGGAGGAAGCGTCTTTTAACTTCTTGGCTGCAATCACCATCTGCAGTGATTTGGGAGCCCCCCAAAATAAAGTCTGACACTGTTTCCCCTGTTTCCCCATCTATTTGCCATGAAGTAATGGAGAAGGCCATGGCACCCCATTCCAGTACTCTTGCCTGGAAAGTCACATGGATGGAGGAGCCTGGAAGGCTGCAGTCCATGGGGTCGCTGAGGGTTGGACACAACTGAGCGACTTCGCTTTCACTTTTCACTTTCATGCATTGGAGGAGATGGCAGCCCACTCCAGTGTTCTTGCCTGGAGAATCCCGGGGACGGGGCAGCCTGGTGAGCTGCCGTCTCTGGGGTCGTGCAGAGTCAGACACGACTGAAGTGACTTAGCAGCAATGGGACCAGATGCCATGATCTTCATTTTCTGAATGTTGAGCTTTAAGCCAACTTTTTCGCTCTCCTCTGCCGGGGTCCAGCCCCGGTAGATCCAAGAAATTCAAAGCGAGGATGGAGTTGGAATCTGGGAAAGGACTATTTAATTAGAAATATAAAGAGATTAGGAAAGAATAGAAAAATTAATGGAGAAAAGAGGCTGAATAACTTGGTTTATGCAGAAAACTAATAAAACCTCCAGACAAGAGGTTTGCACCATCTACGTTATGCCACCGGCACCCACTTGAATATGGAGGGTGCCCCACCTTGGGCTCCCTCTCGGGTGGATCTTAGAAGCCAGGGTAAGTAAATAGACTTGGTGAGCCTCCATGCTCCAGATGGGAATTCAGCCGGAAATGGGGAGAAAAGAACGACATGGGGGAGCCCAGCATCAGTGCAAGACTCAAGACTTTATTTTCAAAATCAGCTTATATACCCCAAGTTGTACATAAAGAAATAATGGAATATGCAGAGCTGTGCAGGGGCAGCAGTCCTGACCCTCATTGAGACCAGGCTTTATTTTTGCATACCTTCCCGTATACAAAGGGTCTCAGGTGGTTTACATTATCTTCTGGCCAAGAGGCCTGTTAACATTTTAATGGCTCTCTTCCTAGATAAATGTCTATCAACCAGAAAACTCTTTTTCCCTAGAAGTGTTTTTTCTTTACTCTGCATCACCCTCAAAGTACTAAATAAAGTTCCATTCCTGTGGAACAAAGGTGCAGTGGGTTATAACAAAGAAAGTACTTAACTCAAAGATCTAATATTGCTAATGCCAGGGCTACTACCTGTTTTTTCTATATACCAACTATATCTACAAATAAAAGATATGAAAATTTGGCGGCAAGTATTGGCTCAACAAATGAAACCTTTAATCAGTCCTATTCTAATGATTTTGACTCCTCAGAAGACCCTACATTCCTAGAATGTTTTAAGCTTCCTATGCCTCTCGTGGTCAGGAGGCCGCAAACAATCACGTGCGCAGCTCTAAGAGTCCGGCAGGCAGGCTAGAAAGCCATCAGAGAAGTTTTTGGATTGAAACAGTCTTATTATGTCCAAGAGATTTATTATCTAAAAGCTCTAAATTAACTTTTTCCAGAAAACAGNCCCTACATTCCTAGAATGTTTTAAGCTTCCTATGCCTCTCGTGGTCAGGAGGCCGCAAACAATCACGTGCGCAGCTCTAAGAGTCCGGCAGGCAGGCTAGAAAGCCATCAGAGAAGTTTTTGGATTGAAACAGTCTTATTATGTCCAAGAGATTTATTATCTAAAAGCTCTAAATTAACTTTTTCCAGAAAACAGTGCTGGGGGGACAGCCCCTGTTAATGTCAGAAGAGTAGGTGGAAAGCATAACACAATAAAGCAGGCAGACACTGGTTTTTGGGGGTGGATGCTCAGGAAATTCCAGGGGGAAACCCTGAAGCCTGATCATGCCCTTGCATTTTGTCAGGCTTCCTTCCTCATGACCTTTGCCACGGGCGGGATTCCTCATGCTGGCTCCTGGCACTCCTCTTTCACTTTCATNATAATACAATTTATTATAGATAACTTGATCATTCACAATGACTTTGAAATTGAAGTTAGTAATATTCCCATAAATTGAAATATATATATATATATATATATATATATATATATATATATAAAATCTTTGATCCAACTCAGGCAAAATATTCTGAGTCCCCAGTATATTTTACTAGCTGTAATCTGATTCCCATCACTGAATCTCCATAGAGAGGATGTGTAGGTGATAGTAAAGAGTTCCTTTCTAGTGCAGATAGGAATCCTGGATTAGAAACCTGGGTCTTTCATATACTAGTTTCTGGTCTTGGACAAGTCACTAAACTTCCTTAAGTCTTAGTTTATCTTTAATATGTGAGGTATCTGCCTCACAGAATTATTGTGAAGATTCAGTGACAAATCTAGACAGCATATTAAAAAGCAGAGACATTACTTTGCTGACAAAGGTCTGAATAGTCAAAGCTATGGTTTTTCCAGTAGTTATGGATGGATGTGAAAGCTGGACCATAAAGAAGGCTGATCAGCAGAGATTTGATGCTTCCAAACTGTGGTGCTGGAGAAGACCCTTGAGAGTCCCTTGGATAGCAAAGATTAAGCCAGGCAATCCAAAAAAAATCAAGTCTGAATCTTCATGGAAAGGACTAATTCTGAAGCTGAAACTCTGATACTTTTGCCACCTGGTGCGAAGAACTGACTCATTGGAAAAGACCCTGATTTGCGGAAGGATTGAGGGCAAGAGGAGAACGGGTGACAGAGGATGAGATGGTTGGATGATATCACCGACTCAGTGGACATGAGTTTGAGCAAACTCTGGGAGATAGTGAAAGACAGGGAAGCCTGGTATCCTGCAGTCCATGACATTGTTAAAAGTTGGACACAACTGAGTGACTGAACAACAAGAAGCAATGCACCTATCTCAAAGAATAAGTATGTACACACAGTATTTTCCATCATGTAATAAATCTTATAAACATATTACATGATAACTGTAGCTACTCGCAGTTAATGTTATTACTTAGAGTTGAATCTTAATTTCTAGGGCCTCAAAATGAGATTAGTTTGAACTCTATTCTAGGGCTTTGAGATGCTTTACTTATGAATGATTTAACATACATAGGATTGGCCAAATGCTGGATATTTTATTATTTCTGCTTGATTCAGATTCTTGTTTAACCTCGTGATTCTGAACAGCCATTGTTCAAAAAAGAAAATGGATTTGAAGGAGTATTCATATTGATTTATTGTTGGTTGTCTGCAGAAATGTAAATAGCCCTGAATGTGTCACTCACTGGGACAGGATAGTGCTTTTCATAATGGACAAAATAGCCTTGTTTCAGTGTAATAACCTGCTTGTGATGAAACCAGTCATAGGATTCCTTCAACACAGCAGAATGCCTGCTATTGTCATCTGCATTATCAATGAGCAGACGTCTCTCTGCTGTAGCTATTACACAGCACTGCCATTTCCCTAACTTGGGAACTGCACTGAGGGATTTAAATGAAATGCACACGTCTGTCTCTTTCATACAGCCATGCATCCACTAAGCACAGACAGCAGCTGCCAAGGAGTTAACACAACTAATCTATAGTGTGTGTGTAGAAGCTGTAAGAGTTAGAAATAGATCACCCATCCCCACTGTCTTATGGACATATGTGTGTATGTTTCTTTTACAGAAGTATGCTCAGAATAAGCNACACGTCTGTCTCTTTCATACAGCCATGCATCCACTAAGCACAGACAGCAGCTGCCAAGGAGTTAACACAACTAATCTATAGTGTGTGTGTAGAAGCTGTAAGAGTTAGAAATAGATCACCCATCCCCACTGTCTTATGGACATATGTGTGTATGTTTCTTTTACAGAAGTATGCTCAGAATAAGCATTTGGGGCTTTTTAAGTCTTTTGCATTAGATGAGGTAGGTCTACATAATAATTTTTTTTTTTTTTTTTTTAGATACTCGCTATTTACACAGGAAACTCTCTGACTTTAAAACTCATTGGGGGAAAAAACCCCAAACTTGTTTCCTTTGCTTATCACCCTGTTCCTGCCTAAGCATTTTCCCAGAGTTGGAAAGAATCCTTCCATTTTACCCATTTGGAAATAAATGGGCACATCAGTCTCCTGCCTAAGGGTCACTGTGGGTGATGCAGTTGGATAGTTTCCTGATTCTAGATGGATGCTCAGAAAGTGAGGACCACCAATTAATTGAGTGATCATCTCTAACCCTCTTTGACAAGCCCTGGCAAAGTGCTTTGTGTGTGTGTGTCTGTGTGTGTGTGTGTGTGAAATTTATTGCTTTTATTTTTGGCTGTGTGGCATGTGAGTGCTTAGCTCTCCACCAGGAATCAAACCTGCCCTCCTCACAGTAGAAGTGGAGTCTAAGCCACTGGACTGCCAGGGAAGCCTCCCTAGCATAATGCATTGTGTATATATATATATATATTTCAGTGACCTTAATCATCACAGGAGCATTAAACAGCAGTTTCAAACCAGAGCTACACTTTGAATGAGGCCTTATTACTCAGACCAGTTCCGTGAGAATGCCAAGCTGAAGAGACAGAGCCTGCTTAACATTATCAGACTAGTTGCAGCTGCACTTTATACAATGAAAGAATCAAGTATGGGAAATATCCATGTGATAGTAGATTTTTTTAAAATTGAAAATGGGTTATCAGCATCATCCTCATCTCTAGAAAAACGTGAGACGCACACGTGAAATTATACTCATATTTATCAGATGCTTGACACTGTTCTAAGCCCTTCCCTGGTGGCTCAGATGGTAAACAATCTGTCTGGAATGCAGGAGACCCAGGTTTGAACCCTGGGTTGGGAAGATCCTCTGGAGAAGGGAAAGGTTATGCACTTCAGAATTCTTGCCTGGAGAATTCCATGGACAGAGGAGCCTGATGGGCTATGATCCATGCAGTCAGAAAGAGTCAGACATGACTGAGTGACTAACACTGATCCAGACCTGTTTGAGCAGGTACTCATCACACTTCTTTCCTCGTCAACACAAGGAGACATGTACTGTTATTGTCCATGCATTCTGTTGAGCAGCTGAGGCAAGAGGAGGTCTATGGCAGGTGAACAGAGGTAAAATCACACATCTATCACTTTCATGTGACATACAGATCTGACCTGGAGGCCACCAAGGTAATTGGGTAATTCCTCTATTGTGTATTTATAGACATTGTAACCATAGGAAATAAACTGCTCACTCCCAATATCTTATACTACACCAAGAGTAGATCGCAGAGATGTTAATGAAAACAATAATAACAACCGTGAATTGAGTATTTCCTGGCTTAAGCCAGGCACTTTTCTAAGGGCTTTATTATATATATTATTTAATTCCTACAACAGCCCAAGGAGAGCGTTCTTATGTTCATTTCAGAAGAACAAAAGTTAAGGACTTTGTTCTAAATCTTGGGAATAGGAGAGTACGGGTTTGAGCTCCCAAGCTTATGTGATAACCATTGGTCAGTATCAGCTTGGTGGCCAGGAGAATGGTGTAGGCCTCTGGTTCTGCTGGCTGAAAAGACACTGGGCTACTGGGCTTATCTGTTGGGTTTCTTCTCCCTCTACCAAACCTCAGGATCATTCCAGCCCCTTGTTCTCACATCTCATTGCCACAATCACCTGCTTTCCTTCCTGATGTTCCATGTCTCTAAGCACACCCTCTGGCTTGTTAGCATGTGGCCCATTTGAGAATCTACTTCATAACTACATATACAGTGGTGTCTCCTGTATCCAGATTCACTTTCTACAGTTTGAGTTACCTGTGGTCAACCGCAGTTCAAACATGCGTGCGTGCATGCTCCGTTGAGTCAGTTGTGTTGACTCTTTGCGACCCCATGGACTGTAGCCTGCCAGGCTCCTCTGTCCATGGGGTTCTCCAGGCAAGAGTACTAGAGTGGGTAGCCATGCCCTCCTCCAGGGAGTCTTCCTCACCCCTGGGATTGAACCTGCATCTTCTCTACTCCTGCATTGCAAGCAGATAGATTCTTTGCCCACCCAGGCACCTGGAAAACTCCCTAGTTTGAACACATTAATTGGAAGTTTCCAGAAATAAACCGTGAGTTTTCAATTGCATGCCATCATTCTCAGTGGCATGATGCAACCTCATATCTTGGCTTGCTCCATCCTGCCCAGGATGAGAACCATCCCTTTGTCCAGCCCATCCCACAGCTTAGTCACTTAGTAGGCATCTTGGTTATCAGATCTACTGTTGTGTTCAAGTCACTTTTATTCCACTTAATAACAGCCCCAAAGCACAAGACCAGTGATGTCATTCGGATATGCCAAAGAAAAGCGGGTAAAGTGCTTCCATTAAGTAAAAGGGTGAAAGTTCTCCACTTAATAAGGAAAGAAAAAAAATCCTATGCCGAGGTTGCTGAGATCCATCTTCTATCCGTGGAATCATGACAAAGAAAAAGAAATTTGTGCTGGTTTTGCTGTAGCATCTTAAACTGCAAAAGCTGTGCCCACAGTGTGATAAGTGCTTAGTTAAGATGGAAAAAGGCATTATATTCGTCCAATAAGATATCCTGAGAAGGAGACCACATTTACGTAAATTTTATCGCAGTATTGTTATAACTGTTCCATTTATTATTGTTGTTGTTAACTTCTCACTGTGCTTGATTTGTAAATTAAACTTTGAGTATGTAAAGGAAAAAACATAAAACGTAATATAGAGAAGATTCAGTACCATCCATGGTTTTATGCATTCACTGCGGGTCTTGGGAATGGATGCCGTGTGGTAAAGGGGAGACCATGGTAGTGGGAGCAAATGAGTTAATATGTTTCAGAGACTCACATATATTTGGCATAGACTCTAACCAATATAATCACAGCTTATTATCCTTTGCAGGCAACAATCATTCTTATTCGTTCAATAAACACTGAATGACTGAGATGGTCCGGGCACTGTGTGAGACCTACATTAATATTTGTGACAGGAGCATTTTGGAAATGCAATGCCCCATTCATTGGGGTGACTTTAATGGTGGAAGCCTTAGGCACCTTGGCAGCCAAGTTTTTTTGGCTCCTCTCAAGTCACATTAACTCAATGGCCATGGACTCTGCTTATCTGAAGGCTGGTCTCACTGGCACCACGTTAGAAAAAAAAAAAAGTGATGTATTTGATTCCATGGCGAAGAAAAGAAAAAAATGGTTCATTTGAGGTGAGCTGAACTCTTTCAGATGTAGAAGGTGCCATTTCTCTGACCAGGGAATATAATAGAACGTATGTGAAATGGAACTTAGCTGACGTGAAATTCAGCTTCGGAAGAGAAGCTTAGTTTCCATGACAGGACAGTGTCTTTGTTATTTTTTGTTATTGTTGCACGTTCATTTAAATAGCTGGGTTTTCCTCTCCCCATCTCCAAGCCAGTTGGGAGGTCCTTCCTTTGGACCGGCCTTGCCATTGCTGCGCTGTCTCCCCCCACTCCTAACCCCTTTTGAACTTGAGCTTTTTATGTCATCCAGGATGACTGTCATCTGTAAGCACTTGGTGGAGAGCTCTCCCTGACTCTAGAACAGTCATAATATGAACGAGCTGGGAGACTCAGAGCTACAACAGACAGGATTTTTGGGTCTAATGAAGCCTCTCTGTCAGGCCTGATTTGGATCCAGTTAATGAGGGTCTGATTGAATCTGCCATCCTCACAGAACATCGTGAGGTCTTTTGGGGCCAGTAAACGATTCCCCTTATTTTTCTGCACAGGCACAAGGGAGAGGTTGAGTTGTCAGTGGAAGCCTTTGTGTGTCACAAGCGATCAGGAGTCATGTGTTTGGTGGATGACTTGCTAGGTCATCTTAGATAGGCCGTTTAATCTTTCTGTGTTTTCATTTCTCCCATCTGTGAAAGCATGATAACGCACAGTGGGCTTCTAAAGAAAGAGCTCTTAGGAAGGATATAGAAGGTGTGTTACTCGAGAGGCTTTTGCAAAAACTCTGGATCACTGTTTACCAGAGATGGTAATCTGGAGGGGGCACAGTAGCTTTATGGCAAGTTTGAGCCAAAGTCTTTGCCAAGGAAACTTCGGATCTGAAGGAAGGGAGGGGGCACTCCTGGCAATTCCTTCCAGAAGGTCGTTAGGAAGTCTTTGACAAGGGCTTTGATGAGGGCTTGCTTGGTCATGCTGTTGTTTCGTTGTGAGGATACCATTTGAGAGGCTGAACTAAACCTTTCCTCAATGAGAAAAGGCAGATTCCTATGTGCTCAGCTTCAGATTATAAACCACCACTAACGTCTGGGCAGTTTCACTGCTTTGGAGGGACTTTTCCATGCTTGGGGCAAACTCAGCAGAAACCCTGATTTTCTGTCATCATGTTATTTACCTGCTCTCCGCCTCCTCCCTCCTCCCCGTCTCTGAAACTACTAGGAGAGAGGTTCCTGTGGCTCCCTTCTGTGCGAATTTTTCATTGGCGGTGACCCAACTCTCAGAATCATTCTATTTTCCCCAAAGGGGATCACCAGACGCTCCAGTCTGTGATCAATGAGCAGTGTGCTATTTGGCTGTGCCTGGGCTTGCCCACGTGTCCGCGCAAAAAAATGTAAACAGAGCTGCTGCAGCTCTGCCCTGGGGTGAGGGGAAGGACTTCAAGTCAAGAAACAAGGCGAGACAAAGATAGGAAACCTTGTTCCTTTCCCTGAGTAGCTGGTACTCGCAGGAGGATGGGTTTTCTCTGTAAGAGTTCTGGGGCAGTGGGTGGCGGTGTTCTAGCAGTGAGGGGTCCCTAGGGTAGGCAGTCATCTCCTAAGAGCTGTGACAATTTGTCCATCTGTGTTACTCCACACTTAAAAAATTCTCAGCCACTTCATATCTTGCAGTCTTACGGGAAAAATACAGAGTTATGTGGTTAAACTTTAAAGCAATAGTTGTATTCACTGTGTATTGTTTATATCAGCCAAAAACTGGAATGGACCTAAATGTCTTACAAGAATAATTTGGTTAAACAGATCATGATATCTATGTATATATTCCCTGCAGATATTTTTGTTTCTACCATATAAAATGAGAATGTAAGAGAGTGGGTTTTTAATTTTAAATTTCTGATGAGCTTAGAGAGCTTGATAAAAATGATCAACCACCTCCTCAGACAACAATGTCTATATGCTCAACATTTTCAGGGAATTTCAGCATAAACCTTATCTGGAAGGTTAAGAGCACTCAATATGAAGAATTTAGTAGAAATAATATTCATATATGGAGTAATGGAACAAGCAGCTTATAAAAGACTAAAGTGTCGTTTAAAAAAAAAAACTCACCTACATATGTATTGGGAGAAACAAGTTTTTCTCAGCGCTCTTAGGATCCCTTGCTGGGCCTACAAGGAGTAACAGAAGAAAAGCAAACACATTATTTAACACACTTATTAATACATTTGTTAAAAATAAACACATTTATTTAACATAAGCTTTACATGTTACGGCAGCCTTCATAAGGAAATGAACACCCAAGCAAAAAACAAACTTGAATGTTTTATCCTAGCTTCAGTAAAGAGGACAAGATAAGTTAAAGAGTATGAAGTACCTGCACTGAGCTAGGGAAAGGTAGCAAAGCCAGTTTGCTAGGATTCTTCATGGTGTCCCCTTACCTCCAGAGATAAGGATGCTCCCTTCCTTTGGGTGTTGGGGGAGTCCTTTCACTGGAGGGTTTTATGGCCTCTTAGGGAAGAAAAGTGAAGGGAGAAGAGGTCAGGGTGACCTTCCAGTTTCTGTTGTTTGTTTGCAAACTCCTTCAGCTTAAAATATTCCAGAAGCCAAAGTGTCATCACAGAGGCTTTGACAGGCTAAACACAAAGATGCTTAACCACAGCTTCTCTGGAGGATAATACAGTCTCTGTGTGCTTATTTGTAACTTCTGCCTTTCTAGAATTAAACACAGAATTGCTTTCATAAGAAGAAATATGTTACATGAAAGTGAAAGTGAAATTTGTTTAGTTCTGTCTGACTCTTTGTGACTCCATGGACTATATGATTCATGAAATTCTCCAGGCCAGAATACTGGAGTGGGTAGCCTTTCCTTTCCCCTAGGTATCTTCCCAGCCCAGGCATCAAACCCAGGTCTCCCACATTGTGGGCGGATTCTTTACCCACTGAGCGACAGGGGAAGCCCAATATGTTGCATAAGTTTGTTTAAATTTTCTTTAAGAAGCTGTAATCTTTTTTGGCAAGTGTGTTAAAAACCTGGGGACATTTTTAGCCCTGCTCTTTATTCAGCAAATGATGAAATCCTAGAATGAAGGGACACAATTTCCAAGTGACATTTAATTAGGGCCAAATAAGAAGATATCACATGGACAAATTTCTTTTCAATAAGAAATACACAGATAAAACAAATTTAAATCAGAACCAATTAAAAAATTCCAAACTTACACAGAGTGTGCAAGAAAAGCCAGTTTATAAGTAACATTTAACTTGTCACCAAAAGCATTTCCATTCCCAGAGTAGCCTTTGGGGACCTGTTCTGGGTCTGTGTGTAGTCACTGAGTCATATCTGACTCTGCGACCCCATGGACTGTAGCCCACCAGGCTCCTCTGTCCATGGGATTCTTCAGGCAAGAATGCTGGAGTGGGTTGCCATTCCCTTCTCGAGGGGATCTTCCCAACCCAGGGATTGAACCCTGGTCTCCCTCATTGCAGGCAGATTCTTCATCATCTTAGCTACCAGGGAAGCCCCCAATTGGAGGATCTGCCCTCCCTGAGGACCTAGGGCAACTCAATATCTTGAGCGATTACGGGTCTGATGTTCTTGTCTTGCATCTTAGAAGGCAGCTGAGAGAACTTGTTCCACTATCTCTGACCTTGCTGTCACAATTCGAAGGTTAAGTTCACACATCCCCTCTTCACAGGCAAAAGTCTTTAATGAAAGAGAAATTAGTCTGGGGACTGCAGTGGTATCTACTTGGCATCCATGCCCCTTTTCTTGGGTGGTAGGGTGCCTTCATCTTCCTTCGGAGAAGCGCCTTCTCCCAGCCTCAGTGGCCGCAGATTCTGGGAGGCTGGAGGGTAGGTATCACCCTCCTCTCCAAGACAAATGTGTGACTCAGGCCTGAGTAATTAGCGCTTTCTCTGTCTCTCTTTGGGCTTCAAAGATGCCCAAACGATCCATCCCGTCAGTGAAATTACAAATTGGTAGCTCTTGATGGAGATTTCTGCACCGTGGTTTCTTCATGGAAACCTGGAATCCTGGAAAGATCCTGGAGAAGAGTGAAGGCCAAAGACCAGGGCAGACGGAAAAAGGCAGGGAGGGGTCGGGGTAGGAAGTCAAGTCTTGGGGCTTCATTAGATCAGCATGTGCTTGAGCCAAAGTGGCCACTGTGTGTGGGAATTATTTGTTTTTATTTTGCTTTTTCTTTGTTTAAGTCAGCTTGTATTAGAGCTATTTCACTTGCAGCCTATTGTGAATTCATATAGTGTGATAATAATAATACCTATTGACTGTGTGTGTCCTCAGTTGTGTCTGACTCTTTGTGACTCAATGGACTGTAGCCCACCAGTCTCTTCTGTCCATGGAATTTTCCAGGGAAGAATACTCGAGTGGGCTGCCATTTCCTACTCCAGGAGATCTTCCCAACCCAGGGATTGAACAGCAGATTCTTTACCACTATGCCATCTGGGAAGCAATGATTCCTGTGGAGAACTCCCCAAAGAGCAGGTCTTGTGTAAATCGTTTATATAGATTGTTCTATTTAATTCTTATGATAGATTTCTGTCTTTTTAAGAAAAGAAACTGAGGCTCAGAAAGGTTACGTACAAGATCCCTCAGCAGTAGTAAAGGGATTCAAACCCAGATACGTCTAAAGCCTTGCTTTCCTAAAGAGCACACTCTGAACTTTACAGGGATACTGGATGAAAGTTAGGCCTGACAGCCAGTGGGCTGTTCATTTTTACAAAGGGAGGTACTGAGGAGACCAAATGAGTATTTAATCAGCACGGCCAGTTTTGGGGGCTAACCTTTCTGCACCTTCAGCGGAGTGGTCAGTGCCCCCTTGCTATCACCTTGTTTTGTTTTCTGTCTAATGTTTAATGGAAGGCTCTTAACTGTCTTCATGTTTTAGTCAAAGAGTCTGGCAGAAACGAACTGACCTGCAGGTGCAACTACAACAAGGGCTTTGAGGCTCCTTGGGCCACAGACAAGCGAACTGGAGACAAGGTCCTTTAAGAGTCAAGGAGGAGCTACCGGCCACTTTGGCGCTACGTTGCTATAAACCAGAGTGGGCTTTCTTTTCAATAAGGACACGAAAACAAGGAGATGGATCCGTTCTGCGCTGCCCCATTCCCCGGGTGGCGTTTTCTTACACTTTTACAGAATGGAAGAGTTTTCTCTTAAAGTTTGAAGAAAGCAAGGGAAACGTGCCTGGGAAGCGCCGAGTATGGTTTTGACTCTGGCTGTGAGGTTCACGCTGTACTCATAACATCCTGTTCTTCTCTGCCGGCTGTGATGTGGTAGATAGCAGTTCCTCCCTGGGCTGTTAACAGCTGAGCTCATTTTTCATAAAGATGCTGTTCTGTGAGACTGAGGAAGTGGGCCGCGGCCACCTCCTCCTTCGTTACTCTTACGGTTAAGGATGGGTTTTCCCAGTGGCCCTTGCCATCTTCTCTAAAATTAGGTCTTTAATGCCTCTGGGATATGTGGCAATCTTCAAATTTTCCTGGAAGCCCACAGAGTATTAGTGACTGGGAAATGTGCCTCAAAAAAGTCATTTGTTTAGCATAGGAGAAGTCTGCTCTGTCAAAACCTGCAGCTATGGAGTCAGGAGAGGAAGAGTGGCTGCCAGGGAAAGGTGTGATGCCACCTGATACTGAGAAAAAGCAGAGTAAGAGCAATCGTCCTGGGGACTGGGATTTCTGCCTTTGGATCCATCCCTTCGGTAGGGGACTGGAGGGCTTAGAGCTGACTTTTTTTACACAATATACTTATCAGTTTCCGTATGACCTTGGGCCTAAAAATCACATCTATTACAGAGACACAGATGGAATAAGGAATAGAATCTCACTTCTGTGGTCAGGGAGCTGACCCCAAATTAATTCATTGTATTTGGAGGTTCTGAAGGCATAACTAGAATAGGAATGACTTCTGCTAGTCAGTTACAAAGGAAATTGTTCCCCTTTTGTCTTCACTGAGTTGCAGAGTCACTGCTTTGCCATACAGGAGATGGACAACACAGTGGATGTGTTTTCTGAATGGCTTTTATTAGAGAGCATGATGGTATGGTATCCATTCTTGTGATTGTGCTTCTCATGGGACAGTTCCAAAATTTGCCTCATCACTGGAATCAGGAAGATGCTTTAAAAAGGACAGAGAGATCCTTTGTCAAACTGAGACCTACTGAATAGCACCAGGTAAGAACAAAGCCATTCATAATTTCATCTGGGTGATTCTTTTAATCAGCCAGGGAGCCACCACTCTAGTCTTCCCTCCTTGGGATAGATAAATCAATCAGATCAGTAACTTGCCATTTGAGATCTGTAGGCATCACCTATTGGACAGGCCAGCTTTCAGTTAGGGGTGGAGGGCAGGGTATGAAAAGTGAAGGTTACAGGGACATAGCAGAAGCAAGACTGGACTGATGTTAGTAGCATGGTAGAATCAAATATGAAGGCCCCGGATGGACATAGAGGATTCTTGAGATGGTTGGCTGTCTGGCTACCCACTCCAGTATTCTGGCCTGGAGAATTCCATGGACTGTATAGTCCATGGGGTCACAAAGAGNGGACTGATGTTAGTAGCATGGTAGAATCAAATATGAAGGCCCCGGATGGACATAGAGGATTCTTGAGATGGTTGGCTGTCTGGCTACCCACTCCAGTATTCTGGCCTGGAGAATTCCATGGACTGTATAGTCCATGGGGTCACAAAGAGTCAGACAAGACTGAGTGACTTTCACTTTCACTTTAGCAACTAAACAATAAAAGAAAGGACATCACATGCCCATTTACTCATTCAGTCATTTAATTCAGCATCTTTTATTGAGCAGAACCCATGCTTGTTGGGTATGGGGGCAGGGGTTGGGGAACTTAGTAAATAAAACACCTTCTCTTCTTCCCTCTAAATGGCCCCAGTTCAAAGGGCATGTAAGAAATTAAGAGGAAACAACCAGCTGTCCCTGGGCAGAAGAAAAGGGCATGCCAGAGAAATCTTAGAGAAGGAAGTGCTTGACCAAGGTGTTTAAGAATGAAAGGGAGATTCACCTGGAAAACAGACCCAGTCTTCTCAGAGCTTGAACAAAGGCAAAATGGCCTGTGGGTCTACAGAAGTCTGTGAATCAATAACGTGCCATTACAGTGTGAGATGGAGAGTGGTGGGACATTTGGTGATTTGGCGGCATCCAGATCATGCAGGGTCTTCAATGTCCACACTTCTAAGGAAAGACCTTGGCACAACTCAAACATGTGACCATATAAACACGCAACAGAAGAGAACAGAGGCTGTTCAAAGACACAGGTGAGTATTCATGAACTCTTGCTTTTATTATGTATATGCCTTGGAATCAGGGTTAAGATTCTACTTCTCAGAGAAGCTGGATATATTAGTATAGCAACTCACAACTTTTAGAAAATTTTTTCCTTAGCTGCAGGATATGTTTTTAAAAAAATGAAAACCACTTCTTGCTTTGATTTTAAAATACCTTAATTTGAGAGACTGTTGGTCATGAAGGTGTTTCCATAGCAAACGTGTGTGGGACATCCTAGCTTTGTTGGCAGTGGTTCAGGGGAACTTATCTTATTAAATTGGGACAAGGCCTGGCTTGATGGAGGATAAGGTCATGGCACTTTTCCCATAGCA
Organism: Neotragus moschatus; assembly: GCA_006410615.1. Classification (NCBI taxonomy): domain Eukaryota; kingdom Metazoa; phylum Chordata; class Mammalia; order Artiodactyla; family Bovidae; genus Neotragus; species Neotragus moschatus. The sequence goes on along the minus strand of SJYA01000719.1, from coordinate 403,522 downwards.
TGAGGCCTCCATTTAAGGGCAAGATAAAGGAAAGGCAAAGAGCAAGAAGAGAAAGTGCTGGAATGAAAACAAGTAACAAAAGGAAGATAAAAATGGAAATCCCAGTTCAATGTGAATAATAGGCATGCAAATGGTGCTGCTAAAACAGGAAGGAACATTACTTTTCAAAAAGGCAAAGCAAAGGAAAATTGTAGTAGCAGAAGCATTTTGCATGGTAAAATTGTACACTGTGTATGCCTCTCAGAAGCAAAGCCACCTACTCTAATTTTTCCCAGCACGATGCTGTGAATCTGGTGAGTCATTTTTTAAAGGTTTACTACAAAGCTCCAAAAATCTGCATATATATATATACATACATATATATATATATATATATTTAAGCATTTGGGTTAAATCTTCTTTTTCCCAGCAGCTGGCCACTAATGCTCCTATTTTATAGCCAAACTTTTCACGTGGGCTACAAAATAACACACTTTTCAAAAATTAGTAAGGTTATGGAATGATCTCTACGATTTATCGTTAATTAAAAAAATCATGGTGCAAGAAGTGTTTATGGTATGCTGCTCTGAGAATAAGGTAGTCTGAATATAAATTTGCTTATATTAAAAAAAGACTCAGGAAGAAGATACTTTTTGTTTCTGATTTAAATTTAAAAAGCACACAAGTGTTTTACATGACTGTAAAGCAAAGCTAATCTCAAGACAAAGCAATCTTAAAATTGAAAGCAAAATGGCACAAGTGAACACGAGTCTCAAATTAATATCATAAACTCAGAGAGAAAGTACTTCAAGTGGCTAACTCATCTGTAGAAATACCCTAAGGGGGGAAAATGTCAAAAAATTTTAAACTGTGTTTTCTAATTTTCTTGTTGATGATAGTACTGTTACTGCTTTAGATTCTCTCTCTTCTCTCCCTCCCTCTCTCACTGTTGGGTATAGTGTGTTAGTCGCTCAGTTGTGTCTGACTCTTTGTGACCCCATGGACTGCAGCCAACCAGGCTCCTCTGTCCATGGAATTTTCCAGCAAGGATACTGGAGTGGCTTGCCATTTCCTTCTTCAGGAGATCTTCCCAACCCAGGGACTGAACCCATCTCCTACACTGCAGACAGATTCTTTACCAACTGGGCTACCAGGGAATACTGTGTGTATACTATGGACCAAAAAAATGAGAAATTATGTTGGTGTTGGGAATTAGATTTTTGGCACGGAAGAAGGTCGTTCAAATATAAGATCAAAGAGGTTAAGTAAAAACCCTGTGGTCTTGAATTTGTGTTGTAATTGTCAGTTGAAGTTGTGATGTATTTTAATACAAGAAAATGTAGATTCTCTATCTCTACTATCTTTTTTAGATGTGTAAGAGGTACTCACCTAGTTGTTGGTATAGGGCAGGACTTTGGGGGTCTGACTGCTGTTATTTAGACTTAAGAGTCCTTTCTCTAGTTTCACCCTCTCTTCTCTGTCTTCATAGCTACTTGGAACCTTCAGTTCCTAAAGTATTCTGGGTTTCTTCTGCACAAATTGTCTTATTTCCTATTAGCGTTCCTCTCTTCAGGCATAAAATTTAGCTTTATCTAATCTATCAAATGCGTTACCACTTATTCAACTGTTTTCCTTTTCTCTCTTTGTTTTGCATACCTCATTTGCTATCATTTCCTCAGTTCTTTGCTATTAGTATTATTGGTTTAGAGTGTGAGTGTGTGCATGTGTGTACTTAATTTCCTTTAAAGTTTTTAGAAGCATTTCAAAGGAAATAAAGTGGATATGAGTATTTAATTCACTTTGTTTAATCAGTAGATTTACCTTTGAATTTATTTATTTTTATTTTATTTTTCTGGCCATACCACGTGGCTGATGGTATCTTCGTTCCCCAAACAGGGATTGAAACTTGGCCCTTGGCAGTGAAAGCATAGAGTCCTAACCATTGGACTGCCAGTGAGTTTCCTAAATTCTTAGGAGATAGCTTTAAACATAATTAGTTTTGGACAACAAATAGAGCTCATCAGCATTATATGCTCCCAGAAAACAAAATAAGAATGTTAATACTGTTTCATTTCCTTGTGTTTCATCACTTCCCAATTTGGGATCATTTGAAATTTTAGTAAAAATTTTTTTCTATTAAGCATAAAAAATTTAAGCTTAACAATGCACTTTTAATTGCTTCTTTTGTTCTTTTTTTTACGATACTTTCTTATAATCCCACATTTTCCCTTATCTCAGCTTCTTAGTTTCATTGGTATATAAGACTGAATAACTTGTTCACATTTTAGTAGAAATTGGCCCAGATTATAGAGCTCATCTCAGCGACTGCGGAGGCAGAAGACATCCTGCAAGGAGGACATGTGAATAGCACTAGCTGCTTGTGACAATGAACTGCCCCAGCCCTTTGGTCTCAGAGCCCACAGTCTTGCATTTTGGCCTGTGGGCAATCCCTGCTCTGTCTTGCTCCATGTATTCAGGAGGTGGGGGGCTGGCTGACAAACCTAGTTCCTTTGAATGCACTGCCCCAATTAATCACTGTGACAATTGCTCCCTGACCTCCTTCTGCCTGAAGTTCCCTGTAATCACTCTCAATCCACACTGCTTCTCTCCTATATGCTATTCTCTGGTCTCGTTTCCCGGAGAATTCAAACCTCTTTGCTCCGTATCTCATACGATGATCGTCCTCTTTGGTGTTGACATTACTCTTCTTGTTCTCCAGTGCTGTTATGAATATATTTCTTTGATCGTATCACCGACAGAGTGGGAGAGAGTGTGTGCTCATTTGACTATTTTGTTCCTATTTCTGGATTACATATATAACATGTAACAATGCTGCTAACATATATAACATATGAAACAATGTCCCTGCTCACCAGCTCTACTCTTGCTGTGTTGTTTCAAAAAGAAATTTTAATTTTTTAACTTGTACTTCCTTTCCTTTCGTCTTGTCTTTTTTTTTTTCCCTTAGCTGTTTCTCCTTATTTTTGTTCAGTATAATCCAACATGATGGTAAAAGTCTGTCTTTTCAGCCAGCCACACATAAAAACCAATAAAATCTTAACTCTGTTACTTATTTACTATGTGTACTCTGCCAAATGGCAAAGAAAGAATTTCCAGTATAGATTCCCCTACTGGTACTAAGAGCATCTGTAAAATCACAGTCATGTGAAAGAAAGCCAAAAACGTACAATGGAGGTAGTGTTGTCCAAAATGGTTTTCTTTAAATGTACTTATCTTAAAAGGACTCTGTATGTTCCTTCAGCGAAATGGATACTTTCTCTTCCCACATGTTCAATTGGCAATCACCTTATTTTCTGGAACTGCATTGTCAACTTTCCTTGTTTGCTACTGGAATCATGCAAAGAATATTAATATTTTATCAGAGAGTTACTGTTTTTATAAAAACTATTATAAAGTTTTTATTAAGCTAAAAAATATATATTTCTGTGCTTTTTAAGGTAAATTGTTCTCATTAAGAGAAATTGTTCTCATTTATCGTTTCCAGTTATTGCTTTTGCCCTGCAATTCCATCTCTGAAATTATAATGTAAAACCTTAGAATAGAAGTTAATTTCTATTATTTCATCTAAGGCATTTTTGGCATGAATGTTAAGGTTAGTGATAATGTTATTATATTGTATGTGATAAATGGATACCAGGAAGTGTGGTTTACCTAAATTAATGCAATTCTCATAGAGCAAAGGAATGATATTCTCTTTTCAAATTTTCCAAACATACTTGAAGTTCCAATATTATTCATGTAAATTCAAGAAAACTGATCAGTACACAAACAACAGTAGTTCGTTAAAAAAAAAAAAAACTGTAGCTATTTAATGCTTTTAACACCTTGAAATCTGTATTTTGGGAGTACAGTTTTACCAGCATCTTGAGATATATTTAACTTCTCAGTATCACCTATATAATTTCTCTCTCTTTTTATTGGAATATAATTGTTTTACAATGTTGTGTTAGTTTCTGCTGCACAACAACTCTGAAACAGCTGTAAGTATATGTATATCCCCCCCTCTTGAGTCTCCCTTCCACCCACCCCCATCCCATACATCTAGGTCATCACAAAATACCGAGCCTTTTTCCCCTAATACCTGCGATTCATGTGTACCTTTAGATTCTTACCTGAAGCCTCCTTTGCTTTGTGCTTTATTCTTATGCCAGTTCTCTCTGTTCCTGGGACATGTGTTGAGTCTTATTTAGATTTTGGAGCAAATAATAAAAGTGAGAAAAGGAACAGGCTATTCTGGTGCTACAAGGAACTAACAAGGTAATTTATCCCACTCTTCATTGTTTCCATGAGAAAAGCCTAGAAAAAAAACGTGCTTGGTTAAATTTTCATGACAGGCTCACACTAATGAGAAAGGGTGTACATCCGTGGTGGGTAGAGTGGGTTTTCTGGCCTCTCTTACTCCTGTCCCTGCTTTGAGCAGATGATTCAAGTTAAGATGATGCCAAATTTCAGGAGATGTAAAAATGTCTTTAGCTCTAGAATGTGGATAATACATACTAAACTCCTACCTTGATTTTGAAGAAATCTATACTTAAATTTTGGTTTTTGCATTGTCTTTTTTTCTTAATCATATAAGCTTATGCTATTTGAATATGTAAAATAATTTAAGTTGCTAAGGCAAATTCTAAATAACCACAGTATGGAAAGTACATGAATGTCACCTTGGGAAAAAATTTTGCTTGTCAAAGACTGAGTATAATAATATAATATTTTGAGTCTTTGAAAAAGTTCCCGTCTGTTCCCCATGGGCTTTTATGTGGAACTAACTAAACCATTTTCTGTATAAAATCAAACAAACCCACAAGTAGACAGCAAAGAATCTGGGGTAATTGACTGGACTTTGTCTGAAAGCTTCATTTAAGGATTGAATTAACAAAGAACACACATTTTTTTCTTTTTTTCTGTTTGTTGTGTAATTCTAGTAGTGGAAAGCTAGATTACTGTTTAGTTGATAGCTTTTGCCTTAAGCATATTCTTTTATTTCTCTCTCTCTCTGTGTATGTGTGTGTGTGTGTATGTATGAGGGAGAGAAAGAGGGGGGAATTTTAAAAGCAAAATCTGACCTGTTGGGTAATTAACACCCTTACAAAAAAATAAAGGGTTTATTGTAACTTGGTTTGGAGGAAAGAAGCCTGAATGAGGAAACCCAAGTTTCACTTCCAGCTCTTACAAACATACTTGTGAGATGTTGAGTAAGTCACTTGCTTTTTCTGGATCTTAGTTTCCTCATCTGTGAAACTATAAAGGGGGATAGGATTTACTTTCAAAACCTTTTCCCAACTTTAAAGTTTCATAATTTTCTGAAATAAAGTATTTGTACTTCACTGATCCTCACAAAATAAATAGATAACATTTAGTAGCCATAAATATCAGAATGATTTTTTACATCACTTTCTTCTTGGAAAGAAATACAATACATGAGAAAATAGCCTTTCTTACTGGACAAGCTTACACTTAAGAATAATTTTATCTTCATCAACCCAGCAAGCTCTATCTTTTGGGGACTTATTAGTTGCTTTTTGGTGGTTATAGCCAAAATTTCAATTATACCTCTTTCTTAAAAATTTGCTTACTGTGTATTTTTTAAAAATTAATTATTTTCTTCAAGAGGAATATAATAGTTTGTTCAGTTCAGTTCAGTTCAGTTCAGTCGCTCAGTCGTGTCCGACTCTTTGCCACCCCATGAACCGCAGCACGCCTGGCCTCCCTGTCCATCACCAACTCCCGGACTTTACCCAAACTTATGTCCACTGAGTCAGTGATTCCATCTAACCATCTCATCTTCTGTCGTCCCCTTCTCCTCCTGCCTTCAATCTGTCCCAGCATCAGGGTCTTTTCAAATGAGTCAGCTCTTCACATCAGGTTGCCAAAATATCGATAGTTTGTACTCATCTATATATTTCTGTGATTATTTCATTACCTGTTTTCATACTAGCCTATATGGCCCAGGAGAGCAGATATCATTTCTGTATAGTTAACAATTCAATCGTAGAGTTCCATGCAGTGCCTGGCATCTAGTATGTGTTCAATGAAGGAAGAAGTATGGTTGTATAGGTCTGACCGAGATGGTTATCCTTGAATCCTCCGAGAACATTTCTGAAAGAAAAGACAAGACTCACCTTCCTTTCTGAGTTCTCTGGAATGTATTGTTGATGAGGCATTTTCTTAGGGGTTTTCTCTTTTGGGAGGTGAATAAAGATGGCATTGATCTGGCCTGATAAATTTCCCACAGCCACTAGTTGTTAGACAGTTTAGATCTTATTTATTTTTCCTGTATCATCTGTGTAGAAAGGCTGTTTGTAAACCAGATGTAAGCAGCTAATTGATGAGGCCTCTTTCTCTACCTCCCCACAAACGTTTATGACTTTTCATATAGATCCTTAATCTCAGTTTGCTAAAGCACTCGACTGAGCATTCTGACTCACCATCCTCCACGAGAATGAGGGGATCAACGCCAGCAAGCCAGAGAGATCACACACAGCCAGGATAAAGCTAACAGATTCAGAACACACCCATCAATGACGCTGCGGCAAGAGTCTGTGTGGTTAGAGCTTGACGCTGGTTATGATACCCAAGCAATGTCACAGCTCAATGAGATCAGGGATTTTGATCATCGTTATAATATTCCTTCATAAACCATAACTGACAGGTGGAGCTGGGCCCTATATGGAAAGTGATGCAATGATATTGCTTGAGGAATTTTGCAAGGATAAGGTTTACGCAGGTTTAAAAGAAAAATCCACTCAACCCTCTTTCCTTTCTTCTCTCTTTCTATCTCTCCTCCCTCTCTTCTCCCCTCCCTCCTGTCTTTCTACATTCCTTCCTCCTTCCCTCCCTCCCTTTCATTTCATAAACAGACTGTATTCTGCAGTGAAAGATCTTGGATTGTAGAGTGACGCAGTTAGTATTTAACATCTTGACAATGCCATTTTCTATCAAGCCACTTTCACCTTTCTCAGGCTGTTTTCTCTGGAGAAGGCAATGGCACCCCACTCCAGTACTCTTGCCTGCAAAATGCCATGGATGGAGAAGCCTGGTAGGCTGCAGTCCATGGGGCCGCTAAGAGTCAGGCACGACTGAGCGGCTTCACTTTCTCTTTTCACTTTCATGCACTGGAGAAGGAAATGGCAGCCCACTCCAGTATTCTTGCCTGAAGAATCCCAGGGCTGGGGGAGCCTGGTGGGCTGCCGTCTATGGGGTCATGACTGAAGTGACTTAGCAGCAGCAGGCTATTTCCTCAAGTATTAAAAGGCGGTTCATAAATGCTTACTTACATCATAGTGTTGTAGGGAAGCTTAAGTATTATAGCAACATCAGCTACTATTTATTAAACATCAAATATGTGCATTATCTAATTTAATACAATAACTTTGCAAAGTAAAATGTCTGGTACATGCTAGGTGACATATAAGTAACAAGGTAGCAGAAATATTGGGTGTTCTCTATACCATGTTTTTTTCTAGTAAATGCTTCCTTAATTGTCAGGTGTCATTATTCATGTATTAGGCTGCAGAGTTCCTGCCACCAAAGTGAAACTGATCATTCATTCATTCAAAATATGTTCTTTGAGTATCTGCTACATACCAGGTATATTGTGTGTGTTACTTGGGAGAAAATAGAACAAGGAGCAAGACATGATTCCTAACTTCAAAGGGGTTATAATTGAGGAGAAGTTATAGACAAATAAAAAGACCATTATAACCAAATGTGTTAAGTCCATTGATAGCAGGAAATACAAAATGGACGTTTTAGAAGGAGAGATCCGTGATTCCAATTTGGTGGGTTTCAGTGAGAGTTCCTGGGAGGATATCATATCTACACTGAGACTAGAAAGATGAGTAAAATACAGATTAGAGGCTGCAGTGTGTTCTAAAGAACTCCATATTCCAAGGCACTACGAGAGGCAAGCTCCAGGAGTTGGTGATGGACAGGGAAGCCTGGTGTGCTCCAGCCCAAAAAGTCGGACACGACTGAGCGACTGAACTGAACTGAAGAAGAGATTCACTGTGACGGATCTGAGAAACTCAAAGCAGTTCATTCTAGAATTTGAGGGCATCAGTGATGAGAGTTGTAACTGGGGGCAAGCAGGACTGCTGGTCCTGGAAATGTTGGGTACCCTCCTAGCAGACATTGTTGAATTCCTAGCTACCTTTTAGCTGTTCTCAAGTTCTCAGTTCCTCTCTTCCTCGCATGACGCTGATCTGAGTGGGCTTACAGTTACGCTGCTAACTCCTGATTCACATGTAACCTTTAGGCTGTGTTCTTGATCCTGAAGAGGAAAGGCTTATCTTCCTAGTAACATGGCAGGATATTCTCCGTCAGTTGGCTGTCTGTAAATATCAGTTCTCCTCTTATCTAAGAGGGGTTTGGCTCCAGGGCAAGGAGGCTCTTATCAAGGGGCTCTTCTAGCCAGCACCTGGCAGTCTGGGGCCCTTTTAACAGGCCAAGGAATCTGAGGCCAAGGCTGGTGAGGGTCAAGTTTCACTGAACTTGGCCTTGACTCTAAGTGCCTTCTGGGAATCCTGAGCAATCAGGATCTGGGGACATGATCACCTAATTGCCAGACTCTGGGATGTGACCATCTAATTACCATTTCACTTTTTCTGGGACTAGAGAGATGAGTGACACATAGATCAATAAGCTGGGAGGACTGATTCATTTATTGACTCCCAGATAGTTGATCTTTGAGCTTGTGTTACTCCTCCAGGAGCTAGGCTGCCAGGGTGCGGAGAAAAATCTAAGGTGTGGTCAGGATCCAGAGATAGGCAAACAGATGGCCAGTTCTCAGCATCGCCTTTCTTTTGTGCGCGAATTAAATGTTCACTCACTCAGTGTAAATGTGGATCTATATGTCATATCCAGACCCAGACATTTTGAAAATAGAAGAGGCTGCTAGTCATGAGTGTCCTGGGACAGCAGGCATCAGCTGGGACTGCTTCAGGCAGACTCAGACGTGTGTGCATTCGTGTGCAGTTGCTTCATTGTGTCCGACTCTGTGACCCAATGGATTATTGGGTCGAGCTCCTCTGTCCATGGGATTCTCCAGGCAGGACTATTGGAGTGAGTTGCCATGCCCTCCTCCAGGGGATCTTCCCGACCCAGGCACAGACATAGGGGTGCCGTAACCATGAGCTCCCTGTTGGTCTAACACTGCTCCCCAGTTCATGGTGTGTGTACTTAGGGGGGAAGAACCTGTGGTCAAGGCATTTCTGGGCCTTTTCATGGCATTATGTGTTTATGCTCCCCAAGGCCATTTCTGAAACATTCCCCATTTTATGTAATCCTCATGTTTCTGTAAGGCCAGTCAATTAGCCATTTGAGTATAAGACAGTCAGTTTCTATTCAAAGTAAAGGGATGGGATGGTAAAACGGAAAATCTGAAGGGAGAGGTCATCCCGGAAGGGAAAGCTTGAGCTCTATATTCTGACTTTTTTATAATCTTTTATTAGTTAGAATGTGGAGGTGGAGACATCATTCTCTTTAAAGGGTTGGCTTTTAAATTCTGTCTCAACCGTGATTAACTTTGATGATACCTGACTAAGTGGGTAGGGATAATTATTTGTGTTATTATTGTTTATCCAGAGAGGTGACAAGGAAGAAAATATGTCACGTGCAACTAACAGACGAGAGACTAAGGAGGCGCCTTCTCGATGTATAAACTGTTTTCTCCTGAACAAGTTTCTTGGTAAAATAACTAAAATGACAGTGTGCTGTGAAGCCAATACCCATCTCAGCAGCAGTATTTTTCTCCACCTCAAGTCAAACAGGTTGTGGGAGAATTTGGTGACCGAATGCTACTTTCATTTCTTACTCTTTCGTCCATTCTACCAATGCTAATTATAATTCTAACAATATTAAACAGTAGCACTTAAGGCACTGACTCCCACAGCAGATGTTCTCACCTTGCAACTTTTGCCAGTCAAGGGGTATTTGACATTGTTGGGCATATTTTGGCTTGTCTCAACTGGGGTGGCGTGTAATTGGCATCTAATGATTAGAGGCCAGTGATGCTGCCAAACATTCCACAAAGCCCAGGACAGGCCCCCAAACCAATTCTCTGGCTCCAAATAGCAGCAGTGTTAATGGAGAAAGAAATGGCAACCCACTCCAGCGTTCTTGCCTGGAGAATCCCAGGGATGGGGGAGCCTGGTGGGCTGCCGTCTATGGGTTGCACAGAGTCGGACACGACGGAAGCGACTTAGCAGCAGCAGCAACGTTGAGAAATTGCTCTGCAACATCCCAATCATTCATTCATTTATTCGTGCAATAATTATTTATGGAGCGTCCACTATGTGTAGGTACTACAATGCTAAGGAAATAGCGGTGGTTAAAATTCACACTCTGATTTGTTGCATTCTAATAGGAGAAAAAGATAATAAGCAAGATAAATAAAAAGTTGTAAGTATTAGTGAGGAAACAAAAAATAAGCTGGGGAAAGGTAGGGAATGGTGAGATGGAAGCGCTCACATGACTCGTTGAGGTGGGGATATTTATCACCATTTATCCATTCTGAAGGAGATCAGCCCTGGGATTTCTCTGGAAGGAATGATGCTAAAGCTGAAACTCCAGTAGTTTGGCCACCTCATGAGAAGAGTTGACTCATTGGAAAAGACTCTGATGCTGGGAGGTATTGGGGACAGGAGGAGAAGGGGACGACCGAGGATAAGATGGCTGGATGGCATCACGGACTCGATGGACATGAGTTTGAGTGAACTCCGGGAGGTGGTGATGGACAGGGAGGCCTGGTGTGCTGCGATTCATGGGGTCGCAAAAAGTCGGACACGACTGAGTGACTGAACTGAACTGAACTGATGATAAGGAAACTGCATCTTAGCGAGGTGAAACATGGCATCAGGGGTAACACTCCTCCCAGGAGATGTAGCTGAGATTTGATGGTGGATGTGTCTAATGCTTTAGAGTCTAAATGGTTATTTCCACTTGTTCTCTGAGGTATATTATTCCCAGGGGTTTCCTTGCTTCTTTTGAGGAGATGGCCCTTTTTAATTCTCCCCTTTTAAATTACAGATAACCATCTCCTGCCCCACCCAAATTCTTCATTTCTAGCATCTGTATTTCTCTTGGTTCCCTGATTACATCCTTTCCCCAGACTCCTTACCCTTGTGACTTAACAGGTTCCAAGCTCTCTGCCACTTAAGCACTAAAGTGAAAAAGTGCCCGCTTTCATTCTACAAACTCTTCCATCTGTAGCTGTAGCCCCTCCCTCTCCTTTTTCATAACTTAAATGTCTTTTAAAGACGCTCATTTATGCTGTCTCTTTCCCTCTACATCCCCCTCAGTTTGCTTGTAAAATGACCTCTGTGCTCTTCACTCCACACACTGTCCAGGTTCAGCAGTGACCCCACGGTCTCCGTTTTAGTAGACTTTCCCCTCTGTGTGCCCTCTCTCACATGGCCTCCTCGCTGCGCTCGGTGCTCGTGACCCTTTTTGCCGTGTGTCTGACATTCTTCCTCTCTCTTGACTTCCGTTTTTTTAGCTCTGCAAATTCCTCCTTACTCATTGGCTTTTCCTTCCAGGTAGCCTTCATGGGTTTCTCTTCTCTTTCACCCCGTCTCAAACAGGCATGCTTTTGTCTCTCCTGCTTTACTTTCAACCATGGCTTCTACTGGTTTGTTGCTTAGAGTAATGCCAAAGGTATATAACACATTTGGAATCTGCTGAGATGCGAAGGTGGCTTAATGTGATAAGCAGATGATGTGTGAGAGTGAGGAACACCTCTGATGGTGGCCAACCCACCCAGAATCTACACTCTTGAACTAAACTGACTGAGCATCACAGCAGGGATCCCCCTGCAGCCCCCCAAGTGATGATGAGGCCTCCCTAGCTGATCTCTCTATTCCCAGCTTTAGCTCCATTCTTACCTCTTATCATATTCAGCTTTCCAAGGGCAAATCTGATCAGAATCTAGTTACTACCCCCTTGTATCAGTCTGTTCAGTCTGCTATAACAAAATACCATGGACTGGGTGGCTTATAAATAGCAGACTTTTATTTCTCACAGTCTGGAGGCTGGAGAATACTAGATAAAGCTGCTGGTGTGGTTGAACCAGGGCCTTCTTCCCAGCTCATCGATGTCTGTCTTCTCATTGTGTCCTGACATGATGAAAAGGGCAAGTGACTTATGTCTTTTGTCTTGATTTATGTCATCTAACTGGAAGCTTGTACCTCTTCATCCCTTTCATTTATTTTGCCCACTCCCCAGCCTCCCCCACCCCTGGCAAGCCTAGTTTGTGTATATGAGTCTTTCTGCTACTGAAAATGTGTGTGGTGTGGTTCAGCTGCTCTCGGATCAAAAGTCAATAAACAGGCCAGGTTTGTGGAAAGGAACATTTGCTTTATTTTGGATGCTGGCAACTGGTGGGAAGGTAGGGGAGACGGTGGCAGACATCTGTCCAAAAGTCGACTGCCTCGCCCCCTTCCCCCATGACCCAACAAGCAGGATATGTGAGATTTTATAGACAGTGTGTGTGTGTTGGGGGGCACTACATGCAGAAACAGCAGAGTCATCTCTCTCAGTCATCTTCAGATTGGCCATGGGTGGCCTGAGCAGTGTCATCTTGATTGTTTTACGTACAGTTAAGCTTCAGTTCCATTTGTTCCCATTTCTCTAAGGCTAAGTCTCAGGACTGTTACAGCTCATGTCCTGGGTACAGTCTGGTTATCATGTAGTTAACTTCTCCATCAGGGTGTTCTAGTATCTACAAGACGGATCACAGGGTATGGCTCAGAATATTATCCATAGCCCTTGAGAAAGAATGAAAGGTCCTTGAGGATGCTTAATGACTGCCTTATTACGGTTTAGTCGTCTGTGATTGTTTTCCTTTGTTTCAGCAGTTCTCACTTCTCTGATTAAATTTATCCTTTGGCTAAAGTTTTCCACGAACAAAAGGCAGGCAGCGGGAACGGTGGTGTGGGGGTGGGGGGAGCAAGGCCCATAGGGTCCTGCTCCGTCTCTGTTTCATTTGTTTTATGCTTGTTCTTTCAGCTTTTAGATTCTCTGTATCAGTGAAGTCACACAGTATGTCTTTTTCTATTTGACTTATTTCACTTAGAATACTTTCTCTAGGTCCCTCATGTTGCCCCCAACAAGATTCATTCATTTTTATGACTCAGTCATATTTCACTGGACATATATACCACATCTCTTATGTGGGCACAAATGATCTTATCACTCCCAAAGTCCCCACCTCCAAATATCATCATATTAGGGTTTAGGTTTCAATATATAAATTTGGGGGCCATAAACACTCTGTCTACAGGCCCCCTTCAACGTTCACAACACAGCTCATTTACACTCATGTTTTCATGCTCCTGCACAACTCTCCCATCTGCTTGGAACAAGCCTTCCCTCCCCACGTCTACTCCAGGCATGGACCATGGAGGTCTTACTCTTCTCTCAAAGCTCACCTTGCGTGTTACTTTTGTACCCCTTGTCAGCTTTCCAGGCAAAGTACATATGCCCCCTTGTGCACCCCTTTTCCAATGAGATTGTGCTTTCCTTTAGGGTATGGAGAGGAGGGCTCAAGAGCGAAGCTTTTGTCCTCAAGCAAAGAAAGTTTGTGTCCACAGCAACTTACCTCTGGTTTCTCATTGTGAAGTTTCTGCACTCTTTTAATTTCAAAGTATCGAATTTCTGTCACTAATATGCTGTGTGACCCTGTATATTTCACTTAGCCTCTCTAAACTGTCATTTTATCAACTTAAATTCTGTCAAATATTGCTCTTGTTATACCTCAAGAACATGTATCAAGTTCTCTGAGTTCTCCAGAGGAAAAGATGTCATAAGTCAAAGATGATATAACTTGTCATTCATTAAAATAATAATTTTTATCAAACACTTCATTCAGATCCCAACAAACTGAAATTATTTCCAGCAAAAAATGTCCTCCTCCTTATATATCTTTAAGGCTTGAGACCAGTTATAGCTGGGCTTTGCCATGTAACTTTTTTCTTGTTCACAAGATTATCAATCATTTTTGTCTTCGAGTTCTCTTTAAATTTGTGAAAAACTAAAGATTCAACTTTTACTATTTTACCCTCAAAAGGGGAGTTTCATGTCAGAGACGTGAGCAGATAGAAGTTTAAGATTCTATGTCCTTGATCTTGATCTGAAGCTTTCTTGTATTATCAGCAGCACTTACTGTCACAACCTGGGGAGAAGAAGTGAAGAAACAAAACAGGGGGAATTGGAAGAAAAGAAATGTCGACATGAATGCCAAGTACCTTTATTCACTTTATTACTGTTAGTTTAAGAATTAAGATCATCTTTTAAAAATCTCATTTTGGTGAGATGGCTAAATGTGTGTGAAACGAAAAATGGTAAGGGAAAATAATGGAAGAAGGGTATTAATCAGGACATCTTTCAGTCATAATACTTCAGTGTCCCATTGACATTTCCCTGGAATATCTCCGTGAATGGAAAACCGATGCTTAGATAATAGGGGTGGATAGCTATGAAGAGAGAGAAATAGAAGGCATTGATTATGTCTCCTGTGCTATGTGTTTATATAATTTGTTTATACCTTTAACCCTTTGTAGTATATTTACCTCCTTTTGAGTGAAGCCAACTGGAGCTCACTATGCAGTTAGTAGTACATAGAGTCAAAATGGAAACCTCAGATTTTCTGGCTCAAACACCATACCACACTGATTCTACTGATTCTAAAAGTAGAAATAGATGTCCTGACCTCACTATTTATGGCTGAATATTATTCAGTCATAAAAAGGGATGAAATAGGGTCAGGACATTTAAACATTAAAACTGCTCTTAAAAAGCAATTTAAAAAATTGGAATGTAATTGCTTTACAACATTGTGTCAGCTTCTGCTGTAAATAAAGGGCCTCAGCTATAGGTACTTGTTTATCCCCACCCTCTTGGCCCTCCCTCCCTCCTCTCCCCCAGTCCCACCCATCTAGGCCATCACAGAGCGCCGGGCTGAGCCTCCTGTGCTTAACAGCAGGTTCCCACTAGTTATCTGTCTTACCCTTGGTAGTGTGTATATGTCAATGCTACCCTCTCGATTTGCTCTACCCTCCCATCTGCCCCTGTGTCCGCATGCCCATTCTCTACAGCCGCATCTCTATTCCCGAGCTAGAACTACGTTCATCGGTACCATTTTCTAGGAAGATGTGGTGCATATATACAATGGAATACTGCTCAGCCATAAAAAGGGAAAAACTGGGTCATTTGTAGCAATATGGATGAACCTAGAGCCTGTCATACAGAGTGAAGTCAGAAAGAGAAAAACAAATATTGCATATGAATGCCTCAAGCAGTTTACAACCCAGAAAAGACAAGCAAATGTCTCTCTAAAAACCAAAATCAGCAGACCACCTATTTATCATATTGTAAGTACTATAAAAGTAATTTCATCTGCAATGGTGATGAAGGTTCAGTCTCACTGTCAAGAAAACCCCTTTTTGAGTTGTTGTTTTTTCCTCGACAGTAATGCAGAAACATAGAGATACTATTTTTGCTAATTTTTTCCAGCAAATAATGTTAACGGGTCACATGAACTTTGAAGTTACCCAGATTTAACTTCACTTGCCATGCAAATTTGGTCAAGTAATCTCTATCAGACTCGGTTTCCACCTGTTAAATTGGGAAGATGGTATTAATAGCGTTGGTGTTAGTGGTAAAGAACCTGCCCATCACTGCAGGAGATGTAAGAGACACAGGTTCGATCCCTGAGTCGGGAAGATCCCCTGGAGAAGGGAATGGCACCCAACTCCAATACTCTTGCCTAGGAAATCCCATGGACAGAGGAGCCTGGCGGGCTATAGTCCATGGGGTTGCAAAGAGTCGGACCAAACTGATCAACTGAGCACACAGCACATAAAAATTAAAGAGCTGCCTGATTTATGCTTAGTTTTCAAAAGTGATGGTTGTGAGAATTTGCAGCAGCCTTTAATGTTGGCATGTGTTTTGATACATTTTAATGTATTTTTAAGACTTTTGGTGGTAGGGGGAAGGAACGTGGTTTGAGATGAAGCCTCTGGACTCCTGACCAGTGGTTACAGTCAGTCAACTATTTGCACCAGAGTGCTAAGGAATTGGGTATGCAGAGGAGAGATGCTAGAGTCAGGGAGATATCCAAAAGACGGAATCAAGAGTTTCACTAAAAAGTACTTTTCAAAATTGAGTCAAGGAACTGGCAGCGATCTCAGAGAAGAAAGCAGGAAAGGGGCCAGGGTGGAAGACAAACATGAACATTTGTTTTTCCTAAACTGATCATCGCAGTTCTTGGGCCAATTATCACACAATTTTCCTCTCTTTCGAAGGACTAACCTTACAAAATAAAAAATCACAAAATGATGTCACCCCGTATTTTCCTCTCCCTTGTTTCATTCTTTAATATCAGACATTGAGAGGAGAAGTTATTGCATGTAAACCTGAAGAGAGTCATAATGCATCCAAACCACTTAAATGAAGGGAAAAGAAATAATCAGGCTCCCATTATGCAAAATGGTGCTCAGTTAATTTATTGCACTGCACTGAATAATAAGCTGTTAGATTCCACATTGCGTTTTTCATGTTAGATCAAACAGCCTACTGCTGCTAGAGCTTATTTCATATCGCATAAAATTTGGATATATTACAATGGAGTAGTTATTAGTCCATTATAAGAGACAGACTTAAGTACTTCATTGATAGGATCTCTCCATTTGGAAAGTGGCACGGGAGAAGAGATGCAAACGAGGAAATGGACAGAGGGGCATTGCCTATCAACCCGCTCTGCTGTGGGTGACTGCTGTTTACCACACATGGGGCTGGTGCCTTGGAGAAAAGCAGCATTTCCAGTGGGAAGAAAATCCAAAGAGAGTTTATGTTCCTTTTCAGGGAAGTGTTGACATTTTAATTACTTTCTGTTTTCTTTGGAGCTAAACTTGAGAATTGGAAGCAAGTTAGAAAAATAAAAAATTGGCTTTATTAGAAATCAGATGAATTGACACGCAGCCATGACCTGGAGAAAGTCCAGATTCAGCCCTTGACAAACTCAAGTCTCCAGCAGGACTCGCAGAGCCAAAAAATCCAGCCATTGAAAAACGAACCAGACGAATTCCTGCTTGGGGCGTGTCATCTGTGAGAGCAGACTGCTTTTTTCTGAGCAGTTTCATCTTTTCTGCCCTGTGGGCCCCCTGTTCTTTACTTTCGCATACTTTTTCCTTTAAACTTTGGTCTCTCAGGAATTTGTGAGGATAAGTAGAACAGGAGCGCAAAGAGAATGATCTTGAAGAGTTGGAATGAGTTGTGAAAACTGGTGGGTGGGTTTAGCATTAGTAGTTTTTAAGATAATCAGATACCTCTTGGTATTTCATCAAAGAAAAGTGCCTGTCTCCGTATAGGTGAAGCTGGAGTAAATGGTTTAGGGAGATGTGGTTTATTTGCACCCTCTCCTGACAAGGGAATCAAACCAGTCTATCCTAAAAGAAATCAGTCCTGAGTATTGACTGGAAGGACAGATGCTGAAGCTGAGGCCACGTGATGCGATGAACTGAGTCACTAGAAAAGACCCCAGTGTTGGGAAAGACTGAAGGCAGGAGGAGAAAGTGATGGCAGAGGATGAGTTGGTTAGATGGCATCACTGACTCAATGGACATGAGTTTGGTGGATGGACAGGGAAACCTAGTGTGCTGCAGTCCGTGGGGTTGCAAAGTCAGACACAACTGAGCGACTGAACTGAACTGAAATTGCATCTGCCTGCAATGCAAGAAATCAGGGTTTGATCCCTCGGTCAGAAAGATACCCTGGAGAATGGAATGGCTCCCCACTCTGGTATTCTTACCTGGAGAATCCCATGGACAGAAGAGCCTGGTGGGCTATGGTCCGTGAGGTTACAAAGAGTCAGACATGACTGAATGATTAACACTTGCACCTGTGGTTGCCGAGAACTGAATAAATATTTAACAAAACCGGTGTACCCACATGGGCTCCAGGATCAGCAAAACTAAAAATTGTGACTTGGGACAAGATTGAAGCTGAAAAAAACAAATCAAAACTAAACAACCCCAACCAGCATGTTCATGGTTCCCAAAAGGGTGGCACGTGAGGATATAAGCTCTTGTCCCCTCCTAAGCCTTCCTAGTCTTACTACACTTCAGAGACAGTGTAGAAACTCTGCTAAGCTTAGATCACTTAATTCAGTAATAAGTGATAAACCTGAGCCCCTAAAAAATAATTTCTCAATTATCTACAGCATGCCAAGTGTTTAAATCCATATTTAAAATTTTTCAAAAATCCTGTAAGGAGATGTTATTCCTGCTCTAGATAATATTATTTCTGTTTTATAAATGAAAACTAAGGTTGGGCAGGTTAAGTAAATTTATAAGTTATACAAACTTGTATTATAAAACATTTCAAATACATGCAAAAAAAAAAAAAAGAGAGAGAGAGAGATAAAATAGTAAAATGAACCTCTGGGCTTATTTTACTTGACCCACTCAGGATTGACACTTACCTCACCTCATTATTTTGAAACAAATCCCAAACAAATATAGGTCATTTCTTCTATATATCTTCCAATAAGAGTCTTGAAGAGATATGGATCCTTTAAAATAAAATAACCATAATATCTTTATCACATCTAAAATATTAACGATAATACAACATATAGTAATATCAACAATTATGCAGTTAGCACTCACCTATCCCCAACTGTCTTACAATTTTTTTTTTTTTAAGTTCGTTTGAATCCAGATCCAAAAAAGGTCCATGCACTGTGCTTGTTTGTGAGTCTCTTAGGTTTCGTTAAAATATATGGGTTCCTCGTTTAACTCTATTATTTTTTTCCTTAGGATTCTTGGCTGAAAAAATGAGAGTGCTTTTCCCTGAAATTTTCTAATATTCTGAATTGTGTTCCCTTGAAATTTCCTAACAATCTGAATTTTCTTGATTCCGTTTTTGAGGTTTTCTCAAATATATTTACTGCCTTGTACTTCGTACTTCTTATATATTTATAGGTAAAGACAGAGATTTTGTTAGATGCTGATTCCATATTTTTAGCAAGACTAAGTCATTAATTGTGGTATATATTTTCATCTGTAGAAATGTATTTGTGTGTGTGTGTAATCTTATCAATTATTGAGGCTTGTTGCTTGGGTCCATTATTTCATTAGCTACTGTAAAGTTGTGACGTCCTAATTTTATGATTTAAAAAGAACAGACTATTTTTTAGGATAGTTTTAGATTCATGGTAAACCTGAGTGAAAAGTACACGTATACTCTTTCTTCCCCCACTCCCTTCCCCCTCATCCTCTTTCACTTTCAACATCCATCACCAAAGTGGTACAAGTGCAAGGAGGGAACCTGCGCTGACGCATCGTTGTCACTCAAAGTCCGTAGTTAACATTACATCACTCTCTGTGTTGTATGGTCTGTAGATTTTGATAAATATATAATGGCATGTATCCATCAGTGATTTTATTTTATTAGCCAGAGTCCTTCTACACTGAGAAACTTCCTTCTCATTACCTATTTGGTTATATGAAGTAAGGTTCATATATATATACATAAACAGGACAACTGCTTTGTCCTTTGCCTTTAGCTACTAGTTTGTAAAATAATGAGCTGCTTCTCTTTGGTGTTCTCTGAAGTGAGCAGAGCTGCTGCTTTTCCTGCTACTGCTACTATCACTGTCACTAAGAGGTCATGCATTTAAGCATATTCGATGTTTCAATATTTTATTCTACATGTGAATATACATATACATGACAACTTGTTGGTAAACTTCTAGGTTACCTGTGTCTATAAATCTACACGATTTTGGTGCTTTGATTTGGAGAAAATAATTCTTGTGGTGATTTTACATTTTATCTTACAATCCTTTTCCACTTACTGATTCTTAAAAAGATTCCTCCGAGTCTCTGAGGATGGTAGAAAACCTTCCTCTGTTGCTAGAAAAACAAAAGCAGCTGTGTTTATTGACAAAAGCGCAGGAAAGCAAGAAGGAAGGAAGGACGGAGGAGGAAAGGAAGGAGAAATAAAAACCAGAGCAAGCGAATAAGTATTAAAATAGAAGCCACTTTAGGGACTTCCCTGATGGTACTGTGGAGGGGAATCTGCCTGCCCATGCAGGGGACATGGGTTTGTTCCTGATCCGGGAAGACTGCACATGCTGCAGAGCAACCAAGCTCATGTACCACAGTGACTGAAGCCTGGGAGCTCTAGGGCCAATGAGCTGCGTCTACTAAGCTTACACACTTAGAGCGCGTGCTCTGCGCTGAGAGAAAGTCCACACACAGCAGTGAAAACCCAGTGCAATCAAAAATAAATACACTGTAAAAAATATAAGCTGATTAATCCATAGGCTACTGCATAGTCTGGGGAAATTGTTGCAGTTAACTTATTTACATAGGGTCATGTGACATTACAGTGAAGTGGTTAAGCTCAAAGCCTTGATATTCAGACACTTGGGTCAAATCTCTAGCTCTGGTCCCTCCTAGTTGTGTCAACTCACCCACTGTTACTTCTCTGTGGCTTGGTTTCCTTGCCAGTGAAATAGGAGTAAAGTAGCACAGACATGTAAGGATAAAGCAAACGCTAGTTGGTTTCGTTGTCATAGTGATGTTGACGATGATGTGTGAAGATGTGAATATTTACAAAGTAGTGTCTCTTTCTCGACACAGAAGAGAAGAATAGTAGAAACCGATACTTGTTGAATAACTACTAGAGGCAGGTACCAAACTAGCATCTGTCTTATGCAATTTATTATCAACTTTAATATTTTTAAAATCTATCACCATTACTCATTATTTATCCTAGCGCATATCTGGAAAAGAGAGGAGATACAATATACCTTTTCTGTCAATTGAGCAATTAGATGTATTTGACCCATATTAGGTTTTGCAATCATCTGTGAAGAACTTTTACAAAACAAGGGAGGATATGATATTAGCAAAGAACAGAACTTGAAAAATCTGTTAAAAAGCCTTAACACTGAATCCCAGTAAAGATGTTGAAGCACTAAAGTGAGCAGTGAGAGCCTAGTGAACCACACAATTCCAGTGTTGTCCAAGGCAAATCGATATCAGTATGCACCAGAGTTTTATCTTGCACAGGAAAAGAAAGAAAGCAAAGAGGAATAATTTTGGAATCACTCCTCCAACCACGGAAATGATTTTAATTACCAGTTCATCTGTTGGCAGACTCTTTTGGCAGATGTACCTGCAACTTGGAAAGATAACAAATGAACCAGTTCCTTGCTCCAGAGTTGACACTGATAGGGCTTGCTGAATTTGTTCTCAGAAAAGAATCCCAGGCAACAATACATCTGGCACTCTGTTCGAGGAATTTGTCATGTCATTGACATGTTCAGCCTCCATTGTCCACACCACCCTGACAGCAGGTCCTTTATATTTCAAAGAAATTGCAGTCTGAATTAATATAATTAGAACGTAACTGCTATTCACTGCACAAACTCCTCATTTCCAGGAGTACAGATCTGATAGCATGTCTGTGTTCAGAATCTTTCCAGTGATGGCTGGAGGGGAGCAAGCAGATGATAAAATGATAGAACATGCCCTCTTTCACCAGCCTCTTTAAGTACCAGCTAATAGAAATATAATAGGAGGAGAAAACTGTTCTGTCTCCGGCATATCTAAGTAGAAGTACTTCTCAAGTTTATCAGCCTGTATAACACTTTCATAAAATCAGTAGTATAGAGTGTCTGACGTAAGAGAAAAATATGAAACAGGAAAGACAGTTTTATGAAGTAGAATGGATAATTTATGGATAGAATTAAAGAATTAAAAGGTGGTTAGATAACTAGTGGCTCAGACGGTAAAGCGTCTGTCTACAATGTGGGAGATCTGGGTTTGATCCCTGGGTCGGGAAGTTCCCTGGAGAAGGAAATGGCAACCCACTCCAAAAATCCCATGCATGGAGGAGCCTGGTGTCCATGGGATCGCAAAGAGTCAGACACGACTGAGCGACTTCACTTTCACTTAGATGACTACAGTCGTTCTTTTCTACTTCATTTTGAACAGTCAATGCCACCAGCCAAGCAATCACCACCAAGTAAACAATTAGATTCTTGAATTTCATTCTTTGTTATTGTTATGTTTCCACAAATGTTTGACTATCAATGTAGTAAAAACTGAATATCAGCATCTTTTTTAGGGGGGAGTATAAGATTGATTTACATTCTTTCAAGTATGTTAACTTTCTCACCTCAAAGAACTCATTTGAAGGGACAAACTGATGAGACTGATGCTCACAGACTCTCCTCTGAGGAGCGTAAAGCTTATCATTGTGTATGCTAGGGACTGCATGTGCTCCTCCAAAATTCTCATGTTAAAGTCCTAACCCCCGGTGTTCTGATAGTTAGAGGTGAGGAGGTGAGGCCTTTGGGAAGTGATAGGTCTAAGGCAGTCATGAGGTTGGGGCCCCCGTGATAGGGTTAGTGACTTTATAAGAAGAGGAAGAGATGCCAGAGCTCTCTCCACCCTGCTGCTCACTCTCCTCCCTGGCTCTGTCTCTCTCTCTCCCTCCCTCTCTCTCCCTCCCTCTCTGCCAGGTAAGGGCATAGCGAGAAGGCAGCTATCTGCAAGCCAGGAAGAGAGTCCAGGAAGCACATGAGCTGGTGGCTTGGTCTTGAACTGCCCAGCCTCCAGAACTGTGAGAAATGAATGACTGTTGCTTAAGCCACCCATGCTTATGGTAGGTCCAGCTGACTGAGTGCACAAGAGTCATTTGTTGATGAACGTTAAGAACAGACAATGGTTTTCACTTTTTTGTTTTTCTTAGAGGTATCTCTTGATCTTCACCAGGGAAATTGTGTATCAGAAATTGCAGGGACTTCCCTGGGAGTCCAAGGTTAGGTTAAGACTCTGCACTCCCTAGTGTGATTAGATTGACTAGTTTTCTGTGAGTATGGTTTCAGTGTCTCTGCCCTCTGATGCCCTCTTGCAATACCTACCATCTTACTGGGATTTCTCTTACCTTGAGCATGAAGTATCTCTTCACAGCTGCTCCAGCAAAATGCAGCCGTTGTTCCTTACCTTGGACGAAGGGTATCTCCTCACTGCTGCCCTTCCTGACCTTCAATATGGGATAGCGCCTCTACGCCCTCCTGCACCTGCTAAGACCACAGCCTTGTCTAAATTAAATAAGCCATGCCTGCAGGGCAACTCAAGACGGGCAGGTCATGGTGGAGAGGTCTGACAGAATGTGGTCCCCTGGAGAAGGGAATGGCAAACCACTTCAGTATTCTTGCCTTGAGAACCCTATGAACAGTATGAAAAGGCAAAATGATAGGATTCTGAAAGAGAAACTCCCCAGGTCAGTAGATGCCCAACACGCTACTGGAGATCAGTGGAGAAATAACTCCAGAAAGAATGAAGGTAGGGAGCCAAGGCAAAAACAACACCCAGTTGTGGATGTGACTGGTGATAGAAGCAAGGTTCAATGGTGTAAAGAGCAGTATTGCATAGAAACCTGGAATGTTAGGTCCGTGAATGAAGGCAAATTAGAAGTGGTCAAACAAGAGATGGCAAGAGTGA
Organism: Neotragus moschatus; assembly: GCA_006410615.1. Classification (NCBI taxonomy): domain Eukaryota; kingdom Metazoa; phylum Chordata; class Mammalia; order Artiodactyla; family Bovidae; genus Neotragus; species Neotragus moschatus. The sequence goes on along the minus strand of SJYA01000719.1, from coordinate 380,006 downwards.
ATATCAACATTCTAGACGTTGGNGGAGCCAAGGCAAAAACAACACCCAGTTGTGGATGTGACTGGTGATAGAAGCAAGGTTCAATGGTGTAAAGAGCAGTATTGCATAGAAACCTGGAATGTTAGGTCCGTGAATGAAGGCAAATTAGAAGTGGTCAAACAAGAGATGGCAAGAGTGAATATCAACATTCTAGACGTTGGCGAACTAAAATGGACTAGAATAGGTGAATTTAACTCAGATGACCATTGTATCTATTACTGTGGGCAGGAATCCCTCAGAAGAAATGGAAGAACCATCATAGTCAATAAAAGAGTCTGAAATGCAGTACTTGGATGCAATCTCAAAAACAACAGAATGATCTCTGTTCATNCGGGAAATAGCAATTTCCAGTCTAGCTAAAAAATCAGCATAGGCTTCATTAGGCCCTTGTAATATCTTAGTGTAGCTACCTTTAGGTTCCCCTTGAGGAGTAATTCATTCCCAAGCTTCAAGGGAAACTTCTTTCAATTGCTCATGCAACAAAGAAGGGCATTGTATTTGAGCTTTCACCACATCAATTTGCCCTGTACCGGTTAACATTTCGAAAGTATTTTGGTTTGGGGAAGTGCCAGCTCGAGCACTAGAATTAGCACTATCTTGGGCCACATCATGAAACGACATTGTGCATTGAAATAGAAATTGCCTTAATTGGGGAACCAGGGAATACGTTCAGCCACCATTTGGAGACAAGCCTCTATTCGTTGACATGAAACCGAAAGTCCCCGAACCTTAAATATATGGTGAAGTTAAGTAGAAAAGTGATGGGGCTTTCCAGCCGTTTGTCCCATAACCCCGCACTTATTGACCTCCATAAGTCCTAACAGTCACTCCGTCCGCCTGCCAAGGGCGTTCACCAGGTCCCTGTTTGGGCGTCACTGGTCATGGTCTTTATAGACCAGGATCCAGGGACTGGAGTCAACGAAAAGAAGGACACAGGGGACCCAAGTCTCAAGTGAAACAAGGGTACTTTATTTGTAGCAGCGTGTGCTTCATATATATCCATACAAGGAAGATTTAGGCAGCAAAAATAAAGTTGAACAAAAAAAAAACTAGGTGAAGAACAATTATCACAGGGCCAGAAGACAATCCATATCCTGAGTAATAGGGACATGACTGAATAGATTACATTAAAGTAAAAGGGCATTGAAGGGAATCCACACATGTGCTCTGTCTCCTGACCTTAGTCCTGAGAACTGCATGCAACTCTGCCTGTTCCTGTTTTGCAGGAACTAATAAGAAACAGAGGGCCCTTGAGAAACAGCACACAGAAGAAGAAAACAACGTGTGGATTCATTAATGTTGAACAGCCCCTGACAGTGAGTGACTGTGTATTGCTTCTTTCCTGCAGACTCTTGCTCAATGCTTTTGTGCAGTATTCCCTAAACTCAATTTCAAAATTAGGTACTTAGGGATCAGTCTAATCAAAACCCAATTTCCTTCAGAGGAGAAGGATACTTTTGTATTAAATTGGAGAATTGAAGAAAATTTTTAATATGATGGTCATTATTTAGCAATTATGAGCTATGCACTTTCATATATATAATATTGTATTTTCATCCTCACAGTGTTGTTGTTGTTTAGTTGTTCAGCTCTTTTGCAACCCCATGGACTATAGCCCACCAGGCTCCTCTGTCCATGGGATTTTCCAGGCAAGAATACTGGAATGGGTTGCCATTTCCTTCTCCTTGTATGAACCAGCATCGCCTGCATTGGTAGGCGGATTCTTTACCACTGAGCCACCAGGGAAACCCTATCCTTACAATGAGCTGAGATTAAAGAATTTATTACAGTTTTACAGATGCAGCAACTGAGATGCAAAGCAGTTAAATGACTTTCCCAAAATATCAAGCTAGTGAGTGGCAGAGCCAGGAATCAGGTCTTCAAAACATAAGACTGATGAACTTTCCATAACATTGTTTTATGACTAATGTGCCAAGTGCTTTCAGATCTCTTTTATTTTTGAATAGATTGAAGCCCCAATAGGTCTGGAAGACTGCTTTTTATCAAAATAGCCCCAGTATGAGATCCAGGACTCTGGAGTCATTAGTTTCTTTTCTAATTTTATCCTCCTTTGTAGTTTTAGACAGAATTTTAACCTATTAGGCCTCAGGTTTCTCAAGAGTGAATGAATGGCTCTTTGAGGAAGCCGTGGTCGCCGCTGCAGCGGCTCTGTGTGCCGGCCGCTCCTGCTCCTGACTCACCGCTGTTCGCTCTCGCCGAGGAACAAGTCGGTCAGGAAGCCACGCCGCAGCCATGGCCTTTAAAGACACCGGCAAGACTCCCGTGGAGCCAGAGGTGGCCATTCACCGGATTAGGATCACCCTCACCAGCCGCAACGTGAAGTCTCTGGAGAAGGTGTGTGCTGACCTGATCAGAGGCGCGAAGGAAAAGAATCTCAAAGTGAAAGGACCAGTTCGGATGCCTACCAAGACTCTGAGAATAACTACGAGGAAAACTCCCTGTGGTGAAGGTTCTAAGACTTGGGATCGATTCCAAATGAGGATCCACAAGCGACTCATTGACCTGCACAGCCCTTCTGAAATTGTCAAGCAGATCACTTCCATCAGTATTGAGCCGGGAGTCGAGGTGGAAGTCACCATTGCCGATGCCTAAAATCAACCTTTTTAATAAATCGATAATCAGTTGTTAAAAAAAAAAAAAAAGAGTGAATGAATGAATTGTACTCAGTGAAAACTAGGGTCTCTTTCAGACTTGCAGTTCTATTGTTTTAATCATGAAATTTGATGCCAGATAATGCGTTGTCCGTACATTATCTCATTTGGGAAACATGGACCTTGCTTAGTTTCTCATGTATCCGGTTACCAAGTAATTTAGTCTGAATTCAATCGCATAATGAAGTTAATTTTATTTGATTTTGATAAGCTGTAAAAGAAATTATAACCATTCACAAAGCTATGCAATCACTCATCCCACTGAAAGTAACCAAGACTCCTTGGATAAATGGCTAATTCCAGGTCCGGAGCAGGAAATATAAAAAATGATCCTGAAATATCTTGTCCTGCTAGAACTAAAAAAAAAAAAAAAAAAANAAGGAACTCAGAAGCTAGATCTTAATATCTGACCCTGATCCTGCCATTTGCCACTCCTTTTAAACTTGGCAAATTTCAGTAAGTTGTGGAAATTTTTATAGATACTGGTGCCTTAAGTATATTTTAAGTGAGAAAATATAATACAATAAAATATAAAACAATCCTAGTACTTAGATTTAGGTTCTATCTATAGATACATGTTTTATATATACTCCTCGGAATCACTTTTTATTTAATGTATATAGGTCATTCAGTATGAAGCTAAGTTAAACATTTATATGTTTAGGGCTGAAAAGTACATCTTAGGTCAAATTCCATTTATCCAAACCTCTATTACTGGATAACACTGCTTCCCATTGTGTAGACATAGAAATTGGTTTTTGCGTTTTAATTTGCCCAATGTTCTGAGCTTTAATAGCACAGCTGAAATTTTAGTGTGTCATGGGTTGAGGATCCATCTTGATGTCCCACTGAAGGGTTGAAGTCTTTGCTGTTTTTAATTGGGTGGCTATCTAAATATGTATGTCTATTCTACAGAAGTATATGACAGGTATATAAGCATTTTACAAATGATAAAATCTGCCACTTTTAGGATTGCAGTAATGAAATTCCTGCCTTTCCCCCAGGAACCCAGCCCACTTTGGATTACCTTGTCCAGTGGCTTCAGTTAGCAGGTATGAACTGTTCAGGTTTCTCTGTATCCAATTATATGCCAGAACCTCACTGTAAGTTGACAAGCCTCCCACATCCGGTTTTCAACCCATATCCAACACATGCCACATAGTCGTTCTGATACTGGAATTCTCATCCCTAAACACTTATGCATCCAAGTCCTCATGATTTTCTTTTCCTCCTAGTAGGTCTCCAAACACCAGATATTGAAAAGGGATTTTAGTGGAGCAGAACCTGGAAAGGTGTTAATGCTAAGGTTTAGCAAAGATGCTATGCTAAGGTAACCTATGTTAACCCATTTATAACAACATTGTGCCAGATCAACTTCTAAGTAGCTTGGGAAAAATAAAATTTCATTGCATAAGAATAGTCTTAATAGTTCTATTCCTGAGGCCAGCAGTGATTTAACCTTTCCTAGAGGAGCTGGTGTTCTCATTTCAACTGAAGTTGGTAGGAAATCACCTGGTAGTGAGCTGCTGACTTGCCCTCTAGCCCAATTTTCAGCATTCTCTGCACTAGGAAGTTCTAAAATTACAGTGGCAGTTAAGATCATTAATGGCTAAAGAGTAGGTTGTTAAGCAAAATGTGCCTTCCTAAATCAAAAGATGCTTGCATACAGTTCTCAAAGTTAACCAATGCATGCCAGGGTGACTGATGGTTCAGTAGTTGTCATCACACAAGGATAATTGCATTTAAGCCATAAGCAATTCATAGGGCCTGGAATACAGCCAGAACCTGGCATTTAAAATTCAAGAACTGCTATTATCTTCAATTCCTTTGTTAAGTCACTGGTTTTCTGGGGCTTTCGCCCCAGAGACTGCAGCACACCAGGCTTCCCTATCCTGACTAACTGTAGATAATGTAGTACAGGGGAGATAGCAGTGAACTAACTGGGTTTTTAGTCTTACTTTCCACAGCTGGTTAGTTAGGTGCCCTTAAACATGCTTGCTTAAACTCTTTTCGTCATTAATTCTCATCTGCAAGAGGGGAAAGGCTACCCACTCCAGTGTTCTGGCCTGGAGAATTTCATGGACAGTATAGTTCATGGGGTCACAGAGTTGGACATGACTGAAGGACTTTAAACAATTCCAGGTAAGATTTTTTTCCCCTCTTCCCTAAAGGAAACATTAACATTTTCCCCCTAAAAATAAAGAGAAATTCTGAGACCTTCAGAAATTCACTTAACATGAATGAACTAAAGTGTAATAAACATCTGCCCACTACCTCAGAGGACTTTAAAAGGACAAATGAGAAAATACACATAAAAATGCGTTTGTTGTTAAGTTACTCTATCATGTCTGTCTGTGACCCCATGGACTACAGCATGCCAGGCTTCCCTGTCCATCACTAACTCCCAGAGCTTGCTCAAACTCATGTCTATTAAGTTGGTGATGCCATCCAACCATCTCATCCTCTGTCTTTCCCTTCTGCCTTCAATCTTTCCCAGCATCAGGCTCTTTTCCAGTGAGTCAGTTCTTCACATCAGGTGGACAAATTATTGGAGCTTTAGCTTCAGCGTCAGTACTTCAGTGAATATTCAGGACTGATTTCCTTTAGGATGGACTGGTTTGATCTCCTTGCTGTCCAAAGGACTCTCAAGAGTCTTCAACACCACAGTTCAAAGCATCAGTACTTTGACGCTCAGCTTTCTTTATGGTACAACTCGCACATCTGTACAGGACTACTGGAAAAACCATAGCTTTGACTGTACGGACCTTTGTTGGCAAAGTGATGTATCTACATTTTAAAACACTCAAACATTCACTTAAACATTTACTTAAAATCCCTACTGGGCCTTCAAATATTAGTAACAAAATAATGGTAGTTTACATAGTGGTATCAATATCAATGAGTCTGGGTTGTAGGCCAGCTTGTATGGATTAGGGAGGCAGAGTGTTACTCCCTCAGTCATGTCCAGCTCTTTGGGATATTGGGATATCATGGACTGCAGCCTGCCAGGCTCCTGTGTTCATGGAATTCTCCAGGCAAGAATACTAGGGCAGCCATTCCCTTTCTCCAGGTGATCTTTCCTGCCCAGGGATCAAACTTGGGTCTCCCACATTGTAAGCAAATTATTTACCATTTGAGCCACAAATTAAGCCCAAGGCAGAGGAAGGTTGAAAATGGGATCCTCTCCAGTCCTTAACCACTTTCCCATTAGATTCACAGCTGCTTTGTTTTAAACATGCAGCTAAACCAGAGACAGCAGCTATGCATTGCTTGGTCAGATTTTTCTACCTGATGCTCCTAAAGTATGTATTAAATAGGTTCAGGATCTGGGATGTAAGGTAAACGGGCAAGAGAGGAGAAATTCTCAGCTGTGCTGTCAGATCTGTTTCAAACTTAATTACCTGGATATGCAGGTTTAATAAAATACTTCTTGGAGCCTCAATTTTCATGTGCAAAATGAAGGTACTTGTGTCTATCTCAAGGTCATATTGGGGGTTCCTTTGTCTCTCTGGGAGACATTTTCTAACAAAATCAAGACTGATTTGCTAAGTGCATAGATTTCTCGCTCGGCGATCTCAATTCCCATAGGGTATGGTGCACTGCTGACCAATGGTGTTAGATTACTTACAGGGGCATTTGAGCCCAGGACCTGGCTTTCCTAACTACTTCCTCCTTGACCAAACTAGTGAGTACACAGGTCCAACTCCAGAACGTGGCAAAGCCAAAGTTTAACCTTTAGAAACTAAGAAGAACTAATTCTCATTCTAGGTATACTACTTTCATAAATTCTAGACTTCTAGAACGAGAACTTGATCGTTTTGTACGTTTTTGTCCTATAAAGGGGTTTTTTTTCTTTACCTAAAACCCACCCAGACCAAAGGTATTGTTAATATTGAAATCTTCAGAACTTCTCTTATAAATAAAAGTATATGTGATTTCAAGCTATTTGATATCTTTTCTTTAGCCATATAAAATTTATCTCTAAAAAAATGCATGTGAGACAATACTAAACATATTGCTGTCTGTATATTCTGATATTAACTGATTATCTGATATGTGATTTGCAAATTCTCCCATTCTGTAGGTTGCCTCTTCATGTCAATTCATTTTGAGTAAATCTTTGTATATGATTTAAGGTGATTTTTTGTAGATAGCTTCATTCTTTTGCCCCATGGAAAAGAAATGCAAAAAAGCAAAATGGCTGTCTGGGGAGGCCTTACAAATAGCTGTGTAAAGAGAAGCGAAAAGCAAAGGAGAAAAGGAAAGATATAAGCATCTGAATGCAGAGTTCCAAAGAATAGCAAGAAGAGATAAGAAAGCATTCCTCAGTGATCAATGCAAAGAAATAGAGGAAAACAAAATGGGGAAGACTAGAGATCTCTTCAAGAAAATTAGAGATACCAAAGGAACATTTCATGCAAAGATGGGCTCGATAAAGGACAGAAATGGTATGGACCTAACAGAAGCAGAAGATATTAAGAAGATGTGGCAAGAATACACGGAAGAACTGTACAAAAAAGATCTTCANTAAAGGACAGAAATGGTATGGCCCTAACAGAAGCAGAAGATATTAAGAAGAGGTGGCAAGAATACACAGAAGAACTGTACAGAAAAGATCTTCATGACCAAGATAATCACAATGGTATACTCACTCACCTAGAGCCAGACATCCTGGAATGTGAAGTGAAGTGGGTCTTAGAAAGCAATCACTATGCACAAAGCTAGTGGAGTGATGGAATTCCAGTAGAGCTATTTCAAATCCTGAAAGATGATGCTGTGAAAGTGCTGCAATCAATATGCCAGCAAATTTGGAAAACTCAGCAGTGGCCACAGGACTGGAAAAGGTCAGTTTTCATTCCAATCCCAAGGAAAGGCAATGCCAAAGAATGCTCAAACTACCGCACAGTTGCACTCATCTCACATGCTAATAAAGTAATGCTCAAAATTCTCCAAGCCAGGCTTCAACAATATGGGAACCATGAAATTCCAGATGTTCAAGCTGGTTTTAGAAAAGGCAGAGGAACCAGAGATCAAATTGCCAACATCCTCTGGGTCATAGAGAAAGCAAGAGAATTCCATAAAAACATCTCTTTCTGCTTTATTGACTATGCCAAAGCCTTTGACTCTGTGGATCACAATAAACTGTGGAAAATTCTGAAAGAGATGGGAATACCAGACCACCTGACCTGCCTCTTGAGAAATCTGTATGCACACAGTTAGAACTGGACATGGAAAAACAGACTGGTTCCAAATAGGAAAAGGAGTACATCCATGCTGTATGTTGTCACCCTGCTTATTCAACTTATATGCAGAGTACATCATGAGAAACGCTGGGCTGGAAGAAACACAAGTTGGAATCAAGATTGCCGAGAGAAATATCAGTCACCTCAGATATGCAGATGATACCACCCTTATGGCAGAAAGTGAAGAGGAACTAAAAAGCCTCTTGATGAAAGTGAAAGAGGAGAGTGAAAAAGTTGGCTTAAAGCTCAACATTCAGAAAACAAAGATCATGGCATCTGGTCCCATCACTTCATGGGAAATAGATGGGGAAACAGTGGAAACAGTGTCAGACTTTATTTTTTTTTGCGCTCCAAAATCACCGCAGATGGTGACTGTAGCCATGAAATTAAAAGATGCTTACTCCTTGGAAGAAAAGTTATGACCAACCTAGATAGCATATTCAAAAGCAGAGACATTACTTTGCCGACTAAGGTCCATCTAGTCCAGGCTATGGTTTTTCCAGTAGTCATGTATGGATGTGAGAGTTGGACTGTGAAGAAGGCTGAGCACCGAAGAATTGATGCTTTTGAACTGTGGTGTTGGAGAAGACTCTGGAGAGTCCCTTAGACTGCAAGGAGATCCGAGCAGTCCATTCTGAAGGAGATCAGCCCTAGGATTTCTTTGGAAGGAATGATGCTAAAGCTGAAATTCCAGTACTTTGGGCACCGAAGAGTTGACTCATTGGAAAAGACCCTGATGGTGGGAGGGATTGGGGGCAGGAGGAGAAGGGGATGACAGAAGATGAAATGGTTGGATGGCATCACTGACTCGATGGACATGGCTTTGGGTGGACTCCGGGGGTTGGTAATGGACAGGGAAGCCTGGCGTGCTGCAATTCATGGGGTTGCAAAGAGTTGGACACGACTGAGCAACTGAACTGAACTCATTCTTTTGCAGTATATCTGTATTTCTCCCAACACCATTGGCTGGAAGCGACTTCTTTTCCCCAGTTGCTTGGTCTTGGCACCTTTGTTGTTCAGTCTAAGTCATGTCCAAATCTTTTCAACCCTATAGACTACAGCACTTCCTGTCCATAGGATTTCCCTGTACTTCACTATTTCCCAGAGTTTGCTCACTCTCTTTTCTGTTGAGTTGGTGATGCCATCCAACTGTCTCATCCCCTTTTCCTGCCCTCAATATTTCCCAGCTTCAGGTTTTTTTCCAATAAGCTGGCTCTTTGCATTAGGTATCCAAATTATTGGAGCTTCAGTTTCAACATCAGCCTTTCCAATGAATATTCAGGATTGATTTCCTTTAGGATTGACTGGCTTGATCTCCTTGCAGTTCAAAGGACTCTCAGGAGTCTTCTTCAGCACCACAATTCAAGAGCATCAGTTGGCATCCTTACTGAAGATCACTTGACCTTCAGTCAAGACTGAAGCATCCTTGTGTTGCAGGAATAAATCCCACTTGGTCATGGTATATAATCCTTTTATCATGCTGTTGAATTTGTCTTGCTAGTATTTTGTTGAGGATTGCCTCAGTGTATTCATCAGAGATAATGGTGTGAGTTTTTTTAATTGAGGGCTTCCTTGGTGGCTCAGGAGGAAAGAATCCACCTGCAATGCAGGAGGCTGCCTGAAATGTAGGATACGTGGGTTCTGGCTGGGAAGGATTCCCTGGAGGAGAGCATGGGAACCTACTCCAGTATTCTTGTCTGGGAAATCCCATGGACACAGGAGCCTGGTGGGCTACAGTCCACGGGGTCCCCAGAGTTGGACACAACTTAGTGACTAAACCAAACCACCATAATTGACATATAGCATTATATTAGTTTCAGGTGTACCATGTAATGATTTGATATTTGTATATAATCAGTAGTTTTCTTGTAGAGTTTTGTTTTAGTATTGGAATAATGCTGCCCTCACAGAATGAATTTTAAATTACTCCCACCTCTTCAGTTTTTTGTAAGAGTTTGAAGAAGATTGTTGTTAGTTTTTCTTCAAATGTTTGGTAGAATTCCCCAGTGAAGCTATCTGATCATGGACTTTTCTTTGTTGTTCTTTAATAGATATTTCAATGTCCTTACTAGTTCAATTTTTTTATTTGTTCATGATTCACTCTTAATAGGTTCTGTATTTCTAGTAATTTATCCATTTCTTCTAGGTTATCCCATTTGTTGACATATAAGCAGACTGGTTCCAAATAGGAAAAGGAGTACGTCAAGGCTGTATATTGTCACCCTGCTTATTTAACTNAGAATACCAATTTCCCTTTTAATTTTAAACCAAATATATGCTATAGACCAGAAACCTTATGTTAAAGAGCCATGTAGCCTGGTGATGGATCCAGGGGAACGACTTGTTCTGGATTGAATCTGGATCCCTTTAGATTCATGGAATCAACATTTTCAGCTGTGGGCTCAGATGGTACAAGGGCTTCTGATGGATGCCCAACCTGAAATCCACGGATCCATCTTCTCTTTCACTGATACAAATGCTCAAATTTACTGCCGGGGTGGATCTTCCTATAGATGACATGTGTCATTTTACAAATGGATGCGTTTAATTTCTATGTGTGTTAGTTGCTCAGTCATGTCTGACTCTTTGCGACCCCACGGACTGTAGCCCACCAGGCTTCTCTGTCCGTGGAATTCTCCAGGCAATAATAATGGAGTGGATTGCCATTCCCTTCTCCAGAGAATCTTCCCAACCCAGGGATTGAACCCTGGTCTCCTGCATTGCAGGCAGATTCTTTACCATTTGAGCTACAGGGGAAAATGAAATCTATTCAGGATGTTTGGGGCTGGTCATTTTTAGAGAGACTTCTCAGAACACCTGTCTGAGTACACTCCCCTTCCCCTTTGCCATAGTTGCCTTGGTTTATGGTCTCAGTCTGTATGTTCTGTCTTGGTTTAGGAAAAGAAATCTGGCACCTCAGAGTTTCAGGCAATTTACTTAGCAAAGAATGCAATAGGGATTTATAATTTCATGTGAAAATGCTTTAATAGAGTAAATAAACACCCCTCCCTCCAATGCATTTGTCTTATTTCTCTAGATGTTTAATAATAGGATTGTATGTTATAAACACATGTTTAGACATCCAAATATATACACAGATGGAAAATATCAAGCTTGCAAGAAAGCCCAGCCTCTGAACACGAGCATTCAGTGGAACTCGTCTCTCCTTTCTCTATGGAATATGAACGTCAGACTTCAGTTCAGGGAGCTTAGGGAATTCTTATCCCCAGTCTCCTGATTTCTACCAGCTATTGACTCTGACGATGTCTTGCTGATTTTTAGTGGTCTGAAGAGACATCTCAAGGGGGTGGGTAGGAAGTGGATTGGGAGTGGGCAGTTCCTATTCCTTGTTTGATTGTGGGTGTGGATTATGGGATAGACTTGTCAGATAAAGCTTGATTTATTTAAGAGAGGTAATAGTGATTCCCAGCACCTAGCCTCCCACATCACATCCCAAAGGACTTTATTCTGAGGTTTACAAAGACACTTGGTAATTATGAATTTGATCAGAACAAACTGATGGGTGATCAACTAAGTGTAATGCATATATTATACAACAATTATTTTCCAAAAGGGAATTTTTTTAATTGTAAAAGAAGTACATACCCATGAAAGATTATGGGGAAAAATAGAGGAAAATAGAGTAAAAAGGGGGAAAGTTTAGTTTAAGATGCCGATTTTAGAAAAAGTTATATGGGGATTAGAATCCACCCTTACTGATTGTGTACCCTCCTTAAGTTAATGCTATTATTATCAAGAAATAGATTTGTTATGTCTGTTTTCATAATTTATAAGCTGAAATTCCCTAATTTTTGCCTTAAGCCTAAAAGCATTCTTCTTAGTATGTAAGAATTCTGAAAAAAATATATCCTTGGGAACAATGTTCACAGGAAAGTAAGAAGTCTTTGTGGTGATGTTTCATTTTATTATCGTATTTTTCTCTTTCCTGAAAAGTCAATGAAGAATGGCAGTTTTATATGTAAAACAGTAGTTAGCCTTTATATGGATGACATTTTCCTAAAAGCCTAGAAGTATTTCACATTTATAGAGAAGCACTCTGTTCCCAAGTTGGATCTGATTAAAATTCAAATCTATATTAACATCTCGTTACGTCTTGAAAAAAGTGCATGCCATGCTTAATGGAAAATGCCGGGTGTCTGCCAGCTCTGTTTTCGTGGGTTCCTTAACAAGGCTGTCTGGGGACCCAGGAGGGCTGGGTCACAGCTACATCCTTGTTGAAACAGTCAGCCGGCGTGAATGCTGGCCCGTAGTTTTTCCTTCCTTTCCCCTCTCCCATCCCTACATTGTTTGGGCTGCCAACTGCTATTTTTCTCTGAAGCAAGGGAAAGGGCAGGGCAAAAATGAGTTTGAAAGAATAACATTTCGTTTTATGGACTTAAATAGAACGCTCAACACAAAACATCCTGTGTTTTCTTTTAATTGATGACACTCTGACTATAATAATGGGCGAACTAAAACCTATGGCTTGCTGTTGGCATGGTATTGTTCTTGTGGCATTCTACCTGATCAAGGGACAGTTGCTTGCTACTTAAAATGACAGCCTGGCCCCTGCCCCCAGGCCTTCCTTGTTTCCTTCTCTGTGGTTTCTTCTCTCCATTGTACTTATTCCAGCCTTCTAACATATGTTTAATTTATTTTTGTTTATTCTCTGACTCCTCTGGCCATAACGGGAACCCACAATCGCAAGAATCTGTGTATTTTGCTCATTGTTGGATTCTTTGTTCTAAAAACATTACACAAAGTAGGCATTTAATAAATGTTTGCAGTATGAATGAAGATACTCATTTCTTTCTTGGTGTCCTTTCCCACATAACTATGGGGAAAATAGCTGGTAAAAATATGTGACAAAAATCCTGTAAGTATAATGTGTTTACATCTAGTAGGTGTACTTGAAATTATAGATCTCTTTGGAGTTTACATATCTTAGTTGGTAAAGAAAAGATACAAGAGTTAGATAAAAGAGAAACATCTTCTTGTTACTCTCTGTCCTCTTATTTTGCTTTATTTTTCTTCCAAGCCTGACTTCCTTACATGATATCCCTACATGATATATATTTCTTTACATGTTTATTGCCTGAGTGACTGAACAACAACAATAACCCCTTACTAGAAAGTAAAGGGTAGGGACTTGTATATTTCATTCACTGTTATGGCCCCGTTATTGAGAATGGTGTTTGGCACAGAGGAAGCTCTCAACATATATTTGGTGAGTACTTAAGTGTTTCATTGAGCATGGAGACTGTCCAGGCCTGGACCTGATGCTGTAGGGACTCTACAGGGTGATTGAACACTAGGACATTGGCTGTTGTTGTTGTTCACTTGCTAAATCATGTCCAGTCTTCTGTGACGCCACAGACTGCAGCATGCCAGGCTTCCCTGTCCATCCCTATCTCCTGGTGTTTGCTCAAACTCATGTCTTTTGAGTCGATGATGCCATCCAACTGTCTCATCCTCTGTCGCCCCCTTCTCCTCCTGCCCTCAATCTCTCCCAGCATCAGGGTCTTTTCCAGTAAGTCGGCTCTTTGCATCAGGTGGCCTGAGTATTGGAGCTTCAGCATCAGTCCTTCAGTGAATATTCAGGGTTAACTTCCTTTAGGGTTGACTGGTTTGATCTCCTAGCAGTCCAAGAGACCCTCAAGAGTTTTCTCCAGCATCATAGTTTGAAAGCATTAATTCTTTGGTGCTCAGCCTTCTTTATGGCCCAACAATCACATCTGTACATGACTACTGGAAAAGCCATAGCTTTGACTATACAGACCTTTACTTTTATTTACTTATTTATTTATGTTTGTCTGTGCTGGGTCTTTGTTGCTATGGGTGGGCTTTTTCTAGTTGTGGCTATCAGGATGCTTTTCCTTGTGTTCCTTGGGCTTCTCATTGTGGTGGCTTCTCTTGTTGCCGAGCACAGGCTCTAGGTGCACGGGCTTTAGTACTTGGCTTTGGCACCTTGGCTTAGTCACTCCACAGCATGTACAATCTTCCAAGACCAGGGACTGGACCCATGTCTCCTGCATTTGAAGGTGTATTCTGATCCACTGTACCACCAGGGAACTCCAAGACCTTGTTACTGTTTGAGGTGGATTGTGGGTAGGGAGATGAAAAAAGGGAAAAAGATGACCGAGATGACACTAATATTTCAAGTTTTCCATCCACAGTGAAAAAGACACCCCACTCATTGTGCGTATGTAGTATATAGTATGAGCCTAGGGACTGTGATTTGGATCTTAAAACAGCCACTTCTTTTCAGAATAAGCTGAAATAATTTCTTCATTTATTAATACCACAGTTTCACTGTTTGTAAAATGAAAACAATGTTACTTAATTCATGGCTTTGGTGGGAAGACAGAAAAAGGTTGACACCTAAGAGTTGGCTAGTCAATGTGTGCTATCATCGTCATCATTTGGGGGCTGGCAGACTATAGCAAGTGGGCCAAACCCAGCCTGTGACTGGCTTTTGTGAATACAGTTTTCTTGGAATACTGCCATGCCCATTCATTTTCTTTTGTCCATGGCTGCCCCTACTCACTCTAACAGCAGAATCAAGGAGTTGGGGAGTCTGTGCAGGCTTCAAAGCCTACAATTTTACTCTCTGGCCCTTTACAGAAAAAGTTGGTGAACTTTTATCTAAAAGATGATCTGTCAGCAATATAACAAAGCCCACAGTCCAGCAAAGTGTGGTCTGGGGGCCAGTGTGATTCACAAACCATCTGTTACTGATCTGTGAGAGGCAAAGTGCAGAAGCTAAAAGCAGCTTTTGCACAGTAGCAGTATCATAACCAATGAGGTTTATTCTAAGCATGGTTATTGCTAATTGAAAACTTCCCCCAGAAACGAACAGTCTTTAGAAACATCTATAACAATCTGATGTGTGGTTGACATCCAAGTGCACAATTTTGGTGTATATAAAAGCCTTGGTTTATGACAGATTGGAAATTAAAAAAAAAAAAAATCCTTGGCCTTTCCCACTGGGAGAGAGTTTGGTGTTTTGTAGGGGGATTTTGTTGTATTGTTAACTTTGTAAGATACATTCATGTGGTTTTACATGAGAACATCTGGGGGCCCATCAGGTGGGAGTGAAGAACGGGTTCTGGGATTGCAACTGACCTGGAAAGGTTGATGAGTGAGCCCATTAATAACGTCATGCAAATGGGTTTCATATGCAGGTTCATGGGCAGCCACAGTTCACTTACCTGCTAATATAGTTGTAATGTGTTGCTTCGTATCTGAGACAAGGAGACCACCTCAGGATATTATGTGTGACTCATGCACATATACAAATGAATTCCTTTTGAGGTAAATGAATTTTAAGTTGACAGTTCATCTTCTCTGAACAGCAGTAGGCCAACAACTTTCCTGGAAATCTAGCAAAACAACAGTTCTGTGACCAGCCCTGTGCTTTGTTGCATGAGCACTTAAAAAAAGCAGACTGACTTTTCCTTTTTCTGTTTTAGAATCGGTTCCAAATGGTAAAGTCTGCCAGAAAAAACAGACACACTCTCAGGAACAACAATGCCCATTATGTGTGGGGTGGAAGCTGCCAGACTTTGATTTCTGGCCAGACATTAACCCCTTTGGTGTCTTAGGGGGGAAATGACAAGTCTGCATCCAGACGCTTCCAGGATTTTACAGTCACTAAGTGTGAGACCAGGCGATTTATAATGACTTGTGCAAAAGAGACTATTGCGAGGAGGAAGTACAAGTTCAAGGCTGCATCTCCGTGTTTCTTAAATTCTGCCATGACTCATTCCAGCAAGCGGACACCGAGCTGATCTCAAGTGCACTTCCCTCTGCAGATCTGCTGCTGGTAAGAGGCAGGGTGCTCTCACCACCTGCTCCACCTGCGTTTTCAGCTGGATGTCACAAGGGCCAACTCGGCACCTTCAGAGAAAAATATGCAGATTCCTTGAGGTCACCATTTACAGTAAAGCTGCTAGAAAAGAGAACTCCTGCAAACTCTTTTGTGATCCCTTTCTTTCCCTTGTCACATACCCCACAGGTCAACATCCCATTTTGAGAACTCAGACAAGCAGAGAACAATGCAATTTATAGTAGGTGTATGATGGTTTGTGTGTACGTTCTGTGTATATATGTGTGTGTTTCATTTGTTCCTTTACTCTTTAATAAATATTTATTGATAGTCTACTATGGGATGACTGGGGATACTAAGTTAATTGCACTCATAATAATAGCTACCATTTATCTAGAGCTTATTGCATGTTGGTATTATGTTAAACATCTTACATACATGTACTTTAATTCACTTAATTCTTTAGCAACAACTTTATGAAACGGCCCCATCTGACATTTTAGTAAAATGAGTTCAGAAAAGTCAAGGACACATGGCTGATTGATAACAGAGCTAGGATTCACATCCCCAGACCTACCTGATGTAAAACCATTTCCCTATTCATTTGCCTAAGTTGCCTTCCTAAAAATGAATACAAATATAAAAAAGGTATTTTACTCAATTTCTTGGAATTCACATTCCAAGAAAATAGAGAAAGGCATGTGATACAGAATGGAAATAGGTCTCTTACAGCAATGTGCACAGCTATATACATGATTAACTGAGTCTGCTGAAGAAGGAGGGAGAGGGTTAGAGTGAGGCCCCAGAGAGAGAGTAGTATTTGAGTTACTCCTTTATGGAGTGGGATATGAGAAAGAGAGAGATTTGGTAGGGTGTGCTTTGTTGTGTAGGAAGCAAGCTCAGTTGCTCAGTTATGTCCAACTCTTTGCAACCCCAGGGACTGCAGCCCACCTGGCTCCTCTGTCATGGAATTTTCCAGGCAAGAATACTAGAGTGGGTTGCCATTTTCTACTCCAGGGAATCTTCCCTCCCCAGGGATTGAAAGTGTGTCTCCTGAATTGGCAGGTGGATTCTTTGCCACTGAGCCATGTGGGAAGCCCTGTGTAGAAAGAGACCTGGACTTACCAGAGACAAAGAGACGTGACTTACATAGAGAGAGTCCATGCACAAAATAGTGGCAGTAGCAGTGGGAGATTCTTCAAGGTTGCTTCTCTATTTATGAGGCCCAGATCTCTGTCCCCTTTGTTCTCATGGCATTGCCACGTCTTAGTAAAAGAGGATGCAGGGAGAAAGTGAGTTCAGCTGGGGTAAATTAGAAGTGATGACTTATGGCAACTACAGGAAAAGGAATAAATGTAACCTGTCTCTGCTTACTGCAGTGGTGGGACCCTTATGGGATGACTGTCACACGAATGAAGATATCAACCAGCCCTGGATGTGAAAATGCAGCCTTTGGCTGTGTTTTAGAACCAAGTAAAGGAAAAAGGAACTGATATACTTTGTTCTTTTCAATTGTATGTTTGACCTTGAAGGGCATGGTTGCCTGACTCTTTCACCAGAGACACGGGGATGGATAAAGAACAGAAATAGCATCCACAGATAAACCACAGTGAAGATGACTGTGTTAAAGGCAAGAGTTTAGCTGGACACTGGGAAATAAAGTGATCACCTATTCAGTCCCAGCCAAGGGAGCAATCCCGCTCAAAGAAAAGGAAGACAGTGGTGTTTCAGCCAGGATGCTTCTGAGCCTTAGGCTGTTCTGTTTAGGACATATAAAAACAATCAACATGGATGGAGCCCACATTGTTGGCAATCACAACATCACAATTCTTTGGGGTTTCACTCTGAGAAGCTGAAACTTTGCAGTTTGCGAGGGTTAAGATTTCAGACTGGAATGATCACTGGACTATTCTGGTTTTCTTTTTTTTTTGGATATTTTAAAAGGGATACTGGGCTGTCCCATATTCATTGCCAAGTCCTCCCAGCCTCCAAATCTTCCCATAAAATGCTTCTTCTCTAGTCTTTAACTGGGTTCTGTGACTGAATATGATTATGGGATATTTACATGCATTCTTGTCTATTGTATCAAAAGATCGTGAAACAAAATGCCTATCATTAAAGCCCCAAAGTGATTGGATTGGCATGGGGACCAGGAATGGGGCTGGCATGGGAGAGAGGATCTGACTCTGAGATTTCATGAAATCTGAAACAATAGGACAGCTGCTTTTCCATAAACAGATTATTATTATTATTTCTACCTAGACAGCTTGATAGCAGCCATTATCTTCTTTCTGGGTGTCTTATCAAGTTTTGGCTGCGTGCAGCATGGGCGATAAGGAAGGGGAAATGTCACCCACGGGATTGCCAAGGATTATTTCTATGCACTGCCGTTCAGCAACGGCCAACCCCTTAGAACTGAAAGTAGTCCTATTGTTCACACTGGGCAGTCGCTATTCTGACAACCCCAAGGGAGCAGAAAGAAGATGTAGCTGCCATTGTGTGAAAGATTGAAATTTCATTACTCTCAGCTCAAGTTCAAGCAGTCTTGATTTTGAAAAGCAAAATCATCATGGAACATCTTTGACGAGGGAGAAGACAAGGAAAGGAAAGAAGAATAAAATGAGCTCAGGGCTTTTCAGGACTATGAGGGAGTATTGAAAAGAAAAGACACACAGAGAGAGAAGTACAATATTTTTAATCACCAGAACTTAAAATGCCAGGCATATAAGCCTCCAAGGGATTGAATATCATCATACAACCATTACCTGTGATCCAGTTATCTAACATAAAGACACCTTCTTACATATTACACCATCATATATTACTCACTGGAAAATAGTTAATTTACTGAATTTCTGTTTAAGGGTCTCTGTGTCACACTAAGCTCTTGAATGAAATTAATCTGTTGATATTGAAAAATTTTCCTTTGCATCTCAATGACTTGCTGGGTTTAAATATTTGAGGGAAAAAAATACAATCTTTTTGTACTTTTGTGATAAGATCTCAGCTTCTCAGACTTTTATCTTCTTTGAGAAAAAGACTGCATTAGAAAAAGACAAAAGCAATAACTAATGTGTATGATTAACCTGTGCTATGTTTATACAGAACAGATTTTCCTCCCGAAATGTTCAGAGCACTTCAGTCATTTTCATACACAGTTTTAGGGTCATGCTGATATTATAATGTAAGCCACTTGAAAGTGAGCCAAATAAAAATTTTCCAACATTTTAAATCACTACTCTGACATTGGAATTTCAAATGAATAAAGTGCTTTATTCTTAAACCAACTTCAGAAATTAGATCTCGGTGGCGGATTCATTAAAAATGAGGAGTGGGAGAAGGTTGGGAAGGTAAAGAGCAAAGAGAGGGTGCAGAGGAAGGAAGGGAGACGTGGGACAAGGGGAAGGGGCCTGTCTCCCTTGGGGCTACTAAACTCTTGAAGGGCAAAACCTTCTTTTGAACAAATTCATACAACACTTCAGACTCTCAGGAGGCATTAGTTAAACAAATTAGTGAGGGGTGTGCAAAAATATGGTGTCTGTGTTAATGTGTCCAAAGGAACAGGCTTCTACCTAGACACTTTAGTTTTTTTAGCCATTAAACATTTATTAGGAAGCCTAGAGCATCTCCAGCTTGAACACATGTACGATTTATCTGGGGATCTTGTTAAAATCCAGATTCCAATTCAGGAAGACTGGGAGAGGGTCTGAGATTCTGCATTTCTCTCGAGCTCCCATATGCTGAAGCTGTTGGCTCATGGAAGCCCTCTGAGTGGCAATGTACTGGAATAATGCAAGGGGAAGATGAGCTGGGAGTCAGGAACNAAAAAAAAAAAAAATCCTTGGCCTTTCCCACTGGGAGAGAGTTTGGTGTTTTGTAGGGGGATTTTGTTGTATTGTTAACTTTGTAAGATACATTCATGTGGTTTTACATGAGAACATCTGGGGGCCCATCAGGTGGGAGTGAAGAACGGGTTCTGGGATTGCAACTGACCTGGAAAGGTTGATGAGTGAGCCCATTAATAACGTCATGCAAATGGGTTTCATATGCAGGTTCATGGGCAGCCACAGTTCACTTACCTGCTAATATAGTTGTAATGTGTTGCTTCGTATCTGAGACAAGGAGACCACCTCAGGATATTATGTGTGACTCATGCACATATACAAATGAATTCCTTTTGAGGTAAATGAATTTTAAGTTGACAGTTCATCTTCTCTGAACAGCAGTAGGCCAACAACTTTCCTGGAAATCTAGCAAAACAACAGTTCTGTGACCAGCCCTGTGCTTTGTTGCATGAGCACTTAAAAAAAGCAGACTGACTTTTCCTTTTTCTGTTTTAGAATCGGTTCCAAATGGTAAAGTCTGCCAGAAAAAACAGACACACTCTCAGGAACAACAATGCCCATTATGTGTGGGGTGGAAGCTGCCAGACTTTGATTTCTGGCCAGACATTAACCCCTTTGGTGTCTTAGGGGGGAAATGACAAGTCTGCATCCAGACGCTTCCAGGATTTTACAGTCACTAAGTGTGAGACCAGGCGATTTATAATGACTTGTGCAAAAGAGACTATTGCGAGGAGGAAGTACAAGTTCAAGGCTGCATCTCCGTGTTTCTTAAATTCTGCCATGACTCATTCCAGCAAGCGGACACCGAGCTGATCTCAAGTGCACTTCCCTCTGCAGATCTGCTGCTGGTAAGAGGCAGGGTGCTCTCACCACCTGCTCCACCTGCGTTTTCAGCTGGATGTCACAAGGGCCAACTCGGCACCTTCAGAGAAAAATATGCAGATTCCTTGAGGTCACCATTTACAGTAAAGCTGCTAGAAAAGAGAACTCCTGCAAACTCTTTTGTGATCCCTTTCTTTCCCTTGTCACATACCCCACAGGTCAACATCCCATTTTGAGAACTCAGACAAGCAGAGAACAATGCAATTTATAGTAGGTGTATGATGGTTTGTGTGTACGTTCTGTGTATATATGTGTGTGTTTCATTTGTTCCTTTACTCTTTAATAAATATTTATTGATAGTCTACTATGGGATGACTGGGGATACTAAGTTAATTGCACTCATAATAATAGCTACCATTTATCTAGAGCTTATTGCATGTTGGTATTATGTTAAACATCTTACATACATGTACTTTAATTCACTTAATTCTTTAGCAACAACTTTATGAAACGGCCCCATCTGACATTTTAGTAAAATGAGTTCAGAAAAGTCAAGGACACATGGCTGATTGATAACAGAGCTAGGATTCACATCCCCAGACCTACCTGATGTAAAACCATTTCCCTATTCATTTGCCTAAGTTGCCTTCCTAAAAATGAATACAAATATAAAAAAGGTATTTTACTCAATTTCTTGGAATTCACATTCCAAGAAAATAGAGAAAGGCATGTGATACAGAATGGAAATAGGTCTCTTACAGCAATGTGCACAGCTATATACATGATTAACTGAGTCTGCTGAAGAAGGAGGGAGAGGGTTAGAGTGAGGCCCCAGAGAGAGAGTAGTATTTGAGTTACTCCTTTATGGAGTGGGATATGAGAAAGAGAGAGATTTGGTAGGGTGTGCTTTGTTGTGTAGGAAGCAAGCTCAGTTGCTCAGTTATGTCCAACTCTTTGCAACCCCAGGGACTGCAGCCCACCTGGCTCCTCTGTCATGGAATTTTCCAGGCAAGAATACTAGAGTGGGTTGCCATTTTCTACTCCAGGGAATCTTCCCTCCCCAGGGATTGAAAGTGTGTCTCCTGAATTGGCAGGTGGATTCTTTGCCACTGAGCCATGTGGGAAGCCCTGTGTAGAAAGAGACCTGGACTTACCAGAGACAAAGAGACGTGACTTACATAGAGAGAGTCCATGCACAAAATAGTGGCAGTAGCAGTGGGAGATTCTTCAAGGTTGCTTCTCTATTTATGAGGCCCAGATCTCTGTCCCCTTTGTTCTCATGGCATTGCCACGTCTTAGTAAAAGAGGATGCAGGGAGAAAGTGAGTTCAGCTGGGGTAAATTAGAAGTGATGACTTATGGCAACTACAGGAAAAGGAATAAATGTAACCTGTCTCTGCTTACTGCAGTGGTGGGACCCTTATGGGATGACTGTCACACGAATGAAGATATCAACCAGCCCTGGATGTGAAAATGCAGCCTTTGGCTGTGTTTTAGAACCAAGTAAAGGAAAAAGGAACTGATATACTTTGTTCTTTTCAATTGTATGTTTGACCTTGAAGGGCATGGTTGCCTGACTCTTTCACCAGAGACACGGGGATGGATAAAGAACAGAAATAGCATCCACAGATAAACCACAGTGAAGATGACTGTGTTAAAGGCAAGAGTTTAGCTGGACACTGGGAAATAAAGTGATCACCTATTCAGTCCCAGCCAAGGGAGCAATCCCGCTCAAAGAAAAGGAAGACAGTGGTGTTTCAGCCAGGATGCTTCTGAGCCTTAGGCTGTTCTGTTTAGGACATATAAAAACAATCAACATGGATGGAGCCCACATTGTTGGCAATCACAACATCACAATTCTTTGGGGTTTCACTCTGAGAAGCTGAAACTTTGCAGTTTGCGAGGGTTAAGATTTCAGACTGGAATGATCACTGGACTATTCTGGTTTTCTTTTTTTTTTGGATATTTTAAAAGGGATACTGGGCTGTCCCATATTCATTGCCAAGTCCTCCCAGCCTCCAAATCTTCCCATAAAATGCTTCTTCTCTAGTCTTTAACTGGGTTCTGTGACTGAATATGATTATGGGATATTTACATGCATTCTTGTCTATTGTATCAAAAGATCGTGAAACAAAATGCCTATCATTAAAGCCCCAAAGTGATTGGATTGGCATGGGGACCAGGAATGGGGCTGGCATGGGAGAGAGGATCTGACTCTGAGATTTCATGAAATCTGAAACAATAGGACAGCTGCTTTTCCATAAACAGATTATTATTATTATTTCTACCTAGACAGCTTGATAGCAGCCATTATCTTCTTTCTGGGTGTCTTATCAAGTTTTGGCTGCGTGCAGCATGGGCGATAAGGAAGGGGAAATGTCACCCACGGGATTGCCAAGGATTATTTCTATGCACTGCCGTTCAGCAACGGCCAACCCCTTAGAACTGAAAGTAGTCCTATTGTTCACACTGGGCAGTCGCTATTCTGACAACCCCAAGGGAGCAGAAAGAAGATGTAGCTGCCATTGTGTGAAAGATTGAAATTTCATTACTCTCAGCTCAAGTTCAAGCAGTCTTGATTTTGAAAAGCAAAATCATCATGGAACATCTTTGACGAGGGAGAAGACAAGGAAAGGAAAGAAGAATAAAATGAGCTCAGGGCTTTTCAGGACTATGAGGGAGTATTGAAAAGAAAAGACACACAGAGAGAGAAGTACAATATTTTTAATCACCAGAACTTAAAATGCCAGGCATATAAGCCTCCAAGGGATTGAATATCATCATACAACCATTACCTGTGATCCAGTTATCTAACATAAAGACACCTTCTTACATATTACACCATCATATATTACTCACTGGAAAATAGTTAATTTACTGAATTTCTGTTTAAGGGTCTCTGTGTCACACTAAGCTCTTGAATGAAATTAATCTGTTGATATTGAAAAATTTTCCTTTGCATCTCAATGATGTGCTGGGTTTAAATATTTGAGGGAAAAAAATACAATCTTTTTGTACTTTTGTGATAAGATCTCAGCTTCTCAGACTTTTATCTTCTTTGAGAAAAAGACTGCATTAGAAAAAGACAAAAGCAATAACTAATGTGTATGATTAACCTGTGCTATGTTTATACAGAACAGATTTTCCTCCCGAAATGTTCAGAGCACTTCAGTCATTTTCATACACAGTTTTAGGGTCATGCTGATATTATAATGTAAGCCACTTGAAAGTGAGCCAAATAAAAATTTTCCAACATTTTAAATCACTACTCTGACATTGGAATTTCAAATGAATAAAGTGCTTTATTCTTAAACCAACTTCAGAAATTAGATCTCGGTGGCGGATTCATTAAAAATGAGGAGTGGGAGAAGGTTGGGAAGGTAAAGAGCAAAGAGAGGGTGCAGAGGAAGGAAGGGAGACGTGGGACAAGGGGAAGGGGCCTGTCTCCCTTGGGGCTACTAAACTCTTGAAGGGCAAAACCTTCTTTTGAACAAATTCATACAACACTTCAGACTCTCAGGAGGCATTAGTTAAACAAATTAGTGAGGGGTGTGCAAAAATATGGTGTCTGTGTTAATGTGTCCAAAGGAACAGGCTTCTACCTAGACACTTTAGTTTTTTTAGCCATTAAACATTTATTAGGAAGCCTAGAGCATCTCCAGCTTGAACACATGTACGATTTATCTGGGGATCTTGTTAAAATCCAGATTCCAATTCAGGAAGACTGGGAGAGGGTCTGAGATTCTGCATTTCTCTCGAGCTCCCATATGCTGAAGCTGTTGGCTCATGGAAGCCCTCTGAGTGGCAATGTACTGGAATAATGCAAGGGGAAGATGAGCTGGGAGTCAGGAACTCGGAGCTCTAGTTTCTGACGTCAACCATCTGTATTTTTAAGTCCATTGGTTCATTAGTTCCTATATAGTAAGTGGGTTGCCTCTACATAATTTCTAAGGTTCTTACAGACTTAATGCTTTAAAATGAAAGGAAGAGAGAAAAGAAGGAAGGAAGAAGGGAAAGAGGGAAAGACTAGCTTAGAGAATGGCCAGTCTGTCTCTAGAAACCCCAGGGAGGCTGAGTTATTTCCCTCCAGAGTTGCACAGGTAATCTGGCATAGCTGAATTATGATTCGGCTGACTCCTAATTTCTAATAGACTAATTTTCCATGATTATTTCTGTTGTTTTGTATTTACCTTTGGTTTATTCAAATGTATTTATATTCTTTTTTCTCAATTTTTAAATTTTTTTTGCAGAACAAAGTTATGTTCCACGTTCTCTTACAATTATTTTAAATAGGTGAATTAATAGTTTTAGTTGGAGTTTCAATATCAAACTCTCAAAAATTAATAGAATGAGTAGACAGAAGAGTAGAAGGATATAGTAGACCTGAAAAGCACTATGAATCAATTCAACATAGTTAAGATTTACACAATTTTCACACAACATCAGGATACAAATTCTACCCAAGTTCCCACCGGTTATAAACCAGGAGACACTGGAATATATCCAGAGACATAAAACAAAGTACAAAACCTGCATGATCTAAAGGTATTGTAAGCATACAGAGTCTGTCCTCTTATCACTGTGGAGTTATGTTAGAAATCAATATCAAAAGATATTTGAAAATAAGTGTCATTTTTTTCAGGTGCAATGTGACATTTACCAAGAGAGATCTTTTATCATTATTAATACCTTTTGTGGAATGCCTGCAATCTGCCTGATGACATGCAGAGTGTTGGGAATACAAAGACGAGTAAATGATATTTTATGATCAAATCCCTTTCCTGATGAACTGAGAGATTTCTATCCTGCAGACTGATCAATGTGAATGTCTAAGAGGTGTGTTAATATGCTAGGCCCCTATCCTCTTTGATACACTAAAAACATATCACTGGCTACAGCAGAATGCTTGCAAAGATGGCCAATTCAACCCCCACCCCCACCCCCCCATGCATGCTGTTTGCTGTGTGATTTTAAGTGGAATTTCTTTCTCTGCTTCCTGATTTGGGGTTGGCTTTTGTGACTTGCTTTGGCTACTAGAATACAGAAGGAGCAAAGTTCTATTTCTACTGTCACCTGCCAGGTTCCTCTGTCCATGGGGATTCTCCAGCAAGAATACTGGAGTGGGTTTCCATGCCCTTCTCCAGGGGATCTTCCCTACTGTCTGAGCCACCAGGGAAGCCCAAGGATACTGAAGTGGGTAGCCTATCCCTTTTCTAGGGGAAATTTCTGACCTAGGAATTGAAATGGGGTCTCTTGCATTGCAGGCAAATTCTCTACTAGCTGAGCTACTCAGGAAGCCGTTTTCATATAATGCTAAGTCACCTCAGTTGTGTCCGACTCTGTGCGACCCCATAGAGAGCAGCTCACCAGGCTCCCCCATCCCCAGGATTCTCCAGGCAAGAACACTGGAGTGGGTTGCCATTTCCTTCTCCAATGCATGAAAGTGAAAAGTGAAAGTGAAGTCATATAATAGTGTCTAGTAGTTATTGAGTAGTCATAATTCTAACTAGCATATGTACATTTTGGCTTCCTTGGTGGCTCAGCGGTAAAGAATCCACTTGCCAATGCAGGAGATGTAGGTTCGATCCCTGGGTCTGGAAGATCCCCTGGCAAAGGGCATGGCAACNTATAATAGTGTCTAGTAGTTATTGAGTAGTCATAATTCTAACTAGCATATGTACATTTTGGCTTCCTTGGTGGCTCAGCGGTAAAGAATCCACTTGCCAATGCAGGAGATGTAGGTTCGATCCCTGGGTCTGGAAGATCCCCTGGCAAAGGGCATGGCAACCCACTCCAGTATTGTTGCTTGGAGAATCTCATGGACAGAGGAGCCTGATGGTCTAGAGTCCATTGGGTCACAAAGAGTCAGACATGACTAAGCAACAACAATATGTACATTTTATAATTTTCAAATTGCCATTATGGAAATTATCTCACTTTGATCCTTCAGTGATGCCTTGAAATACTTATTGGTAGATGAAGAACCTCTGCTATCTTCTAAATGGTGGTGTTTCTGAGAAATGTCTGAGCTTATGACAGACTCACTAAGATGAGAACCTCACCATTTATTTTTTTTAAAGAATTAAACCTGGTGAGTATATCAGATCTTTGACTTTTTCAAGTTGATACCTCACTTCGCTTTACCAGTTTTTTTCGTAATGGCTCTTGTCTATGAGGTGCATTCTTTTTCTCCCGCAGACATTTTTAAAGTGCAGGAAGGTAATGGTTACTCTGAAACTGCATCTTGGTGCCTGGGATTTATATTCTTAAGCCATCAGAAAGTGAATGAAGTTGCTCAGTTGTGTCTGACTCTTTGCGACCCCGTGGACTGTAGTCTACCAAGCTCCACTGTCCATGGGATTTTTCAGGCAAGGGAGTGGGTTGCCATTTCCTTCTCCAGGGGATCTTTCCAACCCAGGGATTGAACCCAGGTCTACATGCATTGGGGGGCAGATGGTTTACCTTCTGAACTACTAAGGAAGCCATCAGATTATCTATTTAATGATGTCGGTAGATTAAACAAATAATTAAATTTTATCATCTGTGTTTGAGCCAAGAATTTTTATTTCGATTACGTAGTTGAGTTGGCTGATAATGCAGATTCTGGGCTTGGCAGTTTCAATATGAGATATGTGTAATGGCCTAAGTGTCTAGTGAATACTACCTGTTCCCTGACCAGTGATTTAAGTTTTACCTGTGGGTATGCAAAGATGGGCTCGATAAAGGACAGAAATGGTATGGACCTAACAGAAGCAGAAGATATTATGAAGAGATGGCAAGAATACACAGAAGAACTGTACAAAAAAGATATTCACGACCAAGATAATCATGATGGTATGATCACTCACATCCTGGAATGTGAAGTCAAGTGGACCTTAGAAAACATCACTATGAACAAAGCTAGTGGAGGTGATGGAATTCCAGTTGAGCTATTCCAAATCCTGAAGGATGATGCTGTGAAAGTGCTGCACTCAATATACAAGCAAATTTGGAAAACTCAGCAGTGGCCACAGGACTGGAAAAGGTCAGTTTTCATTCCAACCCCAAAGAAGGGCAATGCCAAAGAATGCTCAAACTACTGCACAATTACACTCATCTCACATGCTAGTAAAGTAATTCTTTACTCAAAAATTCTCAAGCTCAAAATTCTCCAAGCCAGGCTTCAGCAATATGTGAACCGTGAACTTCCAGATATTCAAGCTGGTTTTAGAAAAGGCAGAAGAGCCAGAGATCAAATTGCCAAC